>CM023458.1:17750876-18096181 GCA_013339765.2 Haemaphysalis longicornis
CAGGGGACGGCCCATGGGGTGCGAGGAAGCTATTTCACCGTCAGAGGCAATGCAGGCTTCCTCCATCCGGGGCTTTCACACCGAAATCGATCCTGCATCAACAACGGTCATGCTCTTCCCGAATTCCAACGCCGTCCTAGCCATGTCCGACTGACAGGTTTCCAAACAAACACACTGGAACTCCGGTGCATCCTCCCTCACAATTTTGTGTGTGGGAGGATATTCCGTGGGAGGCGAAAGAGGAACTGGACCGACGTTCAGAGTACACGGGCATTGAGTCCAGTTGATTGGAATGCAAATGCGAGTCTTCGAGTACGAAAAGCAAAACTTGCGTACTAAAACTAATATTAAAAACTAGAAATCATTCCCAAAACGCTATCAGGTTTGTATGCCATTCTTACGGGCGCACATAACTCCACTTCTTCAAAAGAGCAACGTACCAACCGCATCTGAATGAAATCGAAGCTTACGCCTGATGTTTTTTTGTCATCTGATGGTCACTAGACACTGTCATATTGAAACCTCCGACATCTTTCAGTTTTCACCAGGCGACAGCAGAAGACACTGACACACCCTCTAAATCACACCACTTAGGGCACGGAAAAACTGCGTCAAATACTCGTATTTCACGAATAACTTGTTCATTATGGCGGTAACCAAAAATTGAGTATCTAATTTGCAGTCATATGTGCACACATGATGCATCTGGTGTCGTTTATTATGAGCGAAGCCCTCCAGGGGCACGGGCTGTCGGCGTCGCGTGTCGTCATTGTTTGATGTCGTCCTAGCATCGTGTAGGCACGGAAGTAAAACCACAGGACACTCGTTTTCCAGCGCCTCCAGCTAGAACGTTTCATCTCCGTGGGCAAAAACGCGTAGTAAAAGTACACACCAGGACACTTCTTTTCCAACGTGAGGCGCTGGAACGCTTCGTGCTTCACATACCCGACTCTTACAGCGAAACTGCTGTACATCTACCCACCAATAGTTTCATCTCCGTGGGCAACAATACACATATGCATTGCATGCTTTGCCCCTCCTTAATTCCCTCCCTATCTGCTGGTGGAGATTGCCAGGGAATTTTTTCCCTGTATTTTTGTACATTTCTGTGTGTTTTGCCGGCGAGGTCACTTCTGTTATTTTTCTCGTCCTGCTAGCATCTTGTGCGCACTATTAATAATGAATAATAAATATATTTGACACATTGGATGCTACGATGGTTGAGCAATTTGCGACATTCTGGTGCGAGGCTAGCTCCACCTGACCCAAGTACACCACCACCACCACCCCCACCAGAACGAGTTTTTAGCGCGCTGCAGCGGGTTTGAAAATAGTCAAGGACATCTTACTCGATCATCCAGAGCATCTACCAAAGCCTTCTGCATGAATGATGTGTAGTACGCACGCACGTGTATCTTGTAATATTATTTGGGCGTCGCGAAGGAATAGAAAGTGCAGCAAAGCGAGACGTGGATAAACAAGGAAGGAGGAAGGTGGAGTGCAGACCAGCAGTTTTCATTGCATGTGCACCGCATATGCGTACACCGTCGATGTAGCCGGTACAACTTGTGTTACGTAAAACATTGGAGAAAATATTTACTTTGATAAAAATTGCACTCAACTACCAGCTTTATCGAGCGTATCTGATAATGGTCTAGGACCTAGAAGCGAACAGCTATCAGTTACTTGGAGAAAGATATTTGAGGCTCCAGAACGGCGATTGCTGTCATGCATCGAGGAAGGGTCTGTGATCGAAACCTCCTGAGTTCTATACCCCCCCCCCCCTATTTATTGTAGGTGACCCCATAGCAGCCTTACGATATGCAACGTGGACAATCGGGGAGCTCGTAGTGAACCTCTCTACTGAGACAAGCTTCATAAGATTGTGCCGAGCACTCCGTAAGGATATTGTTGTTAGAGCACATCTCAGAGTTGTCGATCTACGACCGTCCTGTCTTTCATAATAGGCGCAGGCGGCACCGATAAGCTGCTCGCTTTATGTAATCAACAAACTCCTCGAGAGACAGTAAACAGCCCCGCCCAATCTTTGTGCCCATTCACCTTCCTTTAGTACATGAGTTGGCACTCTACAGTCTCTATGCTTACGTAAAACGCTTGTGTTGCAGTCCAAGTGAGCCGCTGTGCAGGTAAGCCCTTTTTGCGCAGCGTTGGCCAGAGTGTCACCCTGATGGAAAGGCTGTCGTAAGCATCCTCCACAACTGGTGATAGGCGGTCAAGAACTCCAGCCGTCACCGGAGGCACAGATGGACATATACTCGATAATAGGGAAGGGTTGTATAACGTTGGGTGGCCGTCTTTCCGATAATCCGGGCATTAGCTAGTCGCGACGAACAGGAAAGTTCTCCGCTGGTGCTTCTTCGGAACAATGTAAGGCGGACACTTTTCAGTCGTTATTATCTCCTACAACACTAACATTTTCATAGGCGATGGGCTTCTAAACTTGTTCATCAGACCACCCTGGGAGTTTTGGTCTAAAACCCGCAATGGAAATGGGGAAAAATTTTGGTGCAAATGAACATTTTTCTCCTCCTCCTGACCCAAAAACAGCCGAGCTGGTCCCCCGCTTTCACAGAGTGGAATGACACTCAATTTTAGCGGAATTTTCTGAGCATCACTGATAGCGCTGTTCTTCAGGCAGGAACTTGTTACAGGAAGGCCAACTTTGCGCAATAGGTTTCACAACAACAACAACAAAAAAAAGCTTCCCGATGCCCGAATCGTCTTTGGGGCCGTCTTGTTACGAAGCCGATGTTTATTCGATTGCTCCCTTCTAACACAGTGCAAGCAGTTGGGGTTGTCAATTTTGAGTTTAACTCAGCTTGCATTGGCGAAAGCTGCACCTTTTAACCATCTTTCTCTTAAGGGGTACTGACACCAATTTTCGGTGCTAATATTAATACACACTTCGCTTCTTTTACGCAAAAAAATACGTTGGCTGAAATATGAGCGGCCTGCGACGCCTGGAACATACTTCAATTTGATCGCCTTTATCGCGTCGACAGAACGGAACGCTGCACTGTGCCCAGCATATGGACTTCGGCTTGACATCCCCTCGAGGTAGCGAAAAGAAGTGACGTTACCGCACGCCTCCGACGCTCTGCAGAACCTCGTGACGTAACTCCCCACGCGCGGCCCGGCGAGCGGCTTCTGGGCGCGGTCGCGTTCACGAACTGCAAAAGCCAAGTCCCCGTGTAGAAACTTTAGCAACAATCTTAGGCCGCTATCTTCTCCAAAGTATTATTTCTACGAGCTGACCATCTTCATAGCTTCATCATTCCCTCGGCGTTCAGAAATGCACTCTTGTCAAAAATAAAGTTCCACAGGCGGGAAAGCAGCCTATAGTAAATCCCAGAACCGCATATGTAGCTGCCATCAGGACTCTTATTGAGTACGGTCATCAAATGTATGCCGCAATGGCAGGCCTAACGCCTTCAGGTAGCTCAGCTGTTCAGCTTCTGTGACGGCGTGGTCGAAACTATGCCTCAACTGGCCTCCGCGCTGTTTACCGCAGTACTTACCCTTGTAGTCCCAGATGTAATCTAACTTTCTCATCTCTCCTTTGACACTTTTGGGTGCCGTAACACGTTTAGAAGACCAAAATTTTGCTGAAAGACTGCCTCCTTGCGAACTTTATGCTCTTTTGCGCACTCAAGATGAATTCTGCACCGGGCGCCGACGTACTCCTTTCTCGCCGGCGAAGACAGCGTTTAAAATGGCGAACTTGTCTTGAAAAGCCGAAACATTTAGTTTTCTGGCAGATGAGCTTATCAGCGACGAACCAACGCCACAGGTAGCACTGTAGACGCGCGACTACACGCAGGGAGGCGGGCATTGCACCTAACCGACATCGCATTTACAAGTGGAAACGCATGATAATTTGTGGGGCGGGCGAAATTCGCCAAAGTAGTGCATTTCTGCTGATTTTTCAGAAAAAGTGCGAAAACCAATGACCCATCAGTGTTGCGAATCTGTTACATAAAGATTAACCGCAGCAACGCCTTAGTTACATAAAGGTCGCAAAGACATGGGTTTCAATGGGGCTGGTAATGGGGAATTGTGGAACTTTGCTCAATCCAGGAATTCGTTACACAAAGGTTCGACACATTCAGGTTTTAATGTATTTCGAAATTTGCGAATATTTATCCTGAGTAACACAAGGATCATGTAGCATCGAAAGACAATCTTGCTAACTGGCCAGTGTTAGTGTGTAAACAGTGATCATCCATCTACATAGCCACATAAAATGAGGCCCCAAGCGTTTCCCAATAGTGTAATTTGTTTATTCATCACCGTCCTCGTGCCCGGTACAAATGGCGGAGATCACAAAGCATACAAAAGGAAATTTCAGAGCCCAGCACTTAAGCACCCGCTACGGTGGTTTTGCGTCGTTCCTCGGCGTCGGCCTCATTGTAACAGGTAGAACAAAGGGGACACCGAAGCTGGATTAGACAGAGCGAGCACTAAAGCGGATGAGGAAAGTGTGGCGAAAGTGTGAGAGGGAGAACGGCATGCTGCGGCGGCGCAAGACATGCTTCCCGGCGTTGACGCGCTACGAGAGAACGACAGAGTATAGCGCGTTGCCATGCGTTCGCTGACGTAGCGATCACTTTCTGAGACGCAGAAGTTACGCGCTGTACCGAGAACGCTACACTTAGCGGTGCGCTAAGATTTCGCGTTAGGGAGTGTCGTAATCATCAGCCATTTTTCTTGCATATTCTTCCTTGAGAGCGAACGACAACAACGTTTTTATGTAGAGTAGGACAATGGCTTTACATTGTTATAAGACGTTATTGGTCGACAAGCAGAAAACACCACGAGTGTCAGAAGAAACCGGCCAGTTTCACTGCTCAAAATCGGAAGGGTGCTGTGATAGGTGGCGGTACGCAGGCATCACAATAGTTTTTTTTTGTCCAGCGGGCATTCAGGAGAGGCGGCATATACGCACAGAATACATACCGCAGTAACAAGACCGGACGAGGCGAAGGTGGAACATGCACTATGTTTTCGGTGTAGCTGGGAACCGACACGCCCAAACCCTTCTTCTTCTGACAAATAAACGCCGCGCTTATGGCGGGTCATGTTTTCAACCAGTCCAGTAGGTCGGCCTAAGGTCGGCCTAACATGTCCAGCGGAAATAGCCGACAGCCACCGGCGTAAGTAAAGCTGTCTGTGACAGGTTTGACGTACCACCCTCTCACGCTCTGAGCTGTCTCGGTGGTCCCCCAATGCGAGAACTCTCAAACATTGGCTTAGGGGAAGGCAGAAATTGCGGCTGTACGACGACCCTGATGCTTAATTTAACCTTGAGGAATTTTCTTGTCGTGGGGTCACTGTGCTCCCGCCTCCTTACGGAACTCCAATGATGATGTACAGTGTCGTCATAATTGCTCGTTCCACCAGATAGCGCGCTGGGGTGGGTTTGAATGAAGAACTCCAATAGCACAGTTATGTCAATCGGTAAAATGTTGTAACGCGGTGGCTCTAACTACACTACCAGAACAAAGGCGGCTGAACATGACCCCAGAAAGTAGAAGATAAGAACATAGACGATCCTATCCGGACTACAAGAGCGGTTCGCCATTGAGCCTTCACAGTGAGCTGAGCCTTGAAAATATTCTGTGAGTGTAACTCTCCGCGTCACATACCAATATTTTCTCCACGGTGAACTTTTCCCTCACTGACAGATGCGGTTTCAGGGGTGAAGCCACTTAGGGGCTCGGGTGTCAGCGTCTCCTGTCGTCATCTTCTCATGTAGTCATGGCACTAAAACGCCTAGACAATCGCTTTTCAACGCCTCGCGCTAGAAGCGCTTCGGGCTTCAAAGACACTAGACTTTTACGGCAAAGCTGTATACCTCTATCCCCAATGGTTTCATCTCCGTGGGCAAAAACACCGAGACGCCAAGAATACACTTATACACAGCATTCGTCGCCCCTCCCCCGATTTCACGTTAGGAGATATGGCCCGGGAATTTTTATATAGGGGATGACCGAAGTAGTAACAAGGACATTTGTCTGTTGAGACGCCTTAGCATTTCTTTTCTGTTCTACGCTTTGTGATTGTGTGACTCCCAATTTTACGTACAACCAGCCATATCGTCTGAGAGACAGTCGTTGCGCTTCAAGGAACGGGGCCGTTGGTTCGATTGCTGGCTTCACGTCCCTTCCTTTTCTGGATGAGCAACGGGAAAGGGTTAAGGAACAAAAAATACTGGGGCCCAAAGTTAGGTTATTGTTAACCACTCGTCGTGGTAATAAAAACCCTTCTAGTGTTCAACTACAGCGTGCCTCCCAGCCCAAGCAAAATATTTATTCGTCCCTTTCCTAAAAGAAAAGGTAGCACACACGAAGCTTGATGGTAAACACCCAAGGCATGACGACAACTGAGGCTGAACTTCATCTAAGGCACCTTATAATTGCAGCTATGCTTTATGTTGCTTTCATTTGTATAACCAGGGTTAACAGCAGAGCTGTTGTACAAGCCGTGAGTTCGGCGTTGCGGAAAAAGTACAAAAAAAATGCCGAGCGCTCATTTGGCGCGTGCCTCTAGGCGAACACCGTACGTGTTCGGCACGCGCAGTGGCTCTAGCAAAAGCAAAAAAAAAAACTGGAAAAAACTGCAAGGGACGAGAAAATGATCACCACTAGTGACGGCGTGCCTTGCGGTTACCACCGAGTCCCCGGCTGGCGCAGAGGCTTTGGCAAAACAAGACAGAAAACCACGCATGTAAAAAAACTCCAGCGATAATGCTAGAGGTGAAAAGACACCCTGGTGGGAGAGGCCACGGCGGCCGCCGTATTCTCTTCAAGCCATTATAGATAATTTGAGACATCGCTACCAGTGTGCCACTCCTTCCCGAGACGACTTGCAGATCCCGCCACTGTTGCGTCGAGTTGATGACGAAGAGCTGGAGGAAGTCTACAATCCTGAGGATGACTTTGCATCCACAACTCACCGAAAGAGGATGATGACCTCTTCGATGCAATGACGACGATTACTAGCACCTCATGTATTGAACTAAACAATGATATTGAAACTTTACGACGGTCAGGCTCACCTGTAACAGCTTCCCCATTCAACTCTTGCGCCGGACTGCAATCTTCCCTGATTTATTTATTTTTTTAACATTTAAAGATATTTAATTTCATTCTTTATTTCAGTTATTTGTTGAATTTAACATTAATTTTTAACATATATCATGTTGTTTTTATTCACAAAAGCTTTATAATTTTTTGCTCTTTTTATTGCTTTCAAATGTATTATTTTTTTTATGTTCACGATAGCGGGCCCACATAAAGGCCTGCTTTACGCCCGAATGAATCGCCGCTATCATATCCATTTACCTGTGAACATGAAATAACCTAATCCTCATCACCAACAGAGTTCCTTAAGGAGGGCTTTATTGTATGGTCTTTAACCTACAGCTCTTCGGCCGAACCTATTACCCTTATCATACCAAGTATTTACCTGCGAACGGGAATTAAGGTCCTCATCAGCAATATAATCGTCGTTGTTTTCAGAGCCTCTTAAGGTTGGCTTTAATTTATGCGCTTAGCACACAGGGACTCGGCCGAAAGAATTCCCCGTACCATACCCATTCACCCGGAAACGTGAATTAAGGCCATCATAATCTTCATCAGAGCTCCTTAAAGTGGGCTTTATTGTATGGTCTTTAACCTACAGGTCTTCGGCCGAACGAATCACCCGTACCATACCTAGTATTTACCTGCGAACAGGAATTAAGTTAATAATCATCATCACCAGAGCTCCTTAAGGTGGGCTTTACTGTATTAAGTTTAGAATACATGTTTTCGGCCGAACGATTCCCCCGTATCATACTTATTTCCCAGCGAATGCGAATTAAGGTCATCATCGTTACCACAGCTACTTAAGGCGGGCATTACTGAATGCCGTTTAGCTTTCAAGGATTCGGCCGTACGAATCACCCGTATCATACCTATTTACCTGTGAACGTTAATTACGATTATCATCATCAACAGCAACAACAGAGATCTATAAAGTGGGCGTTACTGCATGGCTTATAGCATACACACATCGCACTTTCAAGTGACGTATTTTAAGCTTCGCTTGAAAAATTTTTTTTTCAACTACCCAAACTTTTAGCAGGCGTTTCTGTGGGAGTTGTTCTTTGTGTGTCTTCAAATCGAATGATAACCCTTTCAGGAATAAATCAATGAATAATGTAGACAAAAAAAACACACTTGGTCCTAGAGCTTCCGCATAACATGTCTACACAATACTGTGAACCCTAAACAGGTGGGCCACGTGTACGCGCGTTAGGAATATCTGCAGCCACGTGATGGAACTGCACGCACTATACATAACATAATAAAGCAAATGATATTCTCGAAACATGCTGATCCCAGTGACACGGGTTCGATTCCTGGCCGCGGAGGCCGCTTTCTTATGCCGGTGAAAAGCGAAAATGGCCGTATTTTCGAGATTTCGGCGAACGTTAACGATCTCCCCAAATGGTCGAAATTATTCCGGAGCCCTTCACTACGGCCGGCCTCATCGTAAGTGTGGCGTGAGCGCAGTAAACCTCACAATCAATCAATCAATCAATCAATCAATCAATCAATCAATCAATCAATCAATCAATCAATCAATCAATCAATCAATCAATCAATCAATCAATCAATCAATCAATCAATCAATCAATTTGGAAACAGCGGAATAAACCATTGGATGCAGAAATGAACGCACAACATTTTACTCGCTGTTTGATGCAGGCTATCGTTGCTAGTAGCCAGCCCAAAAAAGAATATTTTACAGAGCACGCAGAGATACATACGAGCTCAGCGCTACAAGGTTATGAAAGCGGAGCGTTCGCTAACCTCGCGCTGTGCTGAGTTGGACACGTGAAACGACCGAAGGCGCCCTCAGAACGACCGAGGACGCCCTCGTGGCGAGAGAGAGAGGGAGATAGAGAGAACCTTTAATAAAAGCTGTGGCATTGGAGACGTAGAGGAGGTCCAGGAAAGCTCCCCGGAGCTGTGAACCGTGCGCACAAAAAGATGAACCGTTCGGCGTCGTCTGGAACACTACATGGTCTTCTTAATGCGTTTTTAGAAAAGTGGGTCGGGTCGGGCACATGGAAAGCTATAAACAAAACAGGGTTCAAGACCGTGTTCTGACATTTTCCAGCGCACTCTTTTCTTTTGGCCAACACAGCCTGTGTGCTTTCGAAGGACGGATGAATGAGAGGAGAGTGACAGCGTGGCGCGGGGATCAAAAGAGACGGGGCGGAAACTTGCCCGACGTATGTGTCCTTCGAATAAAACCTGTTTCCGTAGTTTTAGTGGGTACCAGCATGCGACTTGATATTTTGCACTCGTGCAAGCACTTACAAGGTACCCCCGGTCGTGCTATACGGCGTGAACCTACCCTCCTACGAAGATCACCCTCGTAGGTGGATAAGTTTAGAGTTTATAGTTTAAGTTTATAGTTCTTTCATCTCTACATAAATCTACAGCGTGAACCTAGAAATTGTTTACCTCGTCTTCCCTATTTTATAACACGTAACTAACGTCTGTAAAAAAATATATGGCAAAACCGCTTGTAGCATATAAATTGCGCGATATCGTATTGACCATTTTAGGCTGTACAACAAATTTCTCCCTCCCTCCCTCCCTCCCTCCCTCCCTCCCTCCCTCTCTCTGTCTCTGAAAGCACGCCTTCGTCGTGGAAGCCCATAGCAGCGCAACAAACAAACCAGCTGCAAATCTAAAATTATTTCTTTATTGAAAAGTAATAATAAAAGACGGAATCAGCAGCAGCCCCAAAATTGTCTTGATTGAAAACCAATAATAAAAGACCAATTTCGGTTTCATCATTACTGCTTACCCTTTGCTCGCAAGCGGCTGGCACCTCGTATGTAACTGCGAATCCTTGATCCTTGTTTCCGCGCTTTGCAGGTTCTGGGATGACTAATGCCCCTGCCACACGAAAAATTTAATGTCGTTCCCATCAAGTGTAATTCGTTCAAAATATCACAGAAAATGCAACGACATTCGATGAAAATCACGTTACGGACCTAATGAGTTTGCAAAACCCAATCAACTGCATTCTGCCAGCAAATGTATTATCTCGAAACCCGAGATTCGGTGGGAAATCGAACCCAAAACAGATTACTAAAGCGTCATTAGCATTGTAATATATTTACATGCATCTAATTAGTTACCATTTATTAATTTATTCGAAAAGTCGAATAGAGTAGTAAAAATGAATACTGCTAGTGTAGCTACCACGCCAGCCTCAGCCGGTGTGGTTGGCGCCAGCGACCATTTTTGCGACGGCAGTGTTTAATCGTGTTCGGAAGGTAATGT
Organism: Haemaphysalis longicornis; assembly: GCA_013339765.2. Classification (NCBI taxonomy): domain Eukaryota; kingdom Metazoa; phylum Arthropoda; class Arachnida; order Ixodida; family Ixodidae; genus Haemaphysalis; species Haemaphysalis longicornis. Next base: position 17,761,247 of record CM023458.1, read on the forward strand.
ATCTCTGCTTCAAGTGCATTCAAAAGTGCAGCAAAGGTATTTGCGCTCTTTTCGCTCAGTTTTCGCGAATATGGAAGCACTTAATAAATTACCCGTTTTTACCCATCGCAACTGCCATCATTTGAAAATTACATTAATTTTGGCCGTGTAGCAGCGCGTCAAGAAAATGCCACTAAGTCTAACGAATGACATTCGATGTGAATGGCATTAAATTCGACGTTTCGACGTTTGGCTCAACAATTTTAGCGCACGCTCTGATTTTGTTGATGTTCACTATCATGGCTCGTAGTTGCCGAGCAAGAAGGTGTTCTTGTAGGCGTGTAGTACACCCAACAGTGGAACTTTTCATTGTGCGAACTTGTTTTCCATAACTTCTTCAGGCGTGCAGAAACAGGTTTACAAAGTTAAGCCCTTTTGTCTTGCAGAAGGTAGCTCGAAGTCGCTCCCATCGTTTCTCAGCAGCCGCTTCACGTTGGCCGCCAAACTTCGTTGTGCTCTGTACCGGCGCGCCCTGCCGGTAGCATCTCGTTAACGCTTTTCGGGACAGCAACTCTTGTTGCCGTGCTGCCGCTAATTCGCTCGCAATTTTCCCGTGGAATTATATTCTTGTGTGCTGCGCAATTTCCATAGTTGTTTCCGGGCAAGCGAGCGTGCGCGCGCCGCTCATCTAATGGCTGTGTATTTTTGCCGCGTCTGAATTCTGTTTTCAGCTAACGCGCCCTCTCTCTTAACGAGCGGCGAATTCTCCCGTCCTTTTCAGTGCGGATATTTTTGTTTGCATCCTTCACCTGGTCGCTCACACCAGTTTCCCAATGCCCGGGCCGTGCTTCGACCAACCCCGCCTCACACCTAAAAGTAGTATCACGCCTATTTCCGCTGCATACATGCGTTGGTGCGCAGTCGTGAGGCCCGTTCTAAAATATTCTTGAGGATTTGTATGCAAGAGTGTTTCTTCTGTGCACTTTTAGGTTTTGCTTTTGTGTTCGCAACTTATATGTGTGATTACTTTTTGTTTTCCCTTTTTGTGGCGGTGTTTTTATTTGAGATCACGTTAGAAAGACATTGTCTGGTCAAACTTCATGGCTTGAAAGACAAAGGTCAAACTTAAAACTATTCCTCGCTTTTAAAGAAAGCACGCAATGTTTTTATTTTGTATGAACGCCGACGTTTGCGAGCGCCAGTACTGTTTGTAGAGCCTTGTATTGCTCCTACTTTGTTTTTTTTTTTTGTAGTTTTCAGCAAAGAACTTCTACTTTTGTCAAAAGATAAAACCAAGATCTGGAACCTGATCCCTCATACTGTTACGCAACCTCCTCTTTTATTTCCAAATGCCGTTACATTCACGCAGGTACAGGCACGCCAAGCTGCTGCAGGTGTACCTTCTCTATTTCTCGTCAAGCCAGGCGCAAATTTATACCAATGCGGTGCGATTACTGCTTGCGCATGGTGGGATATTTCTCGTTATTGCTTCTGATATGGAGTTATTTGATCCGTCTTTTGTTTAAGCAAATGCCATGCGAAATTCAGCATCTTTTGCACGTGTAACTGTACATACTTTGTGAGCTTCACGGGAGCGTTTAGATCTGTGCGTTCTGGGAAAATACGTTTGGAAGGAAGGTGTGTATCTTCATTCATTTTTTCATTCATTATGTTTTTAACAGCGGAGCTGTTGTGCACTGTTTCTGCCACGCGCAGTGGTTTAATAAAAAGAGAAAAATGTACTCCAGCCCTGTTGGGAAGCACTACCGCAAATTTAATGCTTGTCGTGAGTAACACGACGATATCGACGCATAAGACGATTACTACTACCGGCACAGTACAAATTAACGACGAAACATAAAAAAATTTAACTTGCACAAATGCATGGTGATTTGTCCTTCCGTGCTGACGTATGAACAATCCTGCTGCTTTGCTATGGTTCAAGCCTTCTGTGACTCAGTGCAAACTCCGCCATTCGAGCTGGCGGAATGTCGCAAATGTGCAAACTTCACCAATTGAGCTGGCGGAATTTTGCATGTCTGCAATGCTGAGGATAACTTTGCATCCACCACTCACCCCAGAGAATACGACCACCTGTTCGATGCATACGATGACGATTACCAGCACCGCAACTACGCAAATAAACAATGATAGTGAACCTAGCTATGCGTCCAGCAATGATCAGCTACAAGAGCGTCGCTCTTCAAATCCTGTGCGTGACTGCAAGGTTCCCTAAATATATTTCTCTACGCGTCCCCGTAGAACAGGCTGTGGGCGTTTGTGACTGCTATATTCGGGGTGTATTCTTCTCGAAAAACTCGATAATGGCTTCAGGTCAAGTGCGAACAAAAACAGTCAATTTGGTTTGCAGCGCCCACTTTGGTTTCCTCTTGGTTTTTAACACCTTCAGCGGATAGATAAAAGAAGTTAGTCGTTCCCTCTGCAACAGCAAGAAAAAGTGTAACAAAAAGCGGTGATCGCAGAAAAATGATAACGAAGGCAAATGAAAACACAAATATGCATGTGCATAGCCGCCATAGCAGCAAGATGTATACAGAAGTGTGTAGAAGATTAAGGCCGGTGGAGGCATCATTCACGTTTTGCCGGTTCCAGATATTGTTATTTTTATTGGGCAGGTAGAAAACTGGAAACATGGTAACTGAGGTCCAACATGAAGTTGATACGTCTTATGGCGGCGGGAACTCCTGCACATATTATGCAGGGCGGAACTCTTCGGCCTCACTAAAAATTTCCCTCTCTTTCTCTCAAAATAAAAGAGAATGATTGGGGTTATGAGAAGCGCCAAATGCTCGAGAAGCGTTTCCAATTTTTTCTAAAGCATTTCCAAGGTGTTCCCAAACATTTCCACGCATTTTGAGACAGCTGCGCTCGCTCATTCATGCAAACGTAAAGCTCGTTGATCTGTTTCCACCTCCTGCTCAATTCACAAACACCCAGCCCGTGTCGTGTTCCAGTCATCCAAACAGAATTCCGACAGCCGTAGTGACAGGTCCTCAGATACGCTGAAGTGACGATTTTCTGTAGCCCGTCATACGGCTGGCGAGGCTAACCAATTAGGGAAAAGAAGCCTCTAACCCAGTAGTTGTGAAATCACCATAAACGGCGGGCTAGCGTGTCCTACGGCAAGCGCAGACGTGCCCCCATAACGTTGAATAAACGCAGCAGCGCGCGTTTACCACTGATTAGGCGCGGCTTTGTTCCGTCACTGCAAGCTGTTTGGGGGACGAGCGAGTCACTTTGTCTCAGAAGGGAGCCTCTTTTGCCAAGGAGGAGAAGTGCTTTGTCATCACAATGAGTGGTTTTGTTCCTGGAATGAGCGCCTTTGCGCCCTAGCGTACACGCCATGCATGATGACGCTGTTCTCCCCTTGGGGATGTCTGTTTATTTCTCCGCAAACTGTGAGCGCGAGAAATAAACCAATTTGCGTAATCGCATTGTTGAGACCCCACGCATTACCCAAATATTTAGTTGTTCGAGAAACTCACCACAAAAAAAAAAGCAAAAATGTGGACACATGCTCCCTGTTTTTTAAAGAAGCTCAGCCGTCTTTCCCTGAGCACCCCCGCCCTTGTTACGAAGTCTATTCCGAAATGGCGGCGTATCTTTAAAATATAGAGGATGTCTTTTGCCGACCAGTGTAAGAGCGCATGCGTGTTGTGTGTGTGTGTTTTTTTTCCACACATTGTTGGGCGTCTCAGTGTTCCTATTTCGGAAGCTTCCCAGGAGCCTTAGACTCGGTCCATGTCTTCCAAAAATATTTGGAAATGTTTTTTTTTTGTGATCTCTATATCTGCACCGTGTAAAGCCTTGAGAACGGTATTGGCCCTGCCGCCTCCGCCAATTTCCAGCTTCCCCGACGTAGGCGTTAAAAGAGAATTGTGTAAAATGAGAAACCTTACATATATATTTTCTTTCCAGCCCATGACTTTACCTCCAACCTCACACCAGCTCCCATTCCACCTCTGAAATCTCCTCCCTGCATCTCGAGTTCAGCGTTGTTTGTTAATCCGCCCCGCCGTAACACGTACACAATGGAGAAAGAAATTCGGATATCGATCGCGTTTAGCGGCTCGAACGTTCGCCCGCCGTCGGGCATCAAGATCCTGGTCCGTTTGCTTCTTCACCCGGAGCAAAGGCCGGAGCAGCCGGCCTCAACAGCGCTTTGAAGTTTGACGCACGCAGGCGCAGCCTGTTCCAATCACTGCGCAAAAACTTTCCATTCTCTACCTCTCTGCCGCCTTTCTTATCCTCTTACTACTTTCCGCAAAACTTGTTCAGGCAATCGCATTCGATTTCCATAAGCTGCTCCCTAGACTTATTATGTATCCAAATACAGCCACCGTGCCTTCGTATGCCTATTTGTTTTCTTGTGGTTTTAAACTCAGGAACACATTAAGAAATTCTCGTTACGACTGAGCTAATCAGCCTCTACTAGGGCGCTCGGTGGCAGATAATTAGCCTTCTCGTCAACACAATATCGCGTTTCCGGGATGGAGTTTAAGCCGTAGGAACGACCCTTTAAATCGACGCGTCGATGCTCTTCGAGCGTTATCTGCGACGCCGGCCCTTTCCATTTACATAGGCTTTGCCATGTCCACTAGGGAAGTCCTCTCAGTCCCGGCGGGAGCGCATATCCTCCCGAGAGCAGAGGCGCCTAATGAAAGCGTTCACTCACACACACACTCTCTCTCTCCAGCGTATACCACCCTTCTTCCAACGGCAGGTCCAAGATCCAGTAGTTAAGAAATAGTTTTCCTCTCTCTCTCTCTCATTTGTCTTTCTCTCTTTCTCGTTCACTACCTTCTTTTATGTAATTTCTCTCTCCTTTATACCTGTCTACTTTAGAGGCGGGATTACGACCGTGAATTATTCGTTTCCAGGTCTCAGCTTTGCTCCTACATGTGCTCGTTTGTGCCATGGGCGTTCAACAAAAATAAGCACTAGAAAACGCACGACAGAAGGAGACTGGGAGGGAGGGAAGAGGAAAAAGAATTGAGCAACTTGACGGGGAACCCCGTAGATGTGTAAGCGAATGAAATGGTAGAAAGGGTAGAAAAGTTAGGTGAAGTTACGCGAAGCTGTGCGGTTGACCTTGGTTTGTGGCCTTACAGGCCGCGCTTTTTGTACAATAAAGAGTTTTGTAGATTTTGTCGCTGGCATTGCATGTCACGTTTTGTAGATGAGTGAATCGTTGCTATAGGCGCCTGACAGCCTGGGCACAGTTATAACCGCGAAGTTTATCCCCCAGCGTTTCTAATATGCTTTATCTAATGTCTCATGTGCCTATATCCCCGTATCAAATTCATCTCAGCACCAGGATAATTTAAGAGTAATGGGAAAGGCCTTTGCCCTGCAGTGGGCGTAGATAGGCTGGTGGGAGTGATGATGGTCACGATGGTGATGATGATGAATAAATTCATATTACCACATATGGGGTGGACACTTAAGCCATTGACGTTTCGAAATATTTCGGCAGCTGTTGGATAGCATACAATCATCCTGTACTCATGCAAAAAAATTTGAAATGGTTGTCTAATCTACTGAAAGCTAAGAAAAATACAGACAAGACACGCAGCAATAATATTTGGAAGTATGTAAAGGCAGGACGAAATTTTCAGATTCGAGGAGGGGAGAAAGAGGCACATTATTTATCCCATTCGTTGTGATTGCGGTCACTCCGGTCTAGTCAGGGGTTCCCTCACTGAACTAATTTTTTCCCGTGACTTTTGCCGGAAAGGTTTCGACAGTAATAAAATCGCTACTATTTCTTTCTAACAAACGTCTCAAGCCGGACCCTTTAGCTAGAGAAAAACAAATCACCAGATATGAATATTCTGTAATTCATTCTGATATGCTTATTCGTTCTCCTGCTTACCCAACACGCCCCCTCCTTCCCCAATGAAAGTTCTTTGATAGCCTTCTCGTGAAGAGTTTCTTTTTTCGGGGTGTGTTTTATACAGCGGCGTGCTCAGCTACACCTGGAAGACCATAAAGTGTCTTGGTGTAGGTGGCAACACAGACCTAAAGCTATCCATTTTGCCCTATCCGTAAAGCTGGGAAGGGGGCTGTTATCTGTCTTGCATTGCTCCTACAGAACCGAACGGCAATACATGAAAAGAAGATAAGAAGTTGAGCCTGATACCCCTTGTGATATTTTACCCGCCGCGGTGGCTCAGTGGCTAAGATGTTGTGCTGCTAGCTGAGCACGAAGTCACGGGTTCGATTCCCGACCGCGGCGGCCGCTTTCCTGTTGGAAGCGAAAAGCAAAAACTCCCGTGTGTACGAGATTTTGGCGCAGGTTAAAGATCCCAGGTGGTCAAAATTAATCTGGAGCCTTCCACTACAGCGCGCCTCATCGCCTGCGCTGCGTAGGCGCGTTAAACCCTACAATCAATCAACCCTTGTGATATTTTGCTGATGTTATAATCGAAGTTACAGATTTAAAATCGGCATTGGATTTCCAGACCTCGCGACTTCGTATTCGATGCTACGTTCCACTTATTAACGTCAGCACTTCCGCTATACAAAAACAAGTGTGAATTGCATACTATTCAATGTATGGAGCATCACATTCGGAAAACAGAACGGTATGTAACATTTATGTGGTCCAGTTAGTAGTTCTGCAGTCGCAGGTGCACACACATGGAGAGAATACCCCGCGCGGAAACGTCGCGCAATGGCTGATGTATTTGCGAACAAATCACCCCCTTTTGTGCATTTGAAAAATATATATTACGTTTAAGAGTAAAACATGCAGATATCAAGAAGGTTGTGCCCGCCGGCCTGCTATACAAGAGTTTCTGTTCTGGGCGCCACGCCCATACGGCCCTTATTTCCTTTCCCTAAACGCTCTCCGCTTCTCCTATCCTTGCTTTCTAAATTAACAACAACCATGATTTTTCTACCACAGCTAAGGGTTGGATATCTCTTCTTATTCGGTGTTGTGAACATGAAATTACAAGAGAAAAATATCGTTTGCCTAATGCGCTCGCTCCGTTTGTGGCACTCAAAGGACGTTTGTAGACCCCGTTTTATTGCAATGTTTCTTCATCCTACTCTATACTAACGATACAAAACAGGGATGCATGTTTTCCGGGTCAATGGATTACCCTGAATACGAAACGGGTTCGTGAATTCCCCGTAAGCCATTCCGGTAATCCAATGCCGGACACACATTATGTAAGCGGTAAAGGTATTGCACGCGGTAGTGGCCATCCCGCATAATATTTCGTGGCTCTGATCTTTACCTAGTGAAGATCAGCAGGAAAACTGGCCAGACTGGTCAGGCGAAAGCAATCGTAGTTACCGCTTCCTATTGTGGCTTTATTCCCTCCTCCCCATCTTCGCAGAGTAGCATGGAGGCAACAACATGCCCGCAGACCTTTCTGCTTTCCTGTAATAAAGACCCTTCTCTGTCTGTCTCTCGTAGCAGCAGGTCTGAGCATTAAGAATTCATTTATTCTTTTCATCCTGCATGTAGCACTCCCTCATTTGTTATTTAAAGACGCTAGTTGGGATCACTGCTCTTTTTGGCCCATTTGAAACCTCCCGGTGGGGAGGATTTCCTCTGAAATCGCGTACATGGCAGCTTGATACCATCTTTTCGAATAGTTTGCCGTCTTTTACAGAATGGATAGAACTCTTCACTCTCTTTACAAGAGGGAAAAAGCGGCAGTTTACCTTTCCACGAAACATTTCGTGAGTAATGAGCTAGCGCTACCGTCAGGAGTATTCCCCACTGTGATAGTTTTGCACGCAAATCGAGACTGCCGAACTGTCAGAGATTTCCCAGCAATTTTCGCCTCACCCGAACCTTGGTGTGAATGAAATAAATCATCCCTTAGCAAACATAAAGACAGCGTCTTATTTGCATCGAAACTGGAGGGCGGTGACAGCTCTTTAATTTCCTCTCACACAAGGTGTTTTGCTGAGCTCTACGCTGTTTAATATAGCTACTCTCGTGATTACGATAAAGCCTACCGAACGCTTATTACCATGTATGCAAATTATTCCTCACTCTGTATGTGTACTGCTGAGGCGAATTCTGAATTTAGCTGTGATGGTTGGTGGCGGCGTTGATACGGTAAAATAACATTGAACGCATCTTGTTTTCAGAGGTGTTGCTCTAGTATTTGAAAACGACAGTTGCTCGAAGTATTCGTTCAGTGCGTTGTGAGCCTTCGTTGGGATGGCAAGTTAATGACGGATGGGTAATTTAGAGTGGAGGAATCGATTTAAGTATTGAGATATTCTTCGGTGGGCGAAATACGGGTATAACGGCGGCCAGTTTTCGTGCAAAACAGAGAGAGACAGCGGAGGCGGAGGGAGGGGGGATAAAGGGAGGGAGGCAACGTTTTTTTAGATGAAAGCAAAGATGTCTCCAGGCATAGTTTAGCCTGCATGCTGCTCCGTGTGGAGGTTTGACTCCTAAAGAGGCAGGGTGCAAAAAAGAGGCAAAATAATTCCTCAGCGCACCTAAGTCTTCTCACGTGCTTTGAAGGCGATAGCCTGAAGATACTTCTTAACTTTTTTCTGTCTTCGTATTCCCGACTCTTAGTTTTTGTACCTTTGTGTTGGCACAAATTACTTCGACGGGCTTCTTTTCTGCAGAGCCTTGTTGGGGCTTTTTCGTTGATTTGCTCCTGCGCCTAAGGGCTTCACTTACGCAATCGATGGACCTTCCCGCTACCTCACCTATACCTCACGAAGTGCCAAGAAAACACTTCTGCAAACAAACACTTTCCCGCTTCTAATTAGGCTACACCGGATATCTCCCGCCCAATACCCAGTAGAATGCAAATACTGCCAACAGCAATGTACACTCAGACATATTATTATAGTGTGTCGAAAAACAAGCACCTAACACCCCTACCGCGCACCCCAAACCTTTAAAGCAGTGGGTGACACTGCTGTCGAGCCCTGACTCTTGGACCAGCTCCTGCTCACTGAGAGAGCAGCCGATGCTTGGACAGCACATATATTCCTGGGAAGACAGAACCACCACTACAAGAACGCCATAAAGGCTCGCAATAAACGTTTTTTCTTTCTCTTTCTCTCTCTAAGCGAGCTGACTAGCACATGCTACAGCGTCTTGTTACATTGGCGAAGGCGTCCTCGGACCTGCCTTCGTCACCTCCGTCATGTTGCCGTAGCTTGGTGGACGAACGCCAAGCAGAAACAGCCGCCTTGGTGAAGATTACAAAAAACCGAAGGCAAAACTTAGCTGGTTTACGGTATGGCCAGAGATGACCAGCGACGAACAGGAACATCATCCTTTCGTGCGAGCCTACAGCATGACTCGAAAAGAGCAAAAAACAGCAGGATCCCATTCTGTCAATCGAATGAGTTATGCGCTCAGAGGAACCGCGTATTTATCCCCCGTAGCGCCAACGGACCAACACCTTTGCACACGGATCGAACAGAGTAGACACACACGAACGCTCTTTCCCGTTTTGTGAGAGCCGGAGCGCCGCACGTTGAATCGGGGAGAGGAGGAGAGGGTGTGTGTGTATGCAGTCTTGCTTTGAGTGCTGAGGTCAGCAAATTGTGTTCAAGTTATTTTTTCTTCTTCATCCGTAAAATTATTACAGGAACATTCGTCGATTATTCGATTTTTGAGTATGACCATGGCGCCTACCCTTCGTGTCCTGCCACCAATGAGACCTGCCCTCCGCAGTGTGCTCCTCCTGCAGTATCTACAAGGACCACCACAAAAACAATTTTTCTAAATTCCCAACGACATTTCTCACGTAAGTGTGTCGTATGCTGTTCAACCGTGCGTGAGGGCATGCCAGTTCGGCACGTTTATGCTATAAAAAGATTGATTGATTGATTGATTGATTGATTGATTGATTGATTGATTGATTGATTGATTGATTGATTGATTGTACGCTAGGAAATGCTTGCTTTTGAACGCCAGCTAGAGATATAGGAACTTAACTTAGAGTAATACTCGCTGAAGCTACACCTGGGTAACGGGACACTTGTTCCGAATAAGCAGAGATAATTTGATGCCCCCTAGAGGGTCTTCAAACTCTTCAAAATCTCGCACACGCGGGCGTGTTTGTTTTTCCCTTTATGACAAAAACACTTGGTACATAGGAAAAGTCCTACACATGACATCGTGCTAGATTACAGAATGCCTTACCGAGCGAGCGCCGCCTTGAAGGATAGAACGGTAAATGCCCATCGTCGTAAGTGTTTTAACCATAAGAAAGCGTGCATTATAATGCAACCAAGCCCAATGACCTGGTCTCTTCATCTCTCACTTACTGCGAAAACGCCACCACCGCATCTCAGAGGCCAACACATAAAAAATGTAATGTTCACTCGTTTGTCATAACATTCCTTTTAAATTTTTCACCCCCCCCTCCCACGACGCGTACGAAACGGTGAAGTGGCAATAAAATTCGGGACTTACAATAGGACTGGAAGTGCCAATTTTAAAAGAAAGTTCAGTGACACCGTTTGGGTGAACGAAAATTCGGAAAGAATTCGCCATCTCAAAAACGGCAGTCTCAGGGTAAGGAGCGGGAGATCTAGTACTTCCTCCATTTCTGCCACCCACTGGCCAGCGATTGAGAGCCCCCGCATTGGCGATAGGCCACCGCAACAGAACCAATGGCCCCTCGGATGTCATTCCTGTCTGCGGAGAGCGTGAAATACGCGGTCGGCCGTTCATTTCTTTTTAGGACCTATTCGGCCAATAAATTCCGCAGCTTGAAAAATTGGGCCGCCAACCAGCACGGCGTGTATCCCTTGCCGGTCACGAACATCCTCTGGATGAGAAGTCATAGCACATTCCTATATCTGACTTTTTCCTCCTCTAGTTTTTTCGTAAACGATCGGTCAAATTCTTGGCACCGTTATGGCGTTCTTAATGCGTAAGCGGTCCATGCTACTTCCTTCGGAAACATCTTTCCGTCCGCCTCTCTTTAATTACGGAATAGTGCACTCATAGCATCTGTGGTGTCATTATGGGGTATTTATGGAAGGGTATGGGGTAATTATCAGGTTATGTGAGGTTATATGGGGTATTTTCATATGGGGCCCTCATTGGTCCATGTTCGATTTAAATGTTATGCTGAGCCTCCTTATATGACACGACGTTTTTCAATATGCATTTGGTGTGCTAGTGTAGCCCACTTTAGAGTTTGTAGGATACATGGGATCTTAAAGAGGCATTAATTAAAAGGCCCTGACTCCTCATTTTTACGAGTGGTTAGAATAAGAGTTTTAGTTAACCGTTTTCGACGGTCCGCTCCGGTATCGGCGGCAAGCTCAGCGCAACCGGAGCCAATGCCGTTCGCGGCCAGCGCGCCACGCATGTGCAATGGCGCTCCCGCTCGCTATCGGAGCGGAGCGGACGGCTGAAGACGTTTAGCAGTTCTCAATATGACTGCTATGGCTGATGGACGTTATGTGGACGATGTCATATGACTGACTATTTGTGCCTATGCATAAGTATTTTCTATGATTTGATGAGCTGCTTGGAATGATGCGAACGCTTTACAAGAACATTCCCAATCGCAAGTTTCTGAAGCCAACTGAGGTGTCGCAAACCTACTGTTCATCACAGTGTAATAACAAAATGCAGGTGTTTTCTTTCCCTAAGTGTTTCTGCGACTGGTCCATATAGATGTTGATGAGACCTACATAGCGTTCAAAGACAAAATTGTCTAGCCGTTAAAATTGCGGCTGAAAAGGGGTCGTAGAAACAATTAAAAAAAACTGATTGGTGCGATAAGGCGAGAGAAGTTCATCTCGTGCACCGCTCTCCTTTGAAAACACCTTAAAGAGACCCCTATACACTTTGCTTTGCATTATTAAAATGCCCATTTAACAATGTGTATCTGACCGTGCAGTCGTCTAGATTACGCGGTTAAATAATATCGGAGTTGAGCATCACGGCTGCACGCAGAACAAGGAATATTCAGTTATATCGAACTCTTGTTTGACAGGAAGGTCGAAGCCAACGAGGGGGTGGTTCAGTTGCAGTTCTTAGTTGCCCTTCGCAGTTTCTTGGTGTGATGGACTTGGGGTCACCCTCCTAGACAACCCACACCATACACCTCTTAATTTTAAATCTAGCGAGCTCCGGAAGCAGCTCACCGCAACCTATGTTGCCTGATATTTTCCAGATGGTAAACGGGGTGTGACGTAATAGAAGCTGTGTTCGATGCTCCTGGAAGTATGCGCATGACCGAATGAGATGGTGTAAATCGGATGTTACGTTTAGGTTGCAATAAGGGCAACGTTCTAGTCCTTGAGGTCCACGGTCCATTTCTGAAATATATCGGGTATGGGGGTTACACAGTGTACGCACCAAAATTTATGAAAACTTCAGCCAGTCTTGATTGCGTGTCAACATTGAAGAGATAACATGTCGGGGAGGCCATACGGTATTCCTTTTGGCTTGCCCTCGGGTGCGGCAATGAGAAGTTCAGTGGGGAGGAACGCGCGATACTCTCGTGTGCTGCCTCGAGGGATACCCGATTTAGCTCACCCGAAGAATGGTTCTTCCGTATCTGCTTGCTCGAAATAAACGGATCCCCACCCTGCAACGCATGAAGGAAGGAAGGAAGGAACAGTACAGGAAAGGAACAAAGAAAGAAAGAAGGAAAGGAAGTAGGAAACAATAAATAAACAAACAAATAAATAAATAACGTAACGAAGAAAGAAAGAAAGAAAGAAAGAAAGAAAGAAAGAAAGAAAGAAAGAAAGAAAGAAAGAAAGAAAGACAGAAAGAAACAAAGAAAGAAAGAAAGAAAAGAAAGTCGCTCTGGGTAAATGCTTGACTCTGCGTTTCAGGTTGTTTTCTTGTAATCGTTGCTAGAAATGAGTGCTTCACTGAGCCGCCCTGCTACCAGCCTTCTATTGGGGTGGTCAGCAGGCATGATAGATTGCTCTGGACGGCCCTCAATAGCTGGTAGTGATTGAGCCGAAAACCTCGGCGCAAGCCCTTCGGAGAACATCCATGTCGCAATATAAGGGATACCGCAAGGCGATCCCCGACCGATATGTTGGGGTGCAGAGTTTCTTAATATTGAATAACACTATATTCAGTACAGTGTCTGAAAATGCTAACTACCATATCGTAATCTATCAATATCTTACTCATAATCTGTCAGAACTACTGCTTCCGTTACTAATGGAGCCATCAATAATAATTTATCCTAATAGTGTCAGTAATAATTTAAATGTCAATTACTGCATAGGCTAGTGGAAAAGTATCTAAAAAAATCAGCATGAAAGGAGTCAAATCTGAGGAAATATTCTGTGAGAAGAGTTTGGTAGCTTGAAACCCCGTACACTCTGTAGCAGGGTAGACGAAACGAAATCCTTCTTTATCATTAACCCCTAATTACGCTTTTTGAATAATATTTCACGTACGTGTTGGTTGCTGTTTCATTATTTTGTCGAAGCCAGGATCTAAGGATCACACTAAATGATTAGGCACGAAGTTGCAAAGGGAGCTATACTGAACGGATCTAGCAATGACTGCACAAAAAACCGCGTGTGGGTGTTGCACGTGTATGTTTGGTGCGGTTTCTCAGTAGTTTGTGTACATGCTACAGGCCAAGGTTTCTTGCCTGGCAACTGTGTTTTGCAGCCTTCGTCCTCCCGCGACTCCCACACAGCAATTTTTGAGAGAATTGCCCTCCGCAAAATTCCATGGTGGCTAACTTCGCATTGTTGCTGTTAACAGCGGGGCTGTTTAGCATATCATTAGAGTTAGTTGTCCGCAGTTAAAAATACCAGGCAAATGCCGAGCGCTCGTTAACGCGTGCTTCGTGGTGACCGCGCGGCAATTTAGAAAACCAAAAAAAATCTCTATAGCTTGTGTGTGCGTGCGACGCGGCGACGCCCAGGGTCCCCGCGCATGTTTGTCCAGCCAAGCATACCCACGTAGGGGGATTGGCCAAGATTTCGGCGACAGCCAGGGCGCTGTTGTGTGTGTGCATCGCGGCGACCGCCCAGCGTCCCCGGCGCACGTTTGTCACGCTAAGCATATCCACTTATGGAGATAGTCAAGATTGACCGAATGGTCAAAACCGACCAAGTGTTGCTCCAATTACGGCGTTCACCCTAACTGGGGCAACACTTGCTCGAACGAGAAAGTCTCCAGCTCCAGCGTTCGCGTAATCGTGGCAACACTTGCACGGAACGAGAAAGACACGTCGTAGCGTACGCCCATCCAAGGTATTGTCCAATGAGTACTCTTTCAAAAAAATGAAGGAAGCTCACTCATAGCAACAATAGTAGAGTACAGGTCGTCGCGGCACCGAAGAAGACGCAAATCGGCTCTAATCGTGGACTTAAACCATTGCGATGGTCCTGAAGGTTCCGTACAGCTTCGTTGTGTTCAAGTCTCAGGCGTTAGTGTGGGCTTCCTTCGTTTTTTTCTCTAGAATTGACTCAGAGTTGATTGATATCATAAAACAAACCCTCTGCACTACATGCGACGACAAATTTAGATAGTCTGAAACTTACTTTTAAACGTTGGCTGACAGGCTTGATTCCCCTGCGACGCTAGATGCCTGACACGCGCACCACAACTTGACGTCACGTGATTTGACTGAACACCCCCGAATATTGAAACCTTAACACAGTTTCTTAAAACTATTCTATTACAATCTCATATCGGTGCATAGGGGTTGTTTCAGTGCACCAAAATTAAGCACTCCTCTAAATGAAGCTTTCGCAATTTGTCTGATAACAATATTTTCATTCAGTACGCATTACCACTAAGACATAAGACATGGCACGATGCTCACGTTATTCAAGCTTTTAGCCTGCCCTCTACCCCGTCACAGGCTCCATAAACATTGCGTTGACATTTTCACCCCAATCGTAAAAGCGGTGCCACCAAGACAGCGTAGAGACAGGAGGTAATGTTTGCACAATAAACGAGAGCTCAAAAGCTTTTGTGTTCATAATGGGTAATGTCCCACTCTAATGCCCCTGGTGCTGTGGGTATTAGAAAAATAAATGGGTGATTTCTGTCCTGCGGTGGTTGCACGCTTGGGCGGTTTTTATTTTCGGACATATAATTGGGTGAACTTTTGATACCTCTTCAGCGCTCCTTCCATGGGCATAGTCACTGCAGCAGTCAGACCGAAAAAGATTGCCGAATTCTTAGGATGGCAAAATTTTGTGTCCCTTTTGACCAGCGGTTCTTATCTACCGCTGCGCTACTTCTGACCGGATGACTACTTTCTGCTGTAAACTAAGGGCCGGGAGTTAGTATTCATGCGAAAGCAATAGTTAACTATGTAGGTCAAGAACCCGGATTCTTCTAGGACCCACAACCTGGCCCACGGCTGGTACACAAAATGGCCTAAATGAACGTTCCTAATGGCGCCACATTTCTCGCGGAAGCACCCACAAAGTAAGTAATGAAGTTGAAAAGACAATTGGGTAAAATTTGCGCTGTGTGGAATTGGTACCTTGCTGCCCCGAAACCCGAGAAGAGCACGGAACCACGGGACCAGCACAGCTCGAATATGTTATCTGTCTAAAAATGAACTCAGCGAAAGTGTTGTGGCCTTCGACACAAGCACACGTGCTGGATTTATGTGGCGAATTCTACAGGACAAATTCAAGCATGGTGATTACAGATGTAGAAAGTACGGGAGCAGCAAAGCAAACTCGCGCCGACCGCGAGTATGTAAGGCTAACGAACTCGATAAGTCAATCTTCTGACCCATAGCAATGGAAAGAGGACGAAAACGTCCCAAGCGGAACATAATGACGATGATGATGAAAGGGCACATGCGCACCACACGTAACAGTGTTGGCACCCTTTTAATGCCGTGCCCAAAACGAATGTGCTTCCAACCACGAAACACTTGCTTTAGAAATTTTATATATTCCGTGTATGCGGCAGTGGACTCTAAACCGCCGACATCAGTAGCTGTAAAACGTTGGAGCAGGCAATAGCGGCATATCCACCAATTAAGCTCCAATGCTTTTACGGCCACTACATGATAAGCAGTGCTTCGTTGTCCTAGAATTTTACAGAGAGGCGTCTGCCGAATACTACACCACAAGACCAAATCGGGTTCAGATGATAAAGTTTGCTAGAACACACGCTGTATAAAAGGAAACTTTTCGAATGTTATGCGCCCTTTGACCTAAAAGCACATCTTAAGAGTCGTTTTCATACTGCTTTCGGAGAAATTTCAGCAAGACAATCCCGTTAGAACCAGTTAGGCTAAGCCTTATTCTCTCATACAGTCTCCGGTGGGGCTATACCTGTTAAGTTACGAACGTGCTGTCTGAACTAGCATACGATCGCAAAGGAAAGTATGCACCCCGTCAATCCCCCACACCGGCACAAATTGTTGCCCAGCACACGCACATACAAAAAGACCCTAACAATGTGGCGAGAGATTAAAATATAACGCCCCTTTTTTACAAAGAAGATGGCGGGAACAAGGAGCTTTCGCCGATACAAATGCAACGCCTACAATCAGGGTGTCGAACCGGAATTTTTTCGGGTTCGGTTCGGGTTCGGGTTCAAGCCTTTCGGGTTCGGTTCGGGTTCAGTTCCGGAGCACCATTCCGTTCCGGTTCGAACCGGTTCGCGAACCGGTTAAAACGGGTTCGAACGGGTTCGGAGAAAAAAAAAACCAGGCGTATTTTTTTCTGTTAATTTTTTTGTTTTCGGTTTTCGTTTCCTTCTCAGGTTCCCTTGTCAAAAACGAAGCCATAATGTAGGTTATTTTGTGCAAACGTTTTGTTTTGGCCAAATCAAAGCAACCCTGCAACACTTTGTTCAACTTTGTTTGAAATTTTGAATGCTTGCAGAAAGTAGTCCACTAACACATCCAGTACTTAGATCAGGGAGTCAAAAAGTCCCTCAGACAAAAAGTACTGCTCTGTCCCCATCAGATAACTTACAAACTTGCTTTAAATATTTTTCTATTTTCCCCAGTCTTGGCGTTCTTCTACCGCTGAAATGACGTCATTACAGCGATGCAGCGGCTATTTTCCAGCTTTCTTTAAGTTGCGACATTAAAATGAAATCCACGAAAGCGAAGCAGAAACAGAAGGCGTATGTGCTGGGACGAGCAAATCACGCACTGCTGCTCTGTGCTGGCCATAGCTATAACTTTCGCAGTGCTTTCAGATGCGAAGATAAGAGTGAAAGCGTTATTCTAAAGTGACGAAGAGTTCCTTTAACTGTAAAATGCACTGCAAAATGTTTTCTATAGTAGGTCCACGATTACAACATAAACTGAAGCGAAATGAAAAATTCGCTCGGACACATAAGACTGCGTATTTGTATGGATTTCAAAGCCCTGCTCTTTATGGTCGCAAGTTTATTTTATTGATTTAGTTTCTTTCAATTTTATAATTTACTTTAATTTATTTTTGGATCATAACACTGCAGATTTATACCCCGCAGTTCTTTTCTTGAAGAAGAAAATGGCGGACGATTACGACGCTCACTAATGCGAAATTTGAGTGCAGCGCGAACTGTAGTCTTCTCGGCGACGGCGCATAGATGCTGTGTCTCAGGAAGTGATCACGTCATCAGCTAATGCACGACGACACGCGGTATACTCTGTCGTTATCTCGTTAGGCGTCGCCTCTGTGAAGCACGTCTCGCGTGGTCACGGAGTTACGCCCTCCCCCTTACACTTTCGTCATACTTTCAACCTCCGCTTTCCTGCTAGCTCTATCTTCGGTGGTGTCTTCGTTCTCTCGGTTACAACGAGTCCGATGCTGAGGAACTACGCGAAACCACAGGAGCGGGTGCTTAAGGGCTGCGCTCTAACGCATGGCTCTACGTAGCCGCTGTGCAGCCATGTGATCCACTCCCTTCGCCTACAAGTGATGGGCCGCACATCGTCTCCAAATAATGCGTTCTCGCCACAGTCTTCTGAAAGGCAAACACGTAGCCTCCTGACCAGTGGACAGCACACGGGTGCCTCCGACGCCCCCCCTCGGTGCATCTTCGCCAGAATCTTCTGGTAATGGGCAGCCTCCCTGCAGACTGGCTATTGCCCCGCCCTACTATAAGCAGACGACCCGTCCGTCCGCAATCGTTTTAATGCCTAGCATTCTTTGCCCACAGCCAGGACCGTGTAACACCCTTTATTTCTACAAAAATGCAGTTATAGCGGAAGTTCCACCTGTAATCGCTATAATAGTGTCAATGGAGATAACTGGTCGCACGAAATTTCTGAAACTCTAAAAGAGTAATTACCGCAACTGGTGAACCATGTGACACCCTGCATTTCCACAAAAATGAGGATTTCGGGAAATTTCCACCTGTAATCGTTATTATAGTGCAAATGGAGATATTTTGTCGAACAAAAATTAAAATGTAGAAATAAGAAAAATGTAAAATAATTGCGGAAACTGGCGAACCGTGTAACACCCTGAATTTTCACAATAAGGCAGATTTCGCGACTTACAAATGTAATCGTTAAATAGCGCAAATGGAAATAATTGGTCGAATGAAATTTTGAAAAACTATAAAATAACAAAAATATTAGGCAATTAAGGAAAATAGCAAATTTAACTGCCTGCATTTCCACAATAATGAAGATTTCGCGAATATTCTATTTGTAATTATAGCAGCGTCAATTGAGATAATTGGTCAGACAGGATTTATAAAAACAAAAAAAAATTGGCAAGTAGAAACTCACACTGAGGACAAGCGGCATAGGAATGATACGCATAAGTCGATAATTCTTTGAATTTCTGCAGAATTGTTTTAGTACCCTGGAGTCTCGCCATGGTACAGCATTTTGCGTTTCCGCCCCCTCCGCCCGGGCGTCTTGTGGCGGGCCACCCCTCGTCCCCAAATCACGCATCCTCGCAAGAATCGTCTGCCTGGCAGGCAGCCAGGCAGGCAGGTAGTTTACTGGCAAGCTGGCAGTCTTTTTGGCGCGCAGGAGAGCCTGAGCGCCCAACATCTTTTTTGGTTCCACTAAATGTCTACGCACGCACGCGCGCATGTACCCCTGTTTTCGCACAATGAGGCAAAAGATTTTCCATTGTAATTGATTGATTGTGGGGTTTAACGCGCCGACGCAACGCAGGCGATGAGGCGCGCCGTAGTGGAGGGCTCCGGATTAATTTTGACCACCTGGGGATCTTTAACGTGCGCCGAAATCTCGTACACACGGGCGTTTTTGCTTTTCGCCTCCATCAGAAAAGCGGCCGCCGCGGCCGGGAATCGAACCCGCGACCTCGTGCTCAGCAGCGCAACGCCTTAGCCACTGAGCCACCGCGGCGGGTAGATTTTCCATTGTAAATAAATTGGTTGGTCTGCTACGCTTTTCGTGTACCCCTTGTTTCAAGGGCGCTTTAGATTTAACACGAAATCATTAGCACTGCTAGAAGTCGAAACAGTCCGGCGTCGGCGTCAACCTCCGACTGTCAAGCGTGGCTGGTGGCGTTTAAAGCAATTTCCTTCTGCTCATCTTTCGTATGCTAACCTACCAGTTAGAAAGAAAAAACGGCTTTAATGACTAGAGACCGGAACTTTAGGCAAAATGCCTATTTTTTATTTGAGTCCGTATCGAGCCTATTTAACATATAAGCATGAACTAAGGGACGGGGAGCATTTTAAGCAATAGTTGATTGTGCCTATACGTGCCTATTTTGAGGTTCGTGCCTATACAAGCTTTTAAGCGCCTATAAATGCCTTTTTTGTGCTGTCGAGTACAGATTTTGCCTAAATCAGTCGTATATCTCGATGGAAAAATGGGAGATCTATTGTTGGACCGATGGGAATGCATGAGCATCTTGTCCCTCTCCATTGCTAACTTGAGGCTTGCTAACATTGCTAACATTGCTAATTCAGCGCAGACCTATGCGAAGCATTAGTCGCTGCTAACATCCCTTGGGCGAAAATTGAAAATAACACTTTCAAGAATTTCTTGCAAAAGTACTGCAAACAAAATGTACCATTAGAGTCGACTCTTCGCAAGGAGTACCTGCGACCACTGTACGAGAAGACGCTACAAGAAACTAGAAGAGAAATCGGTGAATTCCACATATGGATTTCTGTAGACGAGACGACAGATGCGACCGGACGAGTACTCGGTCTTTTTGTAGTCAGAAAGCTTGACGCAGAAGAGAAAACAACACCTTTCCTGGTCTGCTCAAAAGAGCTAGAAAAAACTAGCGGCGAGACCATCGCCCGCTTCGTGAACTCGTCCTTGAAGCATCTGTACTCCTCCGGAGCGCACGACGACCGAGTACTGCTGCTCTACACAGATGCAGCAACTTGTATGCACAAGGCTGGTGCACTTCTCAAGGTTTTTTATTCAGGATTATTGCACGCCACTTGTCTTGCTCACGGGATTCATAGAGAGTGTAAAGAGCTACGAAAGTCGTTCAGTTAGGTCAACGAACTGATAGCTGCTGGGAAGGCGGTGTTCTTCAAGGCTGCTTCCCGCGTTCGTGCTTTCAGGGAGCAGTTGCCGGGTGTACCTCTTCCCCCGGAGCCTGCTGTTACCCGCTAAGGAACTTGGCTGAAGGCAGTGGAACACTATAACCAACACTTAAACGATGTTAAGGCTGTTGTTAGCAGCTTTGCAGAAGACGAGATTGTCGCCGTGAGAAGGGCCCAGAAGGTTCTACATGATGGTACACTTCCATGTGACTTGGCCTATTTGTGTGCCCATTTCACGTTCTTGGCAACAACAATACAGAAACTTGAAAGTTCGGGCACCACGCTGACTCAAAATATTCAGCTGATTTTGGACGCCCAGGTAAGGTTCGCTAGTGCTCCCAGGGGACCTGTTGCTGACAGAGCTATAGAGAAGCTTAAGTCTGTCTTGGACAGAAATCCAGGCCTTTCTACGCTGAAGGAACTGTCTGAGGTTGTGAGCGGCGGACATACCGCGATTCCAGATGGAATCAAAACATCCAACGTGCCGAAGTACAAGTACGCTCCGCTAACTTCAGTGGATGTGGAGCGTTCTTTTTCTGCGTACAAGCAGATATTGACTGACAAAGGCACAACTTCAAGCCCGAAAACCTGGAGATGGTGCTTGTTTGCCACTGCTTCCACAGCCTTTCGCACAGCGTTGCGTCCCCCTAGATATTATGAAAGCGCGACCCTTGAGTGTTTCATGAAGAAAATAAACTGCATTTTCGAAATCCCGATATTTGTATCCCGTGTTTACTCAAAGCCGAAGAATTGCACTGAAATACGCCGCCTGAGTAAATATTATTCGAGCCTATATATGCCTATATGGTAGTACTTAGGGCCTATATATGCCTAAATTACGATTTTGAGCGCCTACAATAGGCGCCTAAAACCCGTTTTTTTAGTGCCTAAACTTCCGGTCTCTATTAATGACTCATTGGACGTCGTGTACCGGACGGCATTGGATACGGAACCACCGGAGATAGGAACTTGCTAAATGGCACTTCAGCGACAGCTGAGAGCGGTTGGGCTCTAGGAAAGATAATAGATGAGTGAAGTCACAAGAAGCAGCAATTATCCCTCATAGAGAGACGGAAAATGAACTTTAAATAAATCGAGGAAAAGTTTCAGAGAGGCGTCCTTATTCAAGGGGTCGAGTCGACAGTCCTTTCCATCAAGAGAAACTGATCTTCCAGGCCGGAGCTGGCCAAGGCTCTCTCCCAAATCTGTATGGAAACGTGTAGGTTGGGTGGATCTAGGGTGGACTTGTCGCAGCCGCCTACTGTGTGTATGAGGTTCCCAGGCTCTCCACAGAAGCGACGAAATGGAGAGAATTGTGTCCGGTCAAAGAGGTGATGTGTGGGAAGGTGTTAATCCGCAGGGGGCGGAATAATCTTTCCTTGTTATTCGGTAGCGATTTGTGCGGGAAGGAATACGTTCAACGGGAGATCCTATAGTGCTAATTAATTTCCTGGTATGCACACAGGATGCATGCACTCGGGCTCGGCTTTATCAGCGCTGGCTAAGCGGGTCAAATGTCGAGCCACGACGTTGGTGATGTTGTCTGCCGGCGATGGCAGTATGAGCTGGTGCCCATACAATCCTGGCTGGTCTCGTTGGTGAAAGTGTTGTAACATGCGATAGACCGTTGGCAAAGTTGCGCCACGCCTGATAAGAGTCTGTTATGAGACTTTTGGCGCCGCTTTGGCTAAGCGCACGTGATCGCCGCTTCCTCAGCCTGGGGGGGAGGGGGGGGGGGGCTGTGTTCGGGGGTTGAGATACTGCATCGGTGGAAGGCTGCAGAACGGTAGCACAAAGAAAGAAAAGGTATTGGCTATCAGGTGTCTTTCGCATCAAACCAGTTGATCGTTCCTCATTTTTTGTTTAGTTGCTTCCTAGTCTTACCTGATAGATATACACATTTCGAGAACCTTTTGATGAATATAAGACATGCATTAGACAATTAGTTTTTAACTTCAGTGCGAGATGTAAATCGTACGCGAGAAACAACATAAGAGCGTAATACCTGCATAAAAAAGGCCTTTTATAGCATTCAGGTGGTCGACACATAACTTTCCGTCTATTTTGTGCGTAACTACATTTCCTGATTGGTCGAGAAAGAGAACGCTGCGAACTTTACAAATATCAAGGACCCCAACGCTATCATGTTTGGTCCGACCCTCTAATCCGCCTTAACTGACCCGCTAATTCCTCTAATTAATAT
This sequence comes from Haemaphysalis longicornis, assembly GCA_013339765.2. Taxonomy (NCBI): domain Eukaryota; kingdom Metazoa; phylum Arthropoda; class Arachnida; order Ixodida; family Ixodidae; genus Haemaphysalis; species Haemaphysalis longicornis. The sequence goes on from CM023458.1 coordinate 17,783,869, forward strand.
TAATCAACACCGCAGTCCCACTAATTCACATTAGTTCATTCACTCATCTCACTAAACCACCCCAGTCTACCCGCTAATCCGCGTTAATCGACTTAAATTCATGCATCAAAATGCTATCGCATCTACTTTAAAAGTGCAAATGAGAAGGCCCCAAATTTTTTTTCAATTCTCATGTTCTCCTAGGACAATAACGAAAGGACACAACGGCACTGTACAAGAAAAAGTGATTATGACGTAGAGAACTGTGAGTGTTTGTGTCTCAGTGCTGTTTTTATATAAGTGCCCACTCAAACTAACATAAGTGGAAGATGTGTATTTATTGTTGATGGTGTCCCTGAAGGCCTTCACAAGCGGACACGGATGCATTTGAATTAACAACATGAAAACTTCACACGATTTTAAACACACTGCAGATAGAAACCGTAAAGAATACACCATGATATGTTGCCACGGAATATGCGTTCTAACTTAAGTTATTTTAAATGAAAAAAAGAAATGGGAGGAGATGGGCAATTCCTAAAGCAAACTAATAGTGTATACGGACTTTACATTATATTTACATTATATTATGCACGGTAATAATAAGATGAGAACCAACGTTACTATAATCGTTGATGAGAACCTTACGAGCATTGGGAACTGCAGACTATGCAAAATATTTCGTGGTGCCGTCTGGCGAATGGTAAAAATATCCTCAGGCGCAAGGTAGGGTACCAAAATTGAAAACTAGAAATCGCCGTTTTGAGGCCACGGAACCGGTTCGGAACGGTTCCTTCGATTCGTTCCGGTTCGGGTTCAGTTCCAAAATGGCGGAAAAAATACGGTTCCGGTTCAGTTCCGGTTCCAGGCAAAAATTCGGGTTCGGCTCCGGTTTTGGTTCGGTTCCGGTTCCGGTTCGACACCCTGCCTACAATACAGCAAGCCAAAATCGAAATCTACGACAACGCTGACCCAGTCAAATGTAATGTTAAGATTTTCTATCTATTAGTTCTTGATTGGGTCATCCGAATGACCCGCCGCGGTGGCTCAGTGGCTAACGCGTTGCGCTTCTGAGCACAACGTCGTGAGTTCGATTCCCGGTCGCAGCGGCCGTTTTTCTTATGGAGGCGAAGAGCAAAAACGCCCGTGCAAAAACGACTTGATTACAACATATCATCAAACAAATAAGGAAAATATAGGCGTTGGTACTCCTACGTACGAATGGCTTCGATAAAGCGGCAGTCGTAGAAATAAGGCAGCAGCTTGTTTACCCGCACAATATGTTTGCATTGCCGATAGCCGGAGAGCGGAACTACGCTAATCATAACAAGGTAAGGACGGCACTCCGCGACCGCCGGAGGAAAGAAGTCGGCTGGCACAAATACGGAGCCGCTACACTAACCGGAGCATCACCCGCATATAATTAACTTTGGCCTTATATCTCTCTGCGCAGAAAACCACGCACGTGCTCAATAAGAGGGAGGAATGCTGAGAAGAAAAAAAGTAGGAGAGAGAAAAGAAACAGAGGAGGAACGCAATAAGACGTGGGAAGAGTTGAAGACTGAGTATGAATAGGCAGACAAGAAAGAAAGACGTGTACAGGGAAAGCAAGGGGTGTGAAAGAAACAGAAAAATACACAAACACATGAGGAGGCCTAACGTAAGAATATCCGAGAGAGGAGGAAAGGAAATAAAGATAAAGATGAGGTGAAGACAAAGAAGTTTGAGAAGAGGATTGGAGAGAGGCATAATTAAGCTTCAGGGATGTTGATACGGATGAAGGGAAGCGAAGTGAAAAAAAAAATGTTCTGATAAGTAGGAGAGAAGAAATGGAAATGATCATTGCTCTCTATTGCACTCCGTATTAGACTGGTTAAGAAGTAGGGCCAAACCTACCGGTAGAACTGCGCTTTCGCTATTCGTTGTGCTGTGACAAACTCCGCATCAACAATTTTTCTCTTTTTTAGCCCACTTGTCGCGCAATTTTTATTACTATGGAAGGAACGAAGGACGTAGAAGGAAGGCAGGAAAGTTAACCTGGCTAGAGCGTAGTTTCCTATCCTGCACGTGGGGAAGGAAAATGAGCAAAAAGAGACAAAAAAGAATGAAGAAATATTGGAGCAGACAGGTATGCCCAGTGCTGAAGCACTAAACGTTTAAGTTCAGTGATTGTCAATGTAGGCTTTCAGTCTACAGTTCGTCGCCTGTAGAAGTACAGCTCAAGTTCGTCGCCTGTAGAAAGCGTAAGAGTTCCTTAGTCGGCTTCTGAGCAGATGACAGAGAAGGCCAGTGACACAGAATGTTCTCCTCCGTAAATAGCCGCCGAGAGGCGAGGATCCGCAGTGCTGACGACAGCTTCTTTCTTTCACGCGAGTACCGTGGGCACTCGCATAAAACGTGGCGTATCGTCTCTGGCGTGCACACGTTTCGCACCCATCACTTGCCGCCGTTCCTACTAAGTACGAGTAAGTTTTATGAATTCCCCCCCCCCTCCCCCAAGCTTGACACGGCAAAGAAGAGTTGCGTCAGACCGTGGGAGGCTCAGTGGAAGGGGACGTTGCAGGTGCGGGTGATTAGGAAAATAGCTGGGAGGTGCGATACTGACAAGGGCAACGACAGCGATGATTAAAATAATGGTAAGCAGAGTAGGAACTGCAGGAAAATTAATAATATAAAACCTCAGGAAAATATGGAAAAGAAAACCTGTCTAAGTGAAGTCACAGGAAAGGGGGAAGGTCTTTTTTATGACCAAAAGCACAAGTCAATTACAAAGTCTCCGCGTTCGGTTGAAATTTTTAAAAGGCCGAATGTTTGCATTTTCCGACTATTTTGCAATTCCATTCTGTAAATCTGTGGGCAGTTCTTCACAGTAACACTTTTGCGGGTTAAATTATTGACCATTACCCGCATGCTCGGCTCGCTTGTGGTGCTAAAAAGAGTACTAATTCAAAGGCGCCACTTGTCAGCCGACGTCAACAGCCTTTACAATAAACAAGGACGCGGGGGAGAGGCACCGGATGACCTATAAAATACCCTCCATGACACCGCGAAAAATACAACTCGAAGGCATCTCTTCGTCATCCACGTCTCTTCTAGATGCTCCAATGGCGCGTGTTATCTTCAACGCCCCGTCGATACAAGCAAGTCGCTGACCATCCTTGAGGTAGAGGTGTGCACGGGCTCGAGCTTACCCGAAAGCCCAGGCCCGGCCTGGCCCGCGGGCCGGGCTCGGGCCACCCGACTTACATTTCACCCGGGCCCGGGCCGGACTCGGTCCGAAATATAAATGCTTCGGACGGGCCGGGCCCTCCTGACGGCCCGGGCTGGCCCTGCACAGTGAAGTAATACTAAGGTTTTCTATGATATCGCAGGAACTACACGTTGCTGACACGGTAAAAGCACGGATCAGAACTTGTTATGTTTAATTGGGGTTGTTTTGCCCGTTTAATGTTGGTTTTGCCTGTTATCATTTCCCTTAAGATGCGTTTTCCGCCTTGAGGTAGTTTTCGCTTCGAAACGTGCCCCAATCAGGCGCGGGCCCCTACGGTATTTGGGTTTGGGCCGGGCCGGGGTCGGGCCTGGGCCTAAGGTTAAGGTCTCGGGCCGGCCGGGCCGGCCCGTCGGCCTTCTTCGTTGGGTCGGGCCTGGCCTAGTGCGATAAGAACCGGGCCCGGGCTGTGCTCGGGCCTAAATTTTTGGCCCGTGCACAGCTCTACCTTGGGGACCTTGGACGCAGACAACACAGGCGTACCCAAATCCACATAGTGCGCTTTCGGCTAAGCCTACCAGCGAAGGCCTCTCCAAATATTTCCCCGTGGACCAACAAGTTGCGCTCGCGTGTCATTGTACATCCAGTACCAGCCGAAAGCCCGGGAAGCACAGATTTAACCGCCTCCTGCATGGTATGAATATATTTATGTTTTGCTTGTCGCGGTGAGACTGCGAATGCGACAGTATTTTGTGACCCCATTACTCAAAAAGCCCGTAATTCAAAATATTAAACAGCCTTCATATAAGACGACAAGTTATAAAAGAAAGACAGCCCTAAGGCCCCACGTTTCTCTAAACCGTGTGTGTTCATTAGCGTAGATCATGCACTGTTTCGCTGTCGTTTCGGCGAAAAGCCAGGCGGGTGAAAAATGGCTGCCCCGTCAAGCGTGGCATTCGTACGGGTCGAGATTAAGGGGAAGGCCCGCTTGTTCACTCGGCGTGACAGGTCGAGAGCCCGTAAAGCGGTGTTCGATAGGAGTGTAAGGGAAAGGGCGAGCTAGCCACGTGGAGCACAAGGGGAACATCGGGCGGGTTGCGTTGAAAAGAAAAGAAAAAAAAACATTGCAGAGGGCTATCGAAGCTATTTCCCCACGCTTATATATTTGGAGCAGAGGTCAGACTGGTCGTGACTTGTCTAAGGTAATGAAGACCTCGTTTCCTGACCGGAATGGGAGGGTCCAGAGCTGTTGGCGTGGTTGCCAACGAGGCTGCTCTGGGACCGTTATATTGCCGCTGTAACTCCTTATGAGGAGAAGGAGGAAGAGGGGGAGAAAGAGGAAAACGCATAGAGGTTAATGAGGCATGAACCCGTATCCTACCCTTGATTCACTCAAAAGGGGTTGGTGGCAAAGAGAGAAGGAAGGTAGAATGGTGCAAGTAAAGATGCACGTAGAGTGAGGGCCCAATCTTCGAAATTTAAGAGGCACAAATATAAGGTTGCAGTAAATGCTGGCTGTGTTATTTACTTACTATCTAACGAGCATCAAAAGAAAACTCTTTTTGAGTTTTAAAATAAAAAAAAAACAGAATAATTGTGGGAGGAAGAATTATCCAATGTTTGTAACTATTCACACGAGTTCAAGTACGACGAACAGCGTTCTTCCTGGGTACGTACCGGGGGCTAATGACCGTAACCCTAAATGCTATTGATTCTGGCGATGAATATTGAATATCATTCAAACCACTAAGTTATACCATTCGTTACTTCAAAGTAATACCATTCACTACTACTAATATTAGTGGAAGTGGATAGCTACAAGAATTTAGCTGAATTATTTTACGCAAGGAGGCACTTCGTTTCTTCTGGGATATCTTATGAGGGCATTCTATGACAACCCAAGCAATATCTCCTATTTCCTTTTACTGTTCCGTATTCGACAAGGAGAAGGTAAAAACGAAGTTTTTTAGTACTAGATAAATGAGAATTTAATTGTATACAATTTAATGTCCTCTCATTGCATTCTGACGAATCTTCAGTGTTATAAAGCTGCTTAACTCAACCAGAGCTCCTTATTAAAATAAGTCATCAGTGATGTTAGAGAAGTTTGAATAAAACGACCAACTCATACGAGCAGAGAATAAATGTCCCACTCTCAGGAGAATAACTGAAGAAAGTTGGCAAAGGAATTACTTTTTTAGGAATATCTGCTTGGTATTACAAAGTAACGATTGCGGTACTCCTGAATGCGAAATTTTAGCGCAACGGGTACTGCAGTCTTCTCGGTGACGGCGCATAGCTGATGCGGCAGCACGCACCTCTGGAGTCTGACGTTGGCGGCGCTGAGCCTCTGCTCTGGCGATTCGACCAGCTTGAGCAGCAGACGAAGCGATCGCCTCATGGAACCACACAATTACCACGGCGGAAGCTACGGTGGCGTTATCTCGTAACGTGCATGCGGGGCACGTTTCGGGCAGCAACCTCATCAAACCGCCCTCCCCAGCACACTTTCTTCATACTCTCCTCGTCGTAGCTCTCTTCGTTGTAGCTCCCTTTTCCGTATCGGGGCTAACGAGGCCTACGGCGAGGAATGCTGCAAAACTAAAGAAGGGGGCGATAATAGGAGCTCGCTCTAAAATTGTGTTTTCAAAGTAAAACATTTTAGTCAGGAGTTATCGTTTAGGAACTGCGCTGAGTTCCACGAACATTCAGCATACTGAAGAACGACAGCCATGGAGCTGGCGATCCCTTATACTAAGGGTGGCGATTTCGAGCGCTTACGTCACGCAACCTTTAGCGGTAAAGTCACCAGAAAAATGTCGCAAGAAAAGGTTCACAAAATGGGCCGAGCTGCACATGAACAGAACACGTCCCTCGGACTGACTGGCAGAGAACAAAGCGTATAAGGCGAAAGAAGCCCTGTCGGTGCGAACAGCTACTCCGGAGAACTCCACTTAGTAGATCACGACTGTTGCGCCACCACAAGCGAGCCCGGGTTCCTCCCGTGCAGAGCGTCCTTTATTTCTGGAACACAAAGACAGCCGACAAAGTGACGTCATATTTGAGGTCCAAGGAAAAGCTAGGGCGTGTGGGAAGAGTATTGTGTGTCATGTTCTTCTTATTGCATTGCAGGAGGTGCGTTCTTGTTCGGTGGCGAAACTAAGCGCGAAGAGAGTTCTAGAAAGACGAAATCCGCGTGGCGGAGACCAAGCTGAGCAAGAACAGATAACATTGCTGACGTGTACGTCACGGTGTTTCTAATTTAGGTACGTCGGCTCTTGTTATCGGATAGAACTCGATGTCGCCTTTTAGATTCTCTGAATACGGGCTGGTCAAAGCCTTGGCTTTTCTTTGCAGAGCAAAGCCGTTGACGTAGTAGGTATTTGAACAAAAGTTAGAAGCTATAATAATGCCAATGCATCGCTGCCTCAGGCACTCGAGCAACCAAAAAACTTTGGTGAAATAACATAGATGGAAACGGAGAGAGGTAAGGTTAAACCATGGAGTTAACGTAAGGTTGACCTGCGCGCCAAATTAGCAAAGTGGCGGCTTTGCCTTGCTAACGTGGTTTCTCTTGCTGGTATGGATTTTTAATTGGCTTCTTTAAACAAAGCAGCAAAAATATATCAGGAATGAAGATTTTAGTGTGTCAGGAGCAGTTAGAACATAATAGGTAACGAGAGGCTTCAGGAGTTTTTCGCAGATTTAACACAATCGATCTAAAAGTACCACCCGTAAGCATAAAGCTGCCCGCTCTCTGTCGAAACCAATTAATTAAGGTCTGAGCCCTCACACAAAAACCTTGGGCACGTCCAAAGCATATTCCAATGTTCACCTGGTAAGCTTTAGTAAAGCCATGTCAACGCCATTGCAGGAACAGGAAACAAGTCCGGTAGAAACTTTCAAAGGCATGTTGGGGCGAACAAGAAATTTGATGCGATTGCCTCACAAATTTCGAAGTATTTGGACGTACTATTAAAATAAAAAAAATCTACAATATAATACAATACAATGCAAAGGAATACAACACAATACAACACAACAAAATACAATAGAATACTTAAAATTACAGAATATTTTCTAGAGGTAGAACAGCATAAAATAGAATGCGATGTATTTTATTTCAAAAGTATTTTTTTCTCTTCCCCTTTGCTGGTCGTGTTTAACGCGATGCTGCAAGAATTCGAAGGCGCACCCACAAAACAAAAAAAAAAAAAAAAAACCCTCGGCACCCGGTTGCACAACAGCAGCGGTGAACGCGGCAGTACATCGAAAAAATTTCGCCGGGAGTATTTTATGGTCTTCGTCAGTTCAGAAAAGCTCTACTTACACTAACCCGCATGTAACCGCATAAACTAACGTGGCGTTATGAGACGAGATTTTCTTTTCAAACATCTTCCTTCGAAATGTACCGTATAAACGCAATTTTTAAGACTTTGCGGCCTCAAGTTGTTTTGCGACCAGTGGGAAAACAAAGCAGAACGTTCATGAAGCAACTTTAGATTCTGACACGCCCGCCAACGATTCTTTTGGTTTCATAGCGTCTCTTGTAAGAGCTCCGTTAAAAACGCGCCCTTGGGTTGCTTTTTTATGGTCCATTTCACGTTCTGGACGCTGTAAATTATTTCATGAATCATTCGCTGCGCAGCACAGGACACTGTGCACGTTTGGTGGAAGCAGATGATGTACAGTGTGAAGTCGTAAGTGGCAGCAAATACCAACTTGCCCAGAGCCATCCTTAATCAGCAACTCCCCAAAAACTCAGCAAAAGATATTATTGCACGTTGGGCGCCTACGGATGTCACCGTGCGATTTTTATTGCCCTGGCAGACACAAAGCGAGAAGAGGATTGCACAGAAAACAATTTCAGGTGAACGCGGTAGCCACAATTAATATCTGGATGTCAGTGTAAGTGTCCCAACATGCCGTCTTACCAAACTACGGCCCCTCCCTCCCTCATAACGAAGGGCGGTGCGCCAACGGTGTGCGAGCCAAGCAAAGATTACGCGACCATGTGAACCACCATCGAGGGAAGGGTAAGGTAGGGAACCGCCAATACCCAATGTATGACCCGATAGGACAGACGACACAAAAAACACAAGAAAAAGACAACCAAATGTAAAGCACAAAAAACAAGTCGGGCGAGCAATGGTGGAAGACGACAGAAAAAAGCGAAAAGAAGGAGATGATCTTTTTCAGGCAGCGGGAACCATTAGCAGACGATACCTTCTTTCCACTGCCACGTTTGAAAGGGGGAACTTATATCCCCTCATATATGCTATGTGGCAAAAAAAATGCTCTTTAAAAAACAAAATAATTCTGCTGATCAAAATGAACCAAACAGTAAAATAGTGACGCTCTGGCAAAAAAAAACACGTACGCTTATTCGCAGAGGACACTGTTGTCCAACTGTTCGGAGAACAAAATAAAACGAAATGAAATAAAATAAATGGAGTCGGATTCGCGGTCATGTCCCTACTGAGCCAATATTTCAAGAAGTTTATGCTCCGTTCTCATGGAAACAGCATGATTGCCTCGTGGGTAATGAAGCTGCTAACAATCAGAAATTTCCTAGTTTGTTAATGATCCCTGTCAAGTTCTTGTTATTTCCACGCGTGTACGGGTCTTTCAGGGCTTCAGCGAGGCGTGCCACCACATTCACCTCATTCATGAACGGCCCGGCCTGGCCATATACGCCGCCGTCGGGTCCAAGCTGGGCTTGGCTGCCGACCGTCTGAGAAATTATCGGGCCACTAAATATCTCTCTCTCTCTCTCTCTCTCTCTCTCTTTCTCTCTCTCTCTCTCTCTTCTCTCCACACCCGCTTTTCACAGCCACCTGCATTGGTAGCGCTCTTTATACTTGATTATAACGGAAAACTGAGCTAGTTCGATCTGATTCATATATAAAGCGTAAACAGACGTAACATAAGTTGACAACACGAGCGGGCTCGATGGCTAAGGCGTTATGCTGCTGAGACCAAGAAATCGGGATCGATTTCCGACTTGTATGCTCTTCTAACGTTTGGTTTTTGGCCACCAACCACGCAGTATTGTGGGTCAAAACTATTTATTTACTTCGCACAGTCCGCATTGCCCTGAATATGTTCTCATGCAGCTTTCAACAGTGGTTTTAATAATGTTAGAGCAAGCTTACGGGTATTAAGCATTGACGCCGCACGTTCCACCGAATTTATGTAAATAGGTCGGAGAGACAAACTTGCTTACATAGCCGAACTGTAGCTCCACAGTACGGTCCGCCCTTTTGCGAGTCCTCGCAATCGAAAAAAGTAATCCTTTTTAGCTTCACAAATAGCCACGGAGGCTGTTTCCATTTCCAGTTGGGGAAACTTTTTTTTGTGTTTTAAGAGAGACCGAAGGCTTAAGTGCTCCGCAATGGCTTTCTCTTTGCGTTCTCTATATAGGACTGTGTTTCAGATACTACGCCGCGTGTAATTTCCCCGCCCTTAGATACTGATTTGCCCACCGGTATTTTTGAATGGGCTAAGGCGTTGGGCCGTTGGGTACGAAGGCACCGCTTCGGATACGGCTGTGGCGGCCATTTTTCTGGCGGAGGCTGGAAACAAAACTACGTGTATGCCAAACTTAAGAAGCATGTTTATGGTCCCCACGAAGTTTTAAATTATGCATAGTTCTCGACTACGGCCCGCGCGATAGCCGCGTGCAGCTTCAGCGTGTAAACGCAATATCTGAACTTCTCTTTTTTCCCGCTCGTGAGAGCATTTTGTGCGCGACGTTGATCGTTATATTTCCGACCTATTGTGTTGCTTGAAGTGTTGCTATGAGCCGAATTTTTATGCTACTCACATTTTATATAAAGACAGGCAACAGATAACACGGGAAATCATTTAACCATTTCACACTACTGACCCAGACGACACGTGTGTGAGTTAGACAAGTGTCTCTCTCCACAAAAAGGAGGTATTGTTTATTGTGGCATCTCGTAATGCAAGCTCGTCGTTCTGCCTTGCCTACTATCACAGCGCATATAGCATTTTTAAATCAAATTGTATGTACATTGCTGTCATTTCCCGGTTTTTTTTTGTTGGCGGCGTGAATTCGTCACTCGAGTGAACATGGCGAAGCTAAGCCACGCGACTGTCGTAGACTGTACGAAAGCCATAAGATTTTTAACAAGTACCTCCTTTTTAAGTCCCTCCTAAAATGCCATACACCGAGTTCATTTAAAGTCGTCTGCTTTTTTCCCATATACAAGTGTTCGCTGGAAAGACAGTTTTTAAGGGCAAAATAGGAACTACGACAAACAAATATCAAGTCCCTTGCTCAAACGTTCTTTTTATCCGGCAAGAGCATGACACACCCGCCGTTACGGACAAACAGACGGGTTTCCTCGCTGATTCCCACACAGAAAAAACTGTGCGTTGATTATCGTGCGAAGGAATTTATTCATTTACAAATACAAAAACGAGCCCAAAGACGCAGGTTCGATTTCGGGCGGCCCTCTGATGGACAAAAGCGAAATCCGTGTTCCAGATTTCGGCGCACCTTAAAGATCCCCAGGCGGTAAAAAGTAATTCAGAGCCCTCCACTATGGCGCACCTCATCGCCTGCGTGGAGTCGGCGATTTAAACCCCATAATCAATCAAGTACAGAAAATAATTTTGGCTGCAATGGAAGCTTTACGCACTCAAATAAAACTCGCCAGTCTCGTGTACTACCAAAAGCGAGGAAGAACGCCACAAGGCTAAGCACTCTATGTAACAACAGCGCAAAGCTACTGCGTATCGATTCAGTATAGAAAGCGGGTAGGTGATTAAGCGTGCATCATGTCTTGGCACCACGTGAAACCCGAATTAGGCTTTTTTTTATCTAGAGCGGCTGGTCACCGACATCTCCGACCCGTAATTGAACGCGCGGTTTAACGCAATGCGAGGGTCGAAGTTCGCGCAGATTGCTTTCCCCTACTTGCAGGCGCTATAACTTTCGCTCCACCGTATTCTCGTTGGCCTCCAATGACTTTCACTAAGCCGCGCTCATTACGGACGCTGAGGCTTTTTTCAGTATCAGCATTTTCTCGGTTAATTACACATTTCCTTTGTCGCCGCGTCAAGTTATTGCGGGCCAGCCGCTACACGATGACATGCCTGTACCACGTGGCACACATGCGAACAGAGTCAACTGTGTGCGGGACTTTTTTATGTCGGATACTTGGCTTGATCGCATCAATTTTCAAGGTTAGGTGGTTGGTGCGAACGAGCGGTATTCCTGTATTATACATATTTAAGAATTTGCAAGCAGGAGTCCCATTAGACGTGACCAAAAGGGACAGATTCAGGCACCAGTTTCAGCGGAATTGTATAAATCTGACTAAATACAACCACAGAATCTTTCCCCCGCTTGCTTAGACCAACCGTCTGCCTCAGTTGTACATAACGAAGCGTTCCTCGTGTCGTCTTGTTTTTGTTACTTCGCTGTTTTTTTTTTGAAACTGGGGTGAGCGCTTCTGGTACTATTTTTCAACCTAATAGATAAGTTGATTAATTAGGGAAATTAACAGATAGCAAAAACATAATTTTGATTATTTTCGCTAATCTGAATTTCTGCGCCTTGGGTTGCTTCTTACAAACAATATACTACGAGGGAGTAAACAGACAACGCATCCTCAACACCGTCCGCACCACTTTTGGTTGTACCTGTAGCAATGGTTCTTATGTGTGAATGTTATTCCAAAGTGCAAAGTGTATACTAGCGTCGGGGGCGGGGGTTCGGATGTGCAATAGTGAAGGTATGGTAACCATTTTGCACCAATTGAGCTCGCGGGAACAAAGCATCAGAATTTCTTTACCTTGATGCTTCCGCTCAACATGGTCCGCGCAGCGTGGAAAACTAACTTATAGTGCACAATACAATGCGATATTGTCAAACGGACATGTTACAAAACGTGGGCATTGCGCGAATAAAGAACGTTTAGAAAAGCAAAAAAAAAAATGACGACCGCTAAAAATGTCTGCTTAAAACACTTTAAACGAGACGCCTTTTTGTTCCTTTTTTATTGAAAGCCACGTGCAGAAAAAGGTGGGTAACATTGCTGCTGCATCCAAGATTAGGGAGAACGCATCCATTAGGAAAACGAGCGGAATCACCAAAAGAGGAGCTAATTAAACTACCACGAAACAATACACAAACTGAGAGAGACACACTGAACTTTTCTCGCGCGCACTCTTAGGAAGGCCGACGAAGGAAAAGCTTCGCATGAAGGAGAGATACCATCTCAAGACCCCTTGATGGAGGCATTCCTACTGTCACCCTCTACTGTTACGTTTCCCATTCCTACGCTGTCAAAAGCACAGGACACACAAACAAGCCACCGCCATAATTTCTATTTATTTATTTATTTATTTATTTATTTATTTATTTATTTATTTATTTATTTATTTATTACAAATACCCTCAAGCACCAAGGCATTGCAGAGCGGAGTGTGTATAAAGTACATTGTGGTTGAAATGTCACGGCAACGTAAAACACCATTTTTGTCTGTGAGGTGCAAAGCATAGCAAACCACATATTGTTTAGCAACGTACACTACGCAGATATACACAAAACTGTGCCAAATACACAGTAATCATGCAAGGATTGCCAACAAACAGTGAATCACACATGTGAGCAATACTGGTAACCACGTTACACAAAATCACGCAGGAATATCGCATTGCATAAACGCAGACAAGGTCTGACGAAAAACACAATAATTACGAATGGATACGATCTTTGATCGAAGGTGACTTCCTTCTGCAGAGGTATTAGGAATAAATGAATGACAAAATGTATACGCAGCTTTGTTATGATGATCCATACGCAAAAAACGATAAGGGGGCAATGAAATTTGTTGCTCTCTAAAAAGAAGGGGGAAAATATTCTTTATGAAAAAGGCATACACGAAACAGTTTCCTTGAAACTCTTCGTCGTTGTCATTGTCGTTATCATTATCATCATCATCATCATACCATTATAGCCCTTCCTATGGTGACTAGAAGGGGGAAGTGTGACGGGCTCCGTATTCGCGCTGTGAGAGAGGAGTGCGCGAAATGCGATGAAAACTTTTGCACCAATAGGGGCGTTGCAATAGACAGAGGTGCCGGCGCTTGCCTCCCCGAACATTGATTGATTGATTGCAGGGTTTTAACGCGCCGACGCAACGCAGGCGATGAGGCGGGCCGTAGTGGAGAGCTCCGGATTAATTTTGACCACCTGGGGATCTTTAACGTGCGCCGAAATCGCCTCCCCGAACACGGCGTACCTCACCGACAACATTACGGCATGCATTGTAGTGTAATAATAGAAAAAAAAGGGCGACATCACTGCATGTCACCAGTTCCGCCGCTCCACAGCACACTACATACAGGCTGCGCGGTTTCGGTCAGCGACGGGGCGACGGCACCTCTGAGAGAGGCAGCGCCACCTAGAACGCCCTGCGCCTTTCGTCGCAATTTTGTGCAGTCCTCCGCTCCCGTCCGTCACACTTCCCCTTCTATTCACCATACCCTTCCTGTATGCCCTGCCGCAAAAACCGCACCCACAGAATAACCTGATGCCAAAGCATGATACAGTCTGACGACGTGGAAGACGACGACGACGATGATGATGGGGATAATTATGATGATTGAGAAGAAGGAGCAACTATTTGGTGCCAAGCCTAAATACAGTCTAAAGGTAGAAACTATCGTAATAAAGACATGAGCTACTGGTAATTAAGCGTGTGTGAGGTGTGTCTCTATGGAGAAGCCATAATCACCAAACGGTCTTTCTTACATGTGAAAGGCTATGCAGAGATCGAAGGATCCAGCGATTAATGAAGAACACAAGCATTGGCTTGTACGCACCTCGTAGTGGAGCGTTACGAATTGAGCACTGACGCCAGGAGCCGTTATTTAAAGGTCAGCATAAATATCGACACATGAGCGTCTCCGTCTATCGCCCCTATCAGAACAACAGCAGCCGCGACTAGATACAAAACCCTGCCCCTTTGCGCAAGGCCGGGGTCAGTGAACCAGTACTTCGATCACAAAAACGCAGTTGGGCTCACGGCAACGTTCTTCTCTTGAATTGACGATGCGAAAAGGTACTTGAGCAGTTCCGCGTTTACCACCCCTTCTAGACGTTTAATCACTGCTCCGGTTCTTTTAGCATCGTCACCAGATTAATTTGGGAAAGTTTTACAAATCCGTGCACTTGCTTCACTCACACTAAACCAGCGAATAAACAATAATCTCTCCCGACTGGATGCTAACGTAAGGCTTGAAAAGAGACTCCTGCGAAAATGGACGTGATGCACTTACACGCCCATTCACCTCGCAGACGTTTCCTTAGCGCCAGAAAAACCGTCGCACTTTCCGAAGCCGTTAAAAAACAATCCCGCCCAAAGTGCATCCCACTGGGACGCAGCGAGAGCGCGTCCGAAGAAACAACGCCCTTGTTTTCCCAAATTGAACCACCTTTCCCCCCTCTTCCTCTGGGAAATGGTATTTGAAGAGCACCCAGAAATGTGGATTGATATGCAATCCGAGGTGCAAAACTTAGCCGCCTTTAACTTTTTTTTTCCTTCTCTCTCTCTCAGTCATCATTTCTCAATAACTGCGAACCACCGTATGGAGGGAGAGTGTTGGGATGAAAGAATTGGTAGTGAATGATAGTTAAACGCGCAATGTGTTCGAGCTGGTCCATTTATAACATTTGTCAGCTAGAAAAAGAATCATGCACCCCTCCGTCAAACGATGATGGTGGTTGAAGAGGCAAATACACAAACCAAGGGCGTTTATTGAAAGCGGTCCCAACGTTTCGGAGCCAACTCGGCTCCTTCATCAGGGGTGACCTGTGTACGACAAGAAGCAGCAGTTATATAAGGTGTCTTCTTCTTTTTCGTTTTTCTTACTGGAATCTTGCCCTTGAGCGTCGGAGGCCGTGGGCGTAGACGGTGGGACGGTATCCGAGGGAACTATTCAGGCCTTGCGGTTCCCTTGTATGTGCCAGGACTCAAGGAGTAATCTTTGTGAGTAATGGGTTTCGGTGCCAATCACCTGCGTGCCGTCAAAGTTAATCCTGTGGTCAGCTTTTTCGCAGTGCTCGCCCAATGCACTGCGCTGAGTGTCGAACTTGCGAACGTCGTTTTTTTTTGTTGGCTGAGGCGTTCCGGGAAGTTCGTGGTCTCCCCAACGTAACTAGCGGGGCATTGTGCGCAATCAATTTTGTAGACGACCCCTTGGGCTTTTTCTTTTGGCGGCCGCTCTTTAGGTCGAGGTATGAGCCGTCATCTCATACCTCATATCTCATATCTCGTTAGGCATTGTCATCTCCCACAAGCCGTCTCCACTGGCTTGCGGGAGATGACAATGCCTTCCTCGCGAAAAATGCCGGATAATGTTTCACTCGTTCCTTTAACATAGGGAAGGGAAATACGGGTGGGTCGGCGTTGGACCCAAACCTTTCTCGTGATGGAGTCTTTGGTTGGCCATTCCCACACTGCGAGTATTGCTACTCTGGAGTTACGAATAATTTCCTAGAACACCCAAAGCACCTCTTGGGTGTGTACTCCGGAGGCCTTACGTTTGGATTTGGGGCGTATGGAGCGAATCGTACCTACTTCTTTACGTTCGCTACGTCCATGTCGAAATGGAGCAATGGGATATACGCTGCCTTCATAACACCAAGGGCCCAGTTTCCAATCCCGCCACGGGAAGCGTTTTTCTTCTTTCACTTCACCCACGATCTTTCACCATCATCGTCAGAGGAAGTTAACTTTCCTTCGGGGCGTTTGGCGTACGACACTATGAGTGAGGACACTAATGTTTCGCTCTAATCGCTCTTCGCACAGGCATTATGCAATTATTGAACACGTTATTATTGAACGTGCGCGATGGAGCTGCACAATCGGAAGTAATAAATGAAGTCGCGAACCTGGGCGGTGGGTTGGTGAGAGGATAGTGGGAGGGCTGAGGAGGGAAGTCTACGTTAAACCAATAGGACGTTCACAGCCGACTCATTATTTTTAGAGAGTGCCGTATTCAGGCGCCTACGATGTGTCAACCCAAGAGTGTATTCACACTCTCCCTCAACAGAGAAAAAAAATCGGTGACACCTAAGTACTTGTTGTGAGTTGTGGAGGAGAAACCACTAATGTTCAGTGGAACGCTACTGGGTGGGCAGTTAAACGCCGTACCGAATCGCGGGTGACTTCCGCCCCTCTGGGCGAGGAAAGCCGAAGCGACCTTGGTGCGAAGGGTCGGTGAACCCGCAAGCAGACCCCAAGCCGCAATGTATTGTAAACTCTGGTTTATCGGTGTGCGCCTCATACCCCCTTTCTTCTGCAGTAAAATGAAAAGGCAATGAAGACAAAATACAGCCTCTGTTAAAATTGAAAGAGCGAGTTCAAAGAACGCAAAATATATCATCTATGCTGATGATGTCTCTTTGTTGTTCACATCTCATCGGCAGGGGCTACTAATCATAAAGCAATTAGCGCATTGCAGCAAATTAGGCATCGGTCCCTTATAAACCAACTAAAAGTAATCGGAAACAAAACAACCACTATGTAGTTCAGGTACAAAACTAAAGAGATAACCGGAACAACGTAGATGTGGCAGCGAGCGAATAAAGTTTGGAAAAATCCTGGGCCATCTCCACTAACGTGAATCCTGGTGAGGGGAGAAGCATGCAGTGTATAAGTGTAGTCTTGGCGCATTGGCCTTTTTGCCAATGGAGATGAAATCGTCGGGGGGTACAGGTAAAAAGCTTTGCTGTAAAAGCTTTGCTGTAAAAATTTCTTGTCTTTGAAGAACGAAGCTAGGCGTAAACGAGTGTCCCGCTGCTTTTTTTTGGTAGGCGTTAGAAAGCGCTCCAGCGCGAGGCGTAAGCGAGTGTGCCGGTGCTTTTTAGTACGCGTTAGTTTCTAGCGCGAGGCGTAAACGAGTTTCACGGTGTTTTAGTACCGTAACTACATGAGACGAACGACGATTACGACGATGAGGACGACGACAGGAGACGCCAACAGCCCCAGCCCCTAAGGGGCTTCGTCCCTGAAACTATATTTTAGGGCTCATATTCAATAGCCAACATAGTTGGGATGATTATGTTTAGACAGTTGGGAATAAACTTGCGCAAACTGCAGGGTTATGTCATTATCGCTATTTACTACCAATCAACCTAAAGTTTCTGTTGCATCGTTTGTAATTTATGTCGCACTTGAATTACGCCCACTTGGTGTGGGGTACGACCACTGCTTTGAATAAGCAACACAGTGCCTTCTGCAGTAGAGCGCTTTGTGTGCAACATATAACAAAAAATACTTGACTTGGGCAGCTTAGCTATTTTCTAAATCCTGGTGCACGAATATACCATTTATATATTCTTAGGAGAGTGAAAGCTGCAAAAGGACAACTGAGAAAAACATCGCAAACCTGAAAGATGTAACCGCTCTCCGTACTAATCACCATGTCTACACTCGCCGATGAAAGGAACCCTAGAGCACCCCTACGCGCCGAACAACATCTGGTGCCAGACACTAACGAATACATTACCCCACATTTTGAACACGCTAAGCTTGATGGAGATTGATTTAACTACAGTATTCCGCGGATAGATGCGTTCTTAATTTGAATCTTGGCCAAAGCAGCTGTCGTTTCTATTTACTTTTTTGCAACTTCGTGTGCGTTGGACGCTTAGCTGAATTTCACACATTTGTTTGAGTTGTTTGCCGTCTGTATACATTTTTCTACCTCGATACACATTTGTTTATTTCGAGTTAGAGCCCCACTGTGCTCGTTGACGTACTGGGCTGAATCACAAGCCGCCGTGTCTAATTTGTGCATTTTCTATTGACTCCTTTTCTATTGTTATTTTTCTTCCACAAAAAATACTTTTCTCGTCTAGCGTTCATGGCTACCATTTTCGGGTTGTCTGGGTTGTCTCAGTTAATACGGTTTTGATATCTACGCTTGTGATGCATGCGCATAACTTTCCTGTTCGCACTTCAGCATTTATGCCTGTATTGTTCCTTGCCCATGTTACCGCCTTGCACTGTAAGGGCCGGGCATACGTCAGGTCCGCCTTCAGCTTTTCTTCTATGCTACCCACTCAAACTAGGCAAAATAAAATCTTGTATTTTGTAGCCCTCTGTAACACACTCAGTTCTATTGCAGCCATGAAATACATTTTTGTAACAAATAGAAGGCAAGAAACATTGAAAACTTTCCAACTTCACCCTAGAGTGGTGTGTATGGGCAGTGGCGTAATTAATATGGAGCAGCAATCAAACATTTTTACCAGTGTGTTAACTGAGCGTTATCATTCAAGTGATACGATAGAACGAAATAAGAGGGTTTATTACAATCGTTCAGTCATTTCCTTTTGTTTTGCGGTGGTTTAGATCGGCGGCTGTCGTCGCACAAGAAAAAAAAAGGATTCTCTAAAGTCGTTAACAAATCACCGTGAAGTGGTTGGGGAGTGGTCAAAGCTTTATATCTTTCTCTTAATATCTCGATTATTTGTTTGAAGTTTGCAATTAATTATCGCGACAAAGTAGGCTTTTTATTTTAAAAATGTGCCTTTTGTCTCTAACGCATCTCTGAAAAACGCAAAGAAGTGTACACCATAATTTTACGGCCATGTTCATTGGACGAATATTTTATAATTTACAACAGCGCGGTAATAAAATAAAAACAGCAAAATGTTTTTGCATACCTCCACGAACAAAAAAAAAAAGCATCTGGATGAAGTGAAACTTGAAATTACGCAAGAAAGTTATGCTTCGCTTCCACAGTTTGGGAACTCTTTTATGACCCGACAACCATCTGTTTATTACCATTTTGGCGCCTGGCAAGAGTTTCGGTGAAGCTGAAAACGAGGTAAATAACTTTCCTCATCTGTACCAGTGAGCCAATTAAAAGCCTTAGTTATTATCCAGGTCCTAGACTACTTTAAAGAAACATTTTCTATGCTGCCTGTATTGCGATATCGCAGTTACGTTTCTCCCTGCCGTTATCGCGCGTCGAATTGCGATTCATTTATTACCCTAATGGGAGGGCTTTATGGTAACGGTAACTGAAAGAAGAAAACAGAAGACGCAGACAGCAAAAGTACTTTCTCCTCCAAAAAGGAGTGAATGGCAATCAATATCAGCGATAATAATTAAGGCTTTGAAAACTGACCCAGTTCCTATTCAGTTCTCACTTGGACCCATTGCCCAACACTTTGTTCAGGTTCTTTAAAGCAAAAAAAAAAATCGTAATGTCATTTATTTAGACGCGTACTTGAGCCCCTTTTTTCATCAAACGCAGAAATCGTGAGCACGAGAATGCAATTTGGCATTTAAGTGCGAGTGTCCATGCATAGCTGTATCTCGTGGCACCTCTGCCTAAAGCGAGGTATTTTACGCCGCACGAACACAGAAACCGCAGTTCTGCTTCTGTGGCGCATCGTAGTGATGCTAGGGTTTAGCTTCGAAGCCCAAACACTAACCTTAGCCGGTACTATATTCTTGAAAAATGTTTACTCGAAAACTACAACTCTATTTTCTTCAAAGAAGATGTCTATATAATACGTTCCTCCAAAAACGTGAGGGCAAATGATATTTAAATGTGAGCAAGAATTTATTGCCTGAATTTTATTGCGAAAAAGTTCCATTTTACGTGCTGCATTTGCTGCAAACAATTGCAAATCAGCGTCTATGCAGAGGTTAGTCCCTGGGAATGTTTTAAGGCCTCTTACACAAGCAGTCAGAGCCTAAACCTCTGCTCTGCGTACGTCGCGTAAGCGCTAGCGAATGCAAGCTTTCGATTCAACGCTAATACAGCTGTAATATTTCGGAGGGAAAATACTTTTGTCTAATAGCGTTCGCTTTCCATCATGTTTTCTATTATTTGTCTTGTCAGTTTGATCAAGTTAATGCTTTCAAAACCATACATTTTAGCGGTCATAAACACAAATAATATACCTCTCTAGGAAATACAGAATTTGGGACATCCCGCCGATACGCTACCACTTTTATTTTCACCCCTTGCGTTGAAAATAGGTTAGTGATCAACCATTTACGCACCACCGTCAAGCGTTATAGGATTAGGACTTGACGCTTCAGTTCAGCGTCTGTTTGGAATTTCAGCGCAAATAAGCCAGCAGTTTATAGCGCTTTTGGAGCAGTGGAACGTCATGTTAGACAGGCATATTTACGATAATGCTCCAACTACAGGCCCAACACGGTATCGATACATCCTAGATCTCAGCATATAAGGTAGAGGACACCAACCTCGATTATCTGCGATTATCTTCTAAAACGAAAGCAGTTTTATTCCGACCTAGAAACAAAACAATTGACTTGGAGCTTAGTTTAAAAATTGGGACATGTAATGTGGAGCTGGTTAAAACGGTAAAAAATCTTGGTGTTGTCTTTCACGAACACATGTTCTGGAATGCTCATGTTCACGCCATCTATTCAAAACTCTCTCGTAGTGTTGGCGTGTTGTGCCGCTTACGTTTCTTGATACCCCAAAATATAAAATTACTACTATATATTTCTCTTTTCTGCTCAACATTACGGTATTGTTGTCTTGTATCGGGTACCAAAACCGGTACGAATCTGGATAAGATCCATAGAATTCAAAAAAAGGCCGCTATGGCAATTGAAAATGTAGCATATGACGAGCACACAGGCCCCATTTTTCAGGAATTAAACATGATTCATGTACATGACTTGTACAATTTGGTATTGCTCGCTCGTCACAAACTATATATCAAAAACAACGACCTATACTTAACGCAGCTCGCTGCATTAACAAACCGTCCTCGTGCCTACGATACTCGCTGCACGCACACATGGAGTATTCCCTACACACGGACTAACTACGGTCGACAAATGCTTAAATACACCCTACCGACCACATTAAATTCCTTTTGAGGTTGAAAACCGCACATTTACTATATAGTCCTGTCTATTGTGATGATGATTAGTGTTATTGCTAGAGACATGGAGAAATTTTGTTCGACTTTGCGTTACCCTGTCACTGGCTGTTTTATTGGATGTACCTATGGCTGTTTGGTTTGGTTTAATAGATTTTATAGGTCTAAGCCTGCCAGGAAATTGCTTTTGAATTGCTTTTAATTGTTTTTTATCTCGAACTCAATATGATTTTTAGTTCAATGTATGTATTATGACTAAGTGTGCCAGAAAATTGTTTTTTCTCGGAACGTACTTGTGCCTGTTTCCATTAAGTACAATAATGCCAAATTGTACCATAAAACTGCTTTTGTAAAAAAAAGTTCCCTTTTAACTTCTTTGCATTAATCTGCCAAATTGTATGTTTACTATACATGAATGTTCATTGCAACGGCTGTTTGAACTGTATAAGGGACACAGGCCCCGTTAAGCCCAAGTTGGCTTTTTTGCCTGTGCCCTTAGTATATCAGCATATCCAATGTTGGAATAAACACTGACTTTGACTTTGACTTTGACTTTGCCTTTGACTGTGTAGGAGAGGGTCTGGTATGAAGACTTACACTGAACTACTTCGTATACACCCCTCCATTGCAGATGACATATCCCACCTCAGATGAGTACAGCTGTCAGTTCCGCGAGCCATCTGAAGATCACTGGGAGGACCAGCTGACCAGTAAAGACCATGACAACCACCGACGACTAATGGACCGAGTCAAGCTCACACCCAAGGGCCAGGTCCCTTTGGACTGAGGGAGACCTCCACCTAAGGGATACATAAGCAAGATCACGGACTCCATTTTCTCAAACAATATTCACATAATCATCATCTTGGCATTTCTGCCTGACGACATTTATGCTGTATCTGTTTATCGATGCTGCCAACCAAAGAAAAACGTTCGCAGTAGAAGCCTACGCCTTTATGTGCTGATGTTTTGTTGCGTGCACAATTATTCCTACCCGATAATGTGAGCTAAACGTGGACGAAGAAGGCAGCACGAAAAACTACCTACTAGTATGAAAGTTCTCTCAAAAACGGCATTTGAGGTAAAACGACTGGGTGAAATACTTGGTTATGATTCTCGAGGCAGTTGTTGCTAAGTGTTTATCAAATCTGTGAACCTTACTCAGTAGGGAAGAAGTGGCAATGCTATTTTCATTGATATTTCGAAATATATCACTATGCGGAGTAACATGACTGGCTTTCTGACAAACAAACACCACCTTAACCTCCATTGTTGTTGATAACAGCGAGAGAGAAAGGTAACAATATTCAGGCTTCCGAAATATCTTCGGGAGCAATCTTGACATGGAGTTGAAGCGAGAGAAGCGAAGTAAACGACGAAAATTTGAACAGCGGGTTAGTTGACGTCACTAACGAGACCGCAGTGAAGACACACGTCCATGGCGCCAGGCTAGCTAGCCCGCGCAGGAAGGTGGTCGACACGAAGAGGGGACGACAAGACGGCGACACTTGGACCGAACAAGAAGCAGAAACTCTGCAGCCGTAAGCACCACTCGTTATTCCCCCGTGCTCCCACGCAGAAAACTTTTCCCTGACTACTGGAACGCCTGGTTCATTGGGAGTGCCACCGCTTGCCACACTCCCCGCTCTCCCCTTTCCCTAGCTCCATCGGCGTCCCCCAAGAAAGACGCCTCTTCCCCTTTTCTGCCTAGTGATGCAGCATACGTTTTCTGGATCCACCCTGCGTAGCTCGGTTTCGATGCTCGCATAGTTTCCAGGCGAGGAATTCTTTTGCCCCGCCGAGCTGCACAGCCGCATTTCCTCGAGAGCGGATTCTTCGCGCTGCCTTCTTGCAGACACACGCCACAGAGGGCCGTCTCTTTGAGGGGCTGGGCCATTCGTGGTGGGACCTCTTGACCGTGGGGCCGTCAAGCTACGGCTGTTTTTCGTCTACCTGCGTGCAGACATCTCGGCTCGGGTCTCCGAGGGCCTAAATCGCCACTGGAAAGGCATCCTTACTTCAAAGGCACCCTAATCGTTGGTCACTGAGCTGTCGTTGGTGACTGGCACATTGCCAGGTAGGGTTTTAGGACGAGTAAAATATACTTTCGCAGAAAGTTTGGCGAAAGAGTAATCCTTCAAAGAAAACTAGTCACGCCATTGCTGAAATGCCATATTTTACATTCAATATGCCTTTAAATAAACTACAAACGTGAAGCTTTCGATGACGGACGGAGAAGGCATGACAGAGCTATAAAAAGTTAGTGCCATTCCACTGTGTGAAAAGATATTACTTGTGGAGTTATGCAGTGCGTGCGTCACCAGCCAGTGACACACCCAGGCTATTTTCATTGAGTGTTATATGCAGTTGATGTTTTTGTTCCTACATGTATTTGGTGATAGCGCCGCCTACGGTCGACATCCTAGTGGTAAGAGCCCGCAACGCAACTGTGAAGCAGTCCACGAGGACGCACAAGTGATGAGTGTAGAGAGTACACCGGAATACCTCTAGCTTTATTGACGCAGCGAGGTTTTCGGGTCTACACGCTCGGTCTGTGCATGCATCTGTATTCTAGAAAGTGGCGTATAACAGCTGCACCGTGAAAGAAGTTTCAAAGTAAAGGTTCCAAACCCTTCCGTTCAACTTGAACGACACAATCCGCAAAAACAAATAATAGAGCATAAAATAGTTTCAAATGTGTTTGTTTTTCAATCCCAAAATAAATGTATTAGTACATTTCACAAATAAGTTTACAGTGTACTGTAAAACGTCAAGTAGTGCTGGGGGCCGAAGTAAAAATTTGAAATTAAGCCTCAAGTAATCATCGGTACGCCTAGAAACCTTTTTCTCGTGCCGGGACCAAGTTCA
This sequence comes from Haemaphysalis longicornis, assembly GCA_013339765.2. NCBI lineage: Eukaryota > Metazoa > Arthropoda > Arachnida > Ixodida > Ixodidae > Haemaphysalis > Haemaphysalis longicornis. The sequence goes on from CM023458.1 coordinate 17,807,848, forward strand.
TATTAAGTGTGGATTTATTATGAGGCCGTGTTACTGTAATGTCCTCAATTCAAACAACAAACCGGGTTAACATCATGTCGGGACTCGGGTTCAACTCCACCAGTTATATTTTACCCCAGCAGTACTTTGACCAGGCACGCTAATCTTAAAGGGTGACATTTAGCGGTAGTAGTCGAAACATGGCCTAGTGACTCCAGACTACAATTTTCGCAAGTAAACCTGCACTGCTTTCAAATCACTGCAGTGTCCCTGTAAGAAGCTCACTGATTGTTGCCGTTTATGAAAGCAACAATCTGATAGTCAGGCGTGTTTATAGCGATGGAATTACCTGCTCTGTCAAGCACCATAAGGCTCTTAAGCAGAACCACTTTAGTGCGAAAGTGAAACCTTGTACGCCCCATATTTTGCCTTTTTATGAACAATAATCTGGTCAGGAATATATTCTATTGTTACTCTTCTGTATTTAAGGACCCGTTGAAGCATTAGGCGAGCTTTGCGATCGAAAATTGAGTAGGCGCTCAGTGAAATCCCAAGCTTCAGCTAATTGTCCTCAGTCACTTGAACTCGAACTTGGACTTTGACTTAAACATGCGACGTATCTACGCTATTGGCAGACGATTAACGACTGCTCTTTTTACCCCACTCAGAATATCTCGTTTGGGCTTCGTGAGGGACACCTAATAGCGCCCCGAGGATCGTGCCGTCTAGAGAGCCGTAACAGCATTTGCGCGCACTGAAGCGTGAAAATGCAGTTAAACTTTAACTCACGTAGGCCCCGTTTATCTTTATCAAGCGAGAACAAAAGAGAAAAAAATCTGCTTCGGAAAAAATATTACTCCAATTCAACTTTGAAAGACTCTAGCTACCAGTCGAGAACTTAACAAGCCGCCCCCGGTGGGTTCAATAACAATTTTTCTGTTTTTATTCTGCATAAAGATTTCGGAATGAAGATTCTGCGTAAATTTTGTTGTTTTTTTTTTCTTTTTTACCGTTAGTACCTTAAGTTTGGATAATAAAGGAAATGTGATTCGGCGTGTAGTACCAACAAATAGCAGTCGCTGTTTTAGAAAGCGCAGCCACGTCGAAATTATTTTTATTCATTTCCTCGAGACTCGAATACCAAGAACACTTTCAATGTGCACTTTACAAAACGGCTTGTCCAGAACGGGGTACGAGACGTGGAGTCTGCTCACGACAGCCTTTCGATCAAACGACTATGGCAATCTTTGCGTAACAAGGGCCTACCTTCCCAACAAGGCACTAGGACTGCTATACTTAGGAAGACTTGTGTACACTGATATTAGGCGGGGATGTTCTTTGTATCTCGAGGAGCGCTCCGATTCGATGAAACAAGCAGTATTTCGGCAGAATCCTGGCTTATCATGAAAGAGAGGATGGTCGTAGATCGATAACTCTCAGGTGGGCTCTACGTGAACAACATTATGCTAACGGAGAACTCCGGCATGCTCTTATGATGGTTTTCCAAGTAGAGTGGCTCGGTATGGGGACGCTGACAGTGTACGTTGAATATTTCCAGCTGTTTCGGCGCTGCAAACGAAAAAAAAATCACGGAAGCTTGCACTCACGCGCAAGACTTGAATGGTGAAGCTGTTGTTGGTGAGCATTTCGGGACACAGTTAAGTTTCAGTAGCTGCCGTGCTATTAATCGTCGTCATATGCATAGACGAAGAGGTCATCGTCTTCTTTGCGGCGAGTCGCTGACGCAAATTGATATTCAGCATTGTAGACTTCCACCAGCTCTTCCTCATCGACTCGAGGCAGCGGTGGAGGCATCTGCAAGTCGTTAGGGAGGGATCGGCACACTTGTAGCCATGTGTCCAATTATCCGTAATGGCTTCCAGAGAATGCGGAGGCAGCGGTGACCTCTCCCAAGCATTGTGCCTCTTCAGCTTTAGCATTACCCCTGGAGTGTTTTTTACATGCCCGGTAGCACTTGATGAGAGCGCTGGAATTTTTGTTTCCTTTTGTGCGAAATACACTCCGAGAGCTGGGGACTCGGTGGGCACCGTGAGGCACAACCTCACGAGCGCTCGCCATTTTCTTGGTTTTTTTCTTTTTCAACGGTGTACTTACGACTTGTAGAAACAGTTACGCTTTAAAAAATTTCATGAGGGTTGCACAACTTTGGAGGCTTTGACCACACACCTGTTCTCAGTGTTTCACAACAACCAACCTCCTGGAGCCTCGAAATCTTTCGAAGCCAAAGAGCTGGACGCTTTTAACTTCTATTGTCTCGTCCCTTCATCATATACATTTTTGAACTTCACAGTTGAGTGCCTTTTTCATCAAGGCTAAATAATTCTTCTAACCTATTACGCATCCAAAAGTGTAGCGGCAATATCGACAGTGTAAGCGTCTGCCGCGCACAGTTGATGAAAATCTGGCTAGTACTCAGCACCTGCCGCCCTTGTTTCGCCACGTCTAGCTTTGCTGCACCTTCTGTTCCTCCGCAATTCTGAAATTATGTACCAGGTGCATGTGCGTTTCACCACCAAATCATGCATGGATCTGTATTTGTTTGGTGAAAGCTCAAGGTGATTGCGTAGGACGGCCCAAACTAGTTTCAGACACGCAGTAGCGCGTTTTAAACGCTTTGTGATGGGGGTGGTGTAGTTTGTCAGGCGGTGCTAGCCTTGAGTCATATGCTGGTAATTGGTGCAACCGAGTGGCACCCGACGAATCAAATATATTTATTTTATTATTTATTTTACTGGAATCTTGGTACAATATCAAAGCACGGCCGGAGTACAATAACTTACAGAAGTTGGCTTCGCCAGCAGAACACGTGCAAACGTACGCATAAATAGACAAAAAATTGCACTATGTGTGCAGATGTGACCCGAAAGCAGATACTGATTGTGGGGTTACCGCCTTGTTAAAGAGGTTATTCCATCGGACAATCGTTCCTGTAAAATAAGAGCATTTGAAGCAGTTGCTGCGTCGATTGTGCGGTGTGATTGAAAACATGTGTCGGTGTCTTCTGCTGTTCCCTGTTGAAAAGTTGAAGATATTGTAGGTGTCAGTATTATAGGGTCCAATGACCATCATACAGAATAATTCAAGGATCAAGAATAGATTTCCTAAATATCGGGTTGTTAGGTTGCTGTTGTGAAGAAGTGTCGTTATCGATGTGCGCCCGTAAGATTTCTATACAAACCTGATAGCCTTCTTGTGAGTGTTTTATAGCTTTTTTATATTAGTTTGAGATTGCGAGTTGTGTGTGCCGAACTCGAAGTCTCGCATTTGCTATCCAATCAGCCGGAATAAAAGCCCGTGTACTCTGAACGTTGGCCCAGCTCTTGTCTTGCTTTCCACCTAACAACGCGGAGGGAGGGTGCAGCGGGTTTCCAGTGTGTTCGATTGGCAACCGGCCAATCGAACATTGCTATTACGGCAGCGTAAGTCGGGAAGGTTATGAGCGTTGTCGATGCAGGATTGATTTTGGGGCGAAATCACCGGGTGGAGGAAGCCTGGATTGCCTCTCACGGCGGAATAGCTTCCTCGAATTAAGTGGGCTCACACCCGTGAGATTGCCGGCCGAGTACGCTCATCAATTCGAAGCCCTCGCGAATTTTCTCTCACGTGCGTCTGTTTGCAAACATTGTTTATTTTAGGGCTTGTGTGATCGACGAAAGCGGTCACAAAAAAGGGTTGGTGAAACTTCCGCTTACTGAGTTTTTAAGGGGGTGTGATTGTGCTGGTACGTGGGTGTCAGGATAGTATGAGGCTGTTCTAGAAGGAGGGGAGGGCCAATAACTCGATGAAGGGACGAAAGAAAAATTCCGAGGCAAGGAAGGAATTAACTCGGGCAGCGCAGTACAGCAGCGGCTTTAGGTCAATGGGAAAGGCCTTCGTCCTGCAGGGGACCCAAATGGGCTGATGATGATGATGATGGTGATGATATGATGATAATGATAATGACTCATACTTATGACAGGCAGAGGTGGACCGGTTAAAAATTGATACAACCGATAGGTTGCGGAGCGTCTGAAGAAGAAACCCTTTCCCATATGAATTTGCCAACCATGTGCGCATAAGGAGTTCCGCAACTGAGCGCAACGTCGCCGGTTCGATTCTCAGTCGGTGCGGTTGTCCTCTTAGAAGATTAAAACGACAACAAGTGTGCATACTTATTTTAAGGCACGTTAGGCGGTATTGGGTGTTTTAAATCCTGCCTAACGTCAGCACCGAGGCGTACCTCATTACCCCGGTTTGCCTAACCGCGTAAACAGAGATTTAACCATTTTGGCTTCTTATTCGGTTATAAGGTCATTCGCTAGCTGCCTGTTGAGATACCACTGCACTGAGAAAGTAGGCGTTCCATGATGACGGAAAAAAGGGCGTTCTTTTTCAAACAAGATTAACATCCTTTTGATGATGTTCCATCCTAATGTTACCGGGAGTTTGTGTGCTGTGTGGCGGAAAAACTGTTTCTCTATTTTTACGGCACGCAGTTTAAAAGACTTGATGTAAATAAACATGAATGAATTAACGAATGATACACAGCTTTTTTGTTTTTTCTTCGTCAGGTTTTAGTTTGCCTGTACGGTAACAGTGAAGCTTTTACAAGCGTTGCTCTTGAAATTCAAGGCAGGCGTTTCCCCACAGGCTTTCTTCCACAACCGTTTCCCTGGTGCTTGCCTGAGGGACGTTAAGAGAAACTCGCGGGTTACAGTTCGGGAGGCGTAGCTTGAGGACGTATGTCTGTATTCCTAACGGGAAACTACGGAGGCTTTGGCCTTTGTGTTGACACAGTCTCTAGAGTGTACGAGGAAGTCTCGGAGGCTGTCTTCACTTCTCGTAATAACCATTGAGGAGTTGCGGTGAGAGCACGTTAACCCTCTGCTCCTGGGTATCTGCGTGTGCCTCGCTGGTGAACGCTGTCTCATTTGAGGTTTCTGCGCTTGCTCGAGGGCATTTCACTGTGCAGCATTTCCCGGTGTGCATTTCCCAGTGCCAGACAAAAGATACACCGAGGGAACGGATGTTTTGCCCCCTATTGTATAGATGGTTCATTACCGAACAAAAATCCGCCTTGTATTTGTAGCAACATCGCCGACCACGGCGAAGCACCGGCCTGAGCCTCGTGGCCGTCTGTGGCTACTAGGAACTCCGGGTGTTCGACCAGGCATCGCTTGCGCTGTGCTGACAGCTGCTTTTTTCCCCTTCAATATATGTGCAATTCTGTGGCCCGTCGTTTTCATTGACTAGTGCTGCCGCATATTAAAAAGTTTAGCCGAGGCAATTTCTTCGATTGTACTTCACATTGTTATCATGGAAATGCTGTTTAGCGTAGAGACGCAGCTGTTAACGCTGATTATGAAATGGCGATATCGTATCGTGTCTCACGTTTTGCAGTTTTACGCCTAGTGTCTCACGTTTTGCAGTTTTACACCTAGTGTCTCACGTTTTGCAGTTTTACACCTCGATAGCCGACACCGCTATCGTAACCTCCAGTCAAGCTGGGCCGATTGAGAAACTACCAGACAAAAATGCCTTCCGGATTTTTGCAGTCCTAGCCGACATGAATGCATACATTTAAGTGGAAATAAACCTACCAAAAATAAACTATAAAAGAAGGGCTTGTTTTTCTGAAACTCTGTTGTTTCGTTTCAGGAATTGTAGGCTCCGGTCAAGCGCTATGTGTACGTATTTATTAGCTTGCCTGCTCTTCCGTTCATCGTTCGTTTGCTTTTTACCGTAGAATGGGCCTTTTATTTGGCATGAATGACTTGAGATATGTCGATGCAAGGAAAGTAGCTAACTTGATACATACAGTTCTCCTGAGTTGGCTGCAAAACGGCTGTGTGGCCAACAATAAGACTATAGCTGTAAAGCTAATGTTTATGGTTGCTCATGAAGTGATACTAAGACAAAGAGCTGTAAGTAGCTCTCGTATCTTACGATGATAGGCAAGAAAAGAGACGCATTCATTTTCAAATGCCCATGTATAAACTTCTGCGATTCTGTGCTGAGTCACGAATGGGTTGCGTTATAAAAATGCATAGCAATTCTGCGGCCTGTGTGGTATGGGTCTACGTCAAGGGCGAGTAACTCCTGTATCCGCCGAAAATTGGGCGCATACATCCGCTCCTAAACACGGCAGCTTAGCTGAAATTGAAATACACCGCCGTCTTCTGGATTCTAATCAAGCAACGTCTTGCCATATTGTTACGCCCGGGGCATGGTTAGCTATGCTTGCTGACAAGTAAGTAGAATAATTACGTTGTTCGTACACAATAGAGGGCTGCGGAGCAACTCCTTTAGGCAGAGCCTTCCCGTCATGCTTACTACTCCCGGAAAATAGTGTGTTACCATTCCCCTTGTCGTGATGGTGCACCATGGGAGCCTGGTTTCTAAAGATTATACTTCCTGAAGCTAAATGCAAAAGTTTTGCTGAGCCTGCCTGCCTGTCACTCTAGAAGCCCGTGATGCTGTAAGTAATATCCGAACTGACCTAATATCGCTACGCATGCAGAAATGGTCGGAACACGTTCATGAAGACGTCCGCACACATGTGGGGCATTATTTCCCACAAGACGACACCTCCCAAACGTATCAGTGTTCTGCCGACTAAGAAGGATCAATATGTACGTGTGGCCTCTAGTACATGCGTCCCTCCAAGTGACCACATCTGGTTGGTAACAACTTAGCCACAGCGGCGATATGATGTAATATTAATGTTGGGAAGACGTGTGTACGTGAAATAATGTATGAATGTCGAGGAACCGTACGAATTATTATATGTCCTTAGAAGCCAGCAAGAAGACGGTCGATACCAAAGACAACAGCACCTCCCAGTGAAGGCCAACATCCAGCGAGACGGGTATTGACTTAATCATGGCGTGAATAAAGCATTCCATATCCTCTAGGAAATATCTGCGGTTAGCGGCCCGGGGTGCGAAACGCTCTTCGAGTTCAGCGTGAATAATAGTTCCTGCGCCTCCGTTAATTCAACACCTTTGGGGTTCGAATTCATAGCGAATAACTGCACACTTTAAAATGGCGTATCTCTTTAATACTTTTAGGCGTTGAAAGATTTGGCGTGTATTTATTTGCCTGTGTGAATCCTTCGTGGCATCATTTGACCCCCTCACAACTCTTCTAAGTGCTCCCGCGTTCGATCCATCCAGTGCAAAGGGTTCGTATTTTTTGTAGCAATACTTCACGGTCGATGCAACCAGCCTGACCAGAGGTGATAAACGACACCCACTGGAAAGGGTCGATAAAGTGACCTCCACTGCCTTAGCTGGCCAAAGCGGTGGTCTTAGCTAGTGCGCAATATTTTTAGGCTCGCATGATAATGTTTTCGAGGTTTTTCTAAAGTTCAGTACTCACACTGGTGAGGTTACCCACTATCAAGGCTGTCTGCGTTTCTAGGGAGTGATTGTCGGTGAACTTCGCACTCCAGAAACAGGGAAACAAACACCACACCCGAATCGAACTTTTTCGATCCTTTCTGCAACGTCACGGGAAAAAGTAACAAAACTGACGGTAAGTCATTGCAGGTGCTCAGAGAAGAAAACGCGATGTGTGTTGTGTACGTTACATTTCTTTGGACACACGCGCTAATAATAACAGACCTTTGTGAATTATTCATTCTCTTTCACTCTGAAAACTACATCGGAATGAAGCCCTATGCGCTACTACAGTTCGTTGAATTTATCGCACGCGAAAAACAATCTGCACGCACCACCGAGGGGACACCTGTTCCAACGCGCGAAATTTCTTATATGGGGCGCTGAATAATTCATTCGAAAATAGGCGCCGTGTGGCTTGCGACGGAATCATCGATCCGGTTGAATCCATGTTGTCGAATGGAGGCGTTTTTATTTACTGTTTTGACCGGCAGGTGTGTACGCTCGTGCTTAGCATAACGAACGGATGTAAGATTTCGAAAGCTCTTCACGCGAACTACCGTTTCTGGAATACTTTCCGCTCTGTTTCGCCCGAAGCGGGCTTCCCGTGTCACGAGAGTGGTCGTCCATACAAGATTATTGTGCGAAGCGTTCTGATATACGAGGGAAAAAATCCCAGATAGGGCAGGGCGTGTGGCCCGATTTCGATCCTTGGCTGCCGTCCCATTGCGAGTAACAATATATGCGCCGTACATCCCCTTCCCCTCCCTTTCTTCCGGTAGTCCCGGATGCGCCAGAAGATATTACTGTATTTTCGCATGTATAACCCGCACACAAAAAGCAAAAAATTCAGTGGCAAAGTAGGGGTTCGGATATTACGCGGGGTTTTTTCCTTTAGTGCAGCTTCACGGCAATGCGCGTTTTGCCATGAACCTCTTACGCAGTAATACTAGTTAAGCCTTCCAACGCAGCGATTGCGCAAAAAATACAAGGACAAGGAAGAAAAAACAAGGACGAGCCCACTCTAACAACAGAATTTTATTAGTGAATTGCGACTTTCGCCTTGTAGTCAGTGTATTTTACTTGCTAAGTATACGCTTTTTTCCGTCTACAGAGTATGTGTTGTGTTGCTTGAGCCGTAACTTTGGTTCAGCCTTTCCTGTATTAAATATGCAGGCAATGCGCGAGGGCTTTTTTTTTCTTCTTTAGGTGGGCTGAAAAAGGGGGTGGGGAATATTTCACGGGCGGGTTATACGCGCGAAAACAGGGTGTTTTTTAATGTGCAGCAAATCTCGGTGAATGTCTCAAAGTGAGAAAGGGACCTTCACATTTTTTCGGTACCTACATATCAATCGTCATGGCTGGTGAGTCTCAGGTCGTTCTGATCAACTGCCTGCAATTTCTGTACTTCATCAATTGAGGAATTGGGCTCACAACGCCGTCAACAATAGCAACAGGAGTATTTGCAGAAATGGCTGGAAAAATTATCACTCAGCGGTTACGGCGCAGCTTGAAGCCACATAAACCGGCTATTGAGGAATGGAAGGAACAGCTTTTTGTTCCCCAATAACCTGATCGATAGGATCGTAAGATACATAATGCAAATATTAAAGATAATAATATTGTAGATAATAAAGAAAGCATGCGAAGCAGGGGCTAATTTCCTGTGACTTTCTATGACGTCACAGATCGTTCTCTCTGCGATTAACGGCTGCCGAAGTATCCCGTCACTAAGGAACGTGACTGGACAATTGTAGTGGGACGTCTAGTTCCGTTTGATAATGTCACTTGTATATTAACGTGCAGTTAACACAATAACAAATATGCTTTAAATGGCGAAGCTGCTTAGGAATTCGTCGATTCGACGTTTCAGAAAACTCAGCATAACAGAAGAAGGAAAATGAAATCCCCGGCACTGGGAGGATTCGAACCAGTGTCTAGTAGATCAGCCGATTTAAAGTCAATCGGTTTACCCACTCAGCTACGACCATTTTTATTATTACATATGAGAATACGCTCAGACGTGACAGTACGACGACTACATAGTGAAGCAAAAAAAAGAATACAATGAAGTTACGAGAAACACATATACATCAAAATTCTGGCAAACACACTCAAGCGTTCAAAAGTGGGAACCAGTCAGGTTGTTGGTCAAGCGAAATTATACACACTATGTACAAATGCCACAGTTTCTCGGAAATATGACTCGATCTCGGTGGCTCAGCAAGCCTATCACATAAGCGACACTGCCACAGACTATGCAAACCAAGCAACACAAACATGTCATAAGGTGGCTCACCAGGATACTCGAATGGTAAAAAACGGATTGAGAAATGAGTTAGTACCTGAGAGTCAAACGTTTCCCTCACTGGGCTGTGATTCCGGAGAGGGGAATCACGCCACCTGCTGACACACAACACGTAAAAGGGTACTCTTTCACCTGCGGGCGCCTAGTTTATGCGGGCACGTTCCGTTCGTTCGCTCTGCTTCTTCGATTTGCTTCTCCTTCGCCCTTACAGCAAAGACAGAGTAAAGGTTGTCGGGGCAGCGGAGAAAAAGCAATTCGGCCGCAATCGTGACTTAAACAGTCGTAATTGGCGGCAGGAAGTTAAATTGGCAGATGAGATCAAGAAGTTTTCGGGGATAAATTGGTCGCTGTTAGCACAGGACCGCGGTAATTGGAGATTAATGGGAGAGGCATTTGCCATGCAGTGGGCGTAGATAGGCTGGTGATGATGAATGGGCGCATAGGTTACACACAGCTTCATTACCTTCATGTCTTACACGTTAGAGTGGGCTTCATTCATTTCTTTAATGCTGGCCCGTATGACAACACTACTGCCCATACCACGTCATTAGTGCGCGAAATGAAAACGTCTTTTTAAAACTTCCTGTGTATCAAACAAACGTCTTTCGTTTCTGAGACAGACGTAAGTGAGTTACCAATGGGCAGTTCTTTAAAATAAACAAAGCTGTGTTTTTTATCATGCCATTTTGAAATTATGAAAACTGTAGGTCTTAGTCCCAGGCCGAATCCCTTGAGCGGAGGGATATTTCCCGTCTGAGTTCTCAGTATGACCATGAGCATTTGTCAGTACCATGCTGGAGACATTTGGGATAGCTGGAAGCCCCAATGAACGACTCACGGAAGGTTTTGGTGACTGCACCTCCATTCTCGTCTCTGTCTTTTTCTGCGCCGGTCGCATCCGTGTTGTGTGAGAAGCTCTATACAACGTGAACATTGTCCCGTGCAGTGAGAGGCTGCTTACGTAATACCGAAAGACTGGATGAGAGCTTTTAGCATTGCCTGGCCTGACCACTAAACTAAAAAGTGACTTCTATTTGCTACGACAACTTCTCCAGTAGCTGCCGAGCTAGCAATTCGCCAGACCCCATTCTAAGCCATGCTTCAATTACATGGAACTGAACTAGGATCATTATATGCAGTTGTAAACTAGTGCGCAAAACAAGTACTAGTTTTATAAAAATAACGCACCATTTTATTTTGCTTTGAATTACCAAAAGTGAGTAACGTTTAGGGACAAGTCGCTGAAATTTCGGAAAGCGTTTTTGGTACAACGTATTGTATTTCGTGCTCAGCCTTACAGAATTTCCTAACACGTTGCCAAAAGGATCGCTCACGGAATCATTTCCAATCTAAAAAGAGTGCCGGGAATGATGCACTTCCACCCGCACGGAATACCAAAAGGAATTCGCGGCCGGAAACTAGAACGGGAAGCTACCCGGGAGCAGGATATTCGGCCACATTTTCGTAAACAGGACGGAAAGCCGAGAAAACTTTTTCTGAACGTGAGGAAGACCCTGCAGAGGACAAGCATCACTGCGAAGCTTGAGTTATGCTAGGCAAACAAGATGACATCACGGGCGTTGTTAGGCATGACTGGAAGAAACCGAGCGAATAACTGCGAAGCCGCTGGTATTCTTGTCTTGATAATGTTTCATCGCACGCTCCAAGACACACAACTATTTTGGTGCAGGGAAACAAAGCCAGGATAGATACAAGTGAAAAACTGGGCCTAGTGAGGGGCGAAGCATGCAGTGTATAAGCGCATTCAAAGATGGCCTATCTTGCCACACGGTGGCTCTGATATACGCAACATCCCAAGTCGCATGAGCCGTGTTCGTGGAGCGAGCTCCGCTGGCTGCGCTCCAGCGCAGGCAGGCAGGCAGGCGGGCGGGCAGGCAGGCACGCAGGCAGGCATGCAGGCAGGCATGCGGCGCAGGCGGGCATGCAGGCAGCAGGCAGGCAGGCAGGCAGGCAGGCAGGCAGGCAGCAGGCAGGCAGGCCAGGCGGGCGGCAGGCAGGCGGCGGCGGGCAGGCAGGCAGGCGGGCAGGCAGGCGGGCAGGCAGCAGGCGGGCGAACGGGCGGGCGAACGGGCGGGCGGGCGGCGGAGGCAGGCACGCTCTATTCCCACGCTGTCGCTGTTAGCGAAAAGCTCGTTAAAAGGTCGAAGTATTACGAGAGTTCCATCATGTTCTTGGAACTTGCCCTGGACCGCTTTCCGAGGTCGACACCCAGGCGTGGAAGGCTTGTGGCAACACAGAAATGGCGCTAAAATTGGTAATCTTTTAAATCATCGAACATTTTTGTGTGGACTCAACTAGGCAGGCCGTTTGTAACACTGCAGGAGCCACACTGTCGAATCATACAAAAGATGTAATAATAATACACCCCAGGGCCTACATAACTCGATTTTGTACTAATTTTATTTGTCTAAAAATGTGCTGCAGTTATGCACCGTGTAATATAGTGAAGCCGGATTTATAGGGCTCGTTCTACTGCTCAGTTTATTTTTTTTTAAGTGGTTGCATTGGTTTTGGTGGATAATTTCTTTGTTTCATTTCGTAACGCATGAAGCTTTGATACACCATTGCCACCCTTGGATCAACTATTAGTTAAGAAGGACTGTTCGCGAACATTCCAAACATCGTTGTTTAGAAAGAAACAGCAGTTTCCACGGAGGGTAGCTCGCGGACCCATCACTATACACAAACTAGGGATGTGATGAATCTGTCTCTTAGAGACATCTCTTGAGCGCACCTCTTCATTCTTCGCGAAAATCTGGACCCGCCACAGCGGCTCAGTGGCTATGGCGTTGTGCTGCTGAGCCCAAGGACGCGGGTTCGATCCCAGCCGCGGCGGCCGAATTTATGATGGAGGCGAAAAGCGAAAATGACCATGTGTTCGAGATATCGGCGCGCGTTTAAGATCCCCAGGTGGTCGAATATTAAACCGGAGCACTCCGCCACGGCCCTTCTCATTGCCTTTGTAGCGGCTGGCCTGGTTAAACCTTATAATCAATAAAATTAATCCCGCAAAGAAAGCGAAGCCGCGGCATTTTGCTTGTAGCGTTCCCGAGAAACAACGGGGAGGTTTCGGGAGATTTGTTCAGTCATCGGCCTCATCAATAATGCGTGCATGGGAGGCCACGCGGGTATACGGTCGAAGACCCCTCCTCGAGAGTCTTATGTTGTTTGGGCCGGTTGCATGCGGAGTTTACCTTGGTTAACCCCACACGTGTTCGAGCGTGTCTCTGGGATTTAAAAAAGGCTTCGTTTCAGCGATTACGTCGGCTGGGCGGACGCCGAGAAACATTGCTTATAAGTGGTGCACGGGGCATATTATTTATTTATTTATTTATTGACTTTTCATGAAAAGAGTAATTTGAGCAGGGTGGTAAGGACACACGCCCTGGAGGGTATCTGCTCAATTAGCAGGGCAAAACTTAGATAATTGGTTACAATTCCTACCTGCGGTCGTCAGTCCTTGTACATGAATAAGATATCTAGCCTGAGATAATATTAAAATTTCCATCGCCGACACGGTTGCAGTCGTCGCATTCTGTCCTTTAAATTTTATTAGGGAAAGCCATCCTTGCAGTCGGAACACAGCAATCAAGGCCGTTTTTTCCTGCTGTCACCGCGTTAGAAGAAAAGCGCGCGTTCTCGTTCTGGCATACAAGGCGTTGGCCACCCGTAAAGCCGTTGGGAGAGCAGGAAAATCCCCACTCGGGTTTGGTTGCTGGGCATGCACCCATTCTCCGTGCAGAGAAGCACGCGGCCTTAAAACACCCGGACGCTTTGGGATGACAGAAGACCCGTTCAACGCACTGATGGCTTGTGTTGCCTACATTTAACGACTTCGATGACACTGCGGACATTTCCCGCTGTCAGAAAGAACAACACTGAGATGTCGTGCTGTTGAAACAACCCGCCGAACGTGCCGCTCTCTTGTTACTTTAGTGTTTGCGTATTAAAACATCGCCGTTTCTAAAACAGCTGAGGGTAATGCATGCCAGGCTTTCTGCACCGCTGCATATGCACGTTACTCTGCTTTCTAGAACCCCCTCGCCATTTTTATCTGCGTAACTCGCAACGGAATTCCCTGATAACATCTTTGTACGATTCCACAGAAATAACTCTCGGTCTGTGCATTGATATTTGGGCTCGACTTGACTCACCCACTTGAAATTCTCTAAAACATATTCGCCGCTATAATTACCCGAGAGAGGATAGAGTTGTTGTGCAACACCCATTAACATCCGGCTGAAAAACGCCAGACGGGTTCGCTTGTGTGTCTATATCAGTGGTGAAAAAGGATCTCTTATTAAGGGTACCGCCGCAGTCATCCCACGCGGGGCACGACTGCTCGCTTGCCGACACGAATGTTCCTGGACAACAGATCCAGGGCCTTCGCATAGTGCTTATGATGGCCAATGTCTCTGGCCTTTAGTAGCGCCAAGTCTAGGAGGCGCGCACTTGCTAGGACCGAGGAAAGAGGGATTGGCTCACTTCTTAGGGAAGCTTCTTCGTCCCAGTATCGGGAGTAGGGCTGGTCGTACTCTATAAGGATTACTCCCTTCCACCTGATGACTGCTGCCCGTATGGGGAGGGTTCCCCTGGTGGGTGAGTAGTTGGCATAGGAGCAACATAAGAGGTCCACCGAAACCTATAAGTCACATAGGCCTTCCTAGTGAGATAGGTGATTCAGGTGCACATAGGATCGACGGTGCGTACAGGGTACAGTTCACCCCGTCTGTCGGACAGTGAGCTTTACCAGTATCGAAACCGTTGAGACGAGGGGGATTAGTACCTATGTAGGCTGGGCAGGTGTCTCTTGAGTACTCGGGGACCTGGTGGTGTTAGCCGGGGGGCTGGTTGTGAAAGGGGTCCAGGGATAGGTGTCGTCACTCCGTCGCGGGTTCTCCCTGTTCTTCGCAGTCGGAGCTCAGATGGTTGGAACCTATAGTGGGGTCCGCTGAATTCCAATTGGAATCGTCTGACGCCCATCCTGAGTTATCAGGCCTATTTTAGGAGTCAGACATCTAAGGATTAGAACAAAAACCTCGCTGTCCCCATTCCCACCCATTTTCCCATAACCCATTCTGTATTACCACCATCCGCATCCCTCATCCCAACCCTTCCTGCTAACCGTCCCAGGGGAGATCAGGGGAGTCTCCCCGGGCCCGCTCGCCTGGCTGTGGTGTCGCTGTGTAGCATTTTTCCCTTTTATTTTCCACTTCGGTGGGTATTTCCTTCTCTTCAAAACGCTAGTTGACCTCGGTCCAGTTTGTTCATTTTTAATTGGCGTCACCCGTGATACGTATGTGGTACGGGTTGGGCTTTTATTTTATATTATAGCCCTTTAGCTTTATGTCTATATCAGTGCTGGTTGCTCGCAATGACTTCGCACAGAAGCGTAGGCGGGATTTATTACTGACCGCCAGGAGAATGAGCGGATGCCAGATGATTTAGGCTTACTGAAAGTAATTTAGGGCCGAAATGAAGACGACCACGCAGGGACAACAGCGCCTTGAAATGTCGGCTGGTGATCATTTCCGACTTCGGCCGCCCTTTCTGTGGAAGAAAAGGTCGGGTGTTCAATCCGGCATCTGCAGCGTCTTCGGCTGGATGCTTGAGGCACGAAGCCATGTTCGGCTCTCGTGACTGAGGCTCACAGCACGTCTTCTACGGCCACCGTTCCGTATTCCTACTCAATACCGACTAGTCGTGAGCTTATAAAAAGCGCATTGCTCCTTCTGACGTTCTTGGGAGCTTTGGAGAGCATGTAGGACCTTGCGTGTTCACCGTTCTTTATGTTAGTGGCTACGGAACTTTCACGGTTACATTACGGCCCTCTTTTACCCCCTTCTCCATTGCTATTCTCCTCCGTTCTATTTCTTTTTGTTATTTCTTATCTCGAAGCGGTCTCCTACGGATATAGTGCAGAGGAAGGTTTGGGGACACTGGATGGCTGGCTGTGAAAACTAAACCAGAGTCGCTTTTTACTCGCCAATTGCTAGATGGCGCTGGGAGTTCCTGTACACGACAAAAAAGTGAAGTTCACGCGAGGAACGGACGGAACAGGGTGCCATAGGGAGCAACACTGCCCGCTTCATTTAAAAAAGATGATGCGAACAGCCTTACTTTTATGAACCTCTTGCTTCTCAGTAGGCTCCCCACTTTTGACCTTGCACGCTAACGTTTTCTGACGCAGGTTTCAACCATACTACCCACAACGGACTGCTAGCCGTCTGCTTCCTCAGAGGTGTTTGAACCGCAGAGGTGGCGCAGAGGTAAATTCCGCTATCTGCACCTGCTAAACGATTACCTCAGCACGTTTGAATTCCCAAAAATGATGTATAGCTGAATAAAGTTTCGCCATCGCCGGAAATAAATTGTGGTACGTGCTCCGCACGTTCAAACTTTGTTTACACTGATAGTATTACGTACGAAGAAAAGTGAATTATTTGTTTGATGTATGTCTCTTCGATGACGACCGCGGGGTTCAAACGGTATTCTACGAGGGGCCAGCCGATTATTTCACCTGAATCTTTGAGCTCGTTCATATCTCTTCTCAGTCTACCATTTCCTCATTTTCCTCCATAGCACTGCGCTGATTCCGGCCCACAGATACACAACTCCTATGGTATACACAGATACACAACTCCCGCTACCTAGCCTTGTTTATTGCATTCTATTGTGTTGTATTTTTCCCTTGTTTAATGAGCCTGCCAACACCTCCCGCTCTCTTCATTCCTATGGTCCTTTTGCAACCTCCCTAGACATAATTGTTTATGACAGTTGAAGCATCTAGAACTCGGAGGCGAGTCTCGGCTCAAGCGTACACGTTTATTTCTTTGCGTTCAAGTTGGTTTTAAATATCTGCCCACTTATCAGGCTTTCTGCCTCCCTGCATATTTGTGTAGCTGATTAAATATAAATTGCATTTGTTTTGTGCCCTTTCCGCTTCCAGGGTTTATTTTTGTCTTTTACGAAATTGTTCGCTCTATTGTTTTCACCTAAATCGCTTCTGTCAACGTTCCCAGTTATTCCAGAAGGTTCTCCGGTTAGATCTAGGCCTGGCTGCGTCTCAGCGTTGAGTGTGCATGTGTCCCTCGCTTCCCCTTTGCTCCTAGTTTGCCTTCCTTAGCTGCGCGGGGCCCCCTCAAAAAGCTACCGCTCTCCCACCTAAGCGCCACTCCACCTTGTTTCCTAGTTTGGGGCTGAAGTGAATCCCGTCCCACTGGAAAGCTTGCCTATGTTCAATGCTGCCCACTACCCTAGGGTGTTCACGTCTATCACTTCAAGCCCAAGTTCTCTGCCTGTGGCGTGAGGAACATCCGTTCAGTCGGATCTATACGAGGCAGATATAGCGATCGCAAAAACAGAAACAAACTCATTTCCGAATCTCGTTGCAAGGAGCGCTATGATTCCAGCGTTTCGGGGAAGCTTCCGAAATGTGTACACTGAAACGCGCTAAGACGTGTGCAAAAAAAACATAACAAGCATGCGCTCTTAAACTGGTCGGCTAAAGACATCCTGTATGTTTGTAAAGATATATCGCCACTTAGAAATACACTCCATGACAAAGGGTGGACGGGGAGACGGCCGAGCTTATTCAGAAAACGGGTAGCAAGCACCTAGTTTTTGGCTCTTTTCGTGCCGAGTGCGTCGGATAACTAAATTTTGCAGCAACGCGAAGCATCTAAACAATGCAATTATCCAAACTGGTTTATTTCTCCCACTGAAAGCCTGCGGAGAAATATGCAGACATCTGCAAGGGGGGAATAGCGTCCAGCATGGCGGGAACGTTAGGGCACAAAGGCGCTCATTCTATGAACAAAGCCACTCACTCCCATGGCACAAAGCAGCTCTCGTCTACGACAAAAGGGGCTCACTTCTGAAACAAAGTAACTCGCTCGTCCCCCAAAGCAGCTTTCAGGGACGGAACGAAGTCGCGCTTAATCAGTGCAAACGCGCCACTGCTGCGTTTGTGCTACGTTATGGGGCCACGTTTGTGCTCGTCGTAGGACACGCCAGCCAGCAGTTTACGGTGAACGGCACATCCACTGGGTTAGAGGCTTCTTTTTCTTAATTGGTCCTCCTCGCCAGTCATCTAAACGGGGCCTGGAAAATCGCCAATTTGGAGATGGGGGGGAGCTGTCTCTGCGGCTGTCAGAATTCTGATTAAATGGCTAGAACACGATCGACACAGGTTCGATGTTTGTGAACTGAGCACGAGGTGTAAACAGATGAACACACTTGACGTTTGGATGAACAAATGAGTGCCGTTCACTGAACTTATGTGGAAACGTTTGAGAGATCTCTGGGAAAACTTGTAAACGTTTGTCGAACTTTGGCACTTCTCAGAACAGCAAATGTTTCTCTATGTTTTTAGTCTTTGTTTATTTTCGTTGGCTATCGTTTCCTTGCGGGCACCGATATTATGCATGCACAAATGTGTTATTGGCAATAGTTTAAAAAAGTGAAATATGCATCAAAACTGACAGATAGGGCCTTCTAGAATTCGGCGACAACACTACACCCTCGACCAAGCAATCATAAATGTCCACAGACTGTGTATACGAGGAGGCTAGAAAAAACAAAAGAACGGTAGATTTAGGCAAGTTACGTTCCCTAATTACAAACGTTTATTTAAGAAACAAAGAGATCACATGCTTATGGGAAGCACCGGATTCAGTACATTGAGACACCCAAAGAAGGCGAGTCGCTTATGCATTATGGTTAAAAAATAACCCACTTAAATTATGCTATATCAGATGCAAACAGTTCTAAAAAACTATCAATTTCACATCATCCTGTACTATCCCTCTCACCGCCTTGGTATAAAACAGCACATAACTTCGTGAGAAATATGAAAGATACTTGCAGCTCCTTGGATCACCTGAACCCTTATGAAGGCAGCAGCATTCGGAAATGCAAGATGAAGTCCAAGTTTTTCTGTTCCATTGCAAATAGTAGGAGTTTCGGGCTCAAAAACGAGACAAACAAGACCTTAGGAGCACTACTAGGTTCTGGAAACCCTACTACCGTTTAAAAACGCCAGGCTGAAAAATAAACTCGGCGCGCTTTCTTTAAAAGGCGAATAAATGGTTTTATCAGCTGTTTCTTTTTTCGCGTCATGATCTTTTACCGCGTAGTGTCTTTCTGACGTGAGCTTAAAAACACTGCACCACAAAAAAAAAATAAAAGCAACCATATACGTTGACACACAAAGAACACCAAAACAAGCAAGTACCAAGAAGAAACACCAATTTTTAAAAATATTCGAAGTTAGTTTAGAACGGGCCTCACTACTGCGCACTGAGAGATTGAGTGAGAGACGGGAAAGAGACAACGTTTGTAGGCAACCAAAATAGGAACGATACTAATTTGAGGTTTGAGGCTTGGTTAGTCCAACACGGCCAGGGTATTGGGAAACTGGCGTGATCGAACAGGTGAAGGGTGCAAACAAAAATATCAGCACTGAAAAGGACGGAAGAAGGCGCTGCTCGTTAAGGAAGAGAGCGGGATCTTAGAACAGACTGCAGACGCGGCGAAAATAGAAGCCCATTGAATGAGAGGAGCGCGCATGGTTACTAGTTAGGAACCAGGTATAGAAAATTGCCCATCATATGAGAATATAATTACACGAGCAAATGGCGAGCGCCGAGCATGCGCACGGAAGCAGCCGCGGCTGCCCAAGAAAGCGTTAACGAGACACTACTTCGAGCGTGTGCTGGTTAGGGGCAATGCGCAGTTCGGCGCCCAGCGTTAGGCGATTGCTGCGAAACGACGGTAGCGAGTTGTGGTTTCTTGCCGCTGATCTTAGTGCCTGGAGTTGGGAAAGAAAAAAATTGAAGGCATTCAGCTCAATGTGAAAGCTGTGGGAAGTGCAGAGCAGTGCTTCGCCGTAATGGGCTGTGGCGCCGTTATCCGCCCACTGCTGCCATCCAACACTCTCTTCGCCGCGCTATCTCATTCCTCCTCCTGAGGAATGCAACGGAGGTTTGTTCAACGCATTTCAAATTTTCCGCTTTCGCCGTGCTCCCGCCTCTTGCCTGGAACTGCGCCAGCGGGAGTTGTGTTCTTGCTGTGCTTGCTTTTCCTCCCGCACGTGCGGGCCTTGCACTGCCACTATTTTTCGGTTACTATCGTAAAAACTAACCCAACGAGCGTTCCTAAGTAAATGAACGCGGGCGCTGCTGGTTAATTGCGGATATTTTTCTTCAAATATACCTGCAGTTTCCTTTGCGCTACAAACAACGGGGATGTGTGTTTGGTTTGTGGCAGAAGAGCGAATTTCTTACGTGATGACCCAATGTGCATCTATAGGATTGCGCGGTGCGCACACGAAGCCGCAATGCCGTGCATACCGAGTGAAAATATCTACCCTGTGTTTAAGGCAGCTTTAGGCGGCACTTAGGGTCTTCTACCATTCCAGGGGTGGCTCATATTGAGATATTATCACATTAGATATCATACTGAGATATCATATTATCATTCGAGGAAAACCAATGGCGTGTGCGTGGTATGGAAGACAGGAGTGGAAGGATCCAAGACCGGCGATGTTTAAACAGCAAGGGGGACAGGGTGACACACAGGAATGTGCCGTTGTTACCGAAATAGGCTGAATCTTATTTTACCTTGCTGACCAGGACGATAGCTTTTCTGCATTCCAGGGAGTTTCGTATGTAGATGCTGTTGCGTTTGCTGCAGTTTCTCACGTATGCAAACACGTGCGTTATCGCATGGTGCTCGGTACAGTGAAGTCGGCAATTGAAGATATTCTTCACAACATAATTCAGCTTGCCAAAATTTGTAACAATCTGAAAGTAGTTAGTTTAACTCTTCAGCGAAGAGAAGGTTGTAAAACTCTTTTTTTTTCAACAAATTAGGTGACGAACCCAGGATTTCAAGAACAAAACTAATCATCTTTGCTCGCCCTACGCAAGCGGAATAAATAAATATTTACCTGAGGAAATTTTCTTTGTTTTATTTTTGCTCTCAAACATATTAATCATTTCTGTTAGTAAAGGATAGCTTTAGGAGTGCCGGTATTCTGAATTTCTTAATGTCAATAGTCGGCAACACAAAACCATGAAATTAAATTTTTAAATGCACCCCCCTCCCTCAGGCCCTATCTGCTTCATGTACAAAATCACATCCTTGCAACCTTCTCTAGAATACATGCTTTTGTAAGTGCGATGCCAGGCAAGCTTTCCGATTATTAGGCGCTTTGTGAATATGCAGACTTTAGCTAATTGCCCCGAAGTATCTGAACTCAAACCTAGGTTTTGATGGGAAAATTGAATATTTTTGTTCACTGCCGCGGCAGGAGAGTAAGGATTGCTCTTTTCACGCGCTTAAAACATTTCGGTTCAGTTGAGTAAATGCCACCTAGTAGCGGCTCAAGCACCTTGCTATGTAGAGCGCAGTAACTGAAATTGCGAGCACTGAACTAAAAATTCAACTCTTGTAGGTTCCGTTCATCCTTGTTATGCAAGAATGAAACAGAAAAAAACTTCCCTGAAGTGAACATTTGTTCATTGCAACCTCTGAAGCCCTGAGCTACCAGTTGAGAACTTTACGAGCCATCCGTTAGTGCTGATGGTTTGATAAACATTTTTTTGAGGCGGCCACACATCTCCTCGGAATTTAGAAAAAAAATACACGCTTATTTCATCTCCTCCTCCTGTCGCCGCGCATGAGACTACATAACGTTGTAAAAAAATCTGACTGCCATGTACTCTTCTTTCATATCTCCTTTCTTTTATCGGAGAAGCACGAACTTGGGTGGAATACAATTCGGACGCAGGATAAAGGCAGCAAAAAAAAAGGCAATCAAATTTTCAAAATGGAGGCCCCTGTGCGATAGCTCTCATTTAATTACTTGAGCTTCAAAATATGAGGGCGTTTTTAATGTGCTTGTTGCACAAGTTCCTGACAAATTGGAGTTTGAACTAACAGGGTTCATTGCACTGAGGCGAAGCCAGAGAAATGCGAACAGACATTTTTAGTCGAACACATACCGCGTTAGCCAAAATATTGAACCATCGTCCTTGCAAACCAAGTCGAAAAAGACAACAGAAAAATTTCGTAGTTTTGTCGTATTTTCGGGTGTCGTAGTGTGGTCTTGTAGTCTTACCGTGTCGGCACTCTGGTGTTCTGCCGTGATTCGTATTCCTGTCCCAATTTTGATGTTCCGTCGTGCCGAATGCGTGTTTTGTCGTTATCCTGATGTTCCATCGGTAGTTGCACATGTTTTGATTGTTATTGCCCATTGTGAAGAATAGCGTAAATGGCAGTTCTGTTGTAACTACAAGAATGCTTGTCGTTACGAAAATTGACTTTTGTCGTTACGACAGAAATGTGTGTCGAAACCACAGATGGGTCGGTCGTAACAACGGGACTTCTGTTGTCACAACAAAGTTTTCTGTCGTACGACAGGAATTCCTGTTAGGTTTTTGCGGTATTCCTGTTGTGAGTTTTGACTGGGAATGTTCTAATTGTAGAAAAAGGGTGTGAGGAGTGAGGAGAAAAGGGGGGAGGGACTCTGTCTTGGAATTAAGCATCGCTGCAACTAGGACCGCGCTCAAGAAGGGGTGACCGCTCCCTTTCACCGCCTATAACGCCGTCAACTGTTCCTACCAGACTGCAACGCAACCAGCACATCCATGATTTGTGCTACTGGAACCACACCAAACATTGCGCACCTAGTGTGGGCGCGTCCGCGACACGAAAGAGAACGGAACGATGAAAAAGCGAACAGCCTCACGCGCCTGCAAGGCTGGCTGTACCTCCCCGTAACTCCCGCCAAGCTAGTTTTCGGATCATTGTGGGACTTCTCTTTCGCCAGGGGCGTCCATTTGCGAATCTGGAGTTTCTTGCCTAAATTACCCGCTTCCCGCGCCACCTATATAGGTCGAGATGCCATCCTCCTTGAGAAAATTATATGTGAATTCTGATCGTTTTATTTAACGTTTTTTGAATGGAAGCTTTCTATGTCATACTGAAGCCGTGTATCACATCAAAAACGCACTGAAAAAAAGCCAACTTTCACTGACGATGGTGATGATCGTGGGAGAAGTTAAAGGGGAAAAAAAAACGTTTCCCAGGGTCGGAATCGAAGCTGGGTCCCTGGCGTTATCAAGCCGACGTCTATCCGATTAGCTCATGCCCACCGTTTTTTTGTTTATGCACCATCCGACACGAATGAAGCAGTTTGCATTTGGAAAGGGGTACACGGCCGCCCAAAAGTCGGCCAAAATCTGATGCACCTTTCCTTGTAACGACGAGGATTATTTAACGTGCAGCTTTCTTCGTGCGAAACCAATAACAGGCGCAGCGGTCAAAAGTTTGAACTACCTGCAGGTCCAAACCTAAGCTCAAGGAGTCAAAGTCCTTAACAATCTGCAAGGCAAAGTCCGAACTCACCCGATAACCATGGATTCCATCACGAGAAATCTTATCGTTCAACCATCATCGTCGTTAGATGAAGGCGTGCAAGATTTTTTTTTACCCTGCTTAAAAAAACAAAAACAACTGGTGGATCCCACGAAAAGGTGGCGATTCACGTAAAACAAAGCTTCACATTTGTACTTATGCACATACATCGCCACTTGCATGTTTTTTTACAAGGAACGTAAATTGGCCCGTCGTCGGAAAGGTCGCGCGGAAGGGTCGGCCACGGTCCACTTTGATGGTCACTTTCTTCAACCGCGGTTTGCATAGAGAAGGTGTTCCTGCTAGCCAGAACGCTGTTTAGACGTCACTTGCTCCAAGCACAGAGAATGTGGTACACGCACATACTGGGGCGCCCCTCTGCCAGTCGCTTCCAGGCCCAGCAGGCGCGATACAGGGAGGCAAGCGTTATCTGGTGTAGCTTACCCGGCTTAACAACCCCCCTCGCCCCCCTAAAAGGCCTTGATCGATTCTATAGCGTATTGTCTTCCTTATTTTTTTATACACTCGTAGCTTGGAAAGTAAATAACACGATAAGCAAACTCCCCTCACTCGATCGAGTCTCCAATGAAGGCACACTGAACTAGAACACGTAGTGGTGACGGCTAATCGCCATTTTTGTCACGTTTGTGGTTTGTGCTTGCATTAAACTTTTCTCCTCCTTAAATGTGCCTGACACCCTGTGCAAACTCGGGTACACAAAACCAAATATAAAAATTGGTTATGCATGACACCTTTCATGCTTAGTACAGCTGCTTTGTCGACTAGTCGGACCTGGCGCAACTCGAGTCATGGTACAAGTCATGTTAGGGCACAATTCACGTTCAAGCGACAATTTAATTCTCAGTGTAAGTTTGGTCACTTGTTTTTTGCTTGATGTCGGTTCGTGTGTTCACGCGTGTATGTATGCGTACATGCCGTCATGTGTCAGATTATAGGAGCATGTTTAGGAATCCATCGCCACTGAAAATATTTGCCTGGTAAGGGACAAAAACAGGACAAAGAAGTACTCGTTATACCGTTCACATGAAACACAAGGAGAGAACGTAGCGACCTTGCCCTCCCTGTTCGTGACGGCAAGGTAACACCCCCCGAAAATGCAGGCATCCGATGTCATACAGACTTTCCATTTGAACGAGTATATGTCGATCTGCACTCGAAGTGGCGACAGACGCTGACAATCCTTTCTCGAGAGGTGGGTGATGCCAATGATAGCCTTTCCATCGGACGACCCTCTGGCGAACGTAGCGTAACAAGGGCCTGCCTGTCCAACAATGTACTTGGACGGCTGCGCAAGAGCTTTACGCAAGCACAGAAAAGGTAAAGTGGCGAGTCCTGTACTGAGGAAGGCGAATGTACACGTGCCTTAGGCGGGGTTTTCGTTGTCTCTCGAAGAACTTTCCCAGTGACTGATGCGATTAGTGTAACGGCGGCGTACGGGCTTTTTACAAAAAAAAAGAACGGTAGTCGATCTATAAGGGCCATGTGTGCTCTAAGAGAACAACAATATACTTACGCAGGACTCGTACAGGACACTCTGATGCTTCTCGAAGTGCAGAGTGGCTGTGTAGGAAAACCCCGGCACTAATGCTACAGTGGCTAGAATAGGAAAGTGTGATGACCGTGCCCCCTCCCGGGTGCCGCTTTTGGAGGAAATTCCAGGTGGTGCTGTCACACGCCTACACGTTCGTTGCGACGGCGGCAGAATATAGAGTACGAATGTATTCGCGCGCAGCACCACATCGAGAAAGCCTCTTTGAGAGCTTTTCGACGTGCTCGCGCAAATTGAGATGCAATGAATCTCGTTTTTTAAGAACTACTACAATCGAAGTTTACAACCGACTGGACGCGCTTTGACAGCCGAATATAGCCCGCTGGCTCGGACACGTATGAAACGCAAATCAGATAATTGTGGACTGGTAACTGATAAATACGCATTTTATTTTCTACGTGCTCATTACAGACAGACAAAAACTGCTCACTTTTGGTGAATTTCTCATGAATCGTTTAAAATTACAATGTCTCAAAGCCATCAACTTTCTTTGCTCAATAGGCCTTGCCTTTCGCTGGTAGTTCTTTTTTTGTTTGTGTGAACAAATTCAAGCATTTTTTCTCGAATTGTCTTCGGAAAAGTGTTTTCGACCTTCGATTTTGCTGTTACGTGAGGCAATTGAGCTTTAAGCGCTTCTTCCTTTCACGACAAGGCATGCCTTCTCCTTTTTTCAATGCCTTCGTGTAAATAAGTGCAGTTAGAGGACCAAAAAGAATCTGAAAACCATATGGACGGGGAGAGTGGCAGACTTCTTTAGTATGTCGGTTGTTTCGTAAATGCTTCCAATGTCTGGAAGGGTACGTGTACGGGCTTTGGGTTTATCCTGCACAATGCGACACACGCTGTAAGCCACTGGGAAGGGCGAAACACTCGACCAGCGTGTAGTTTCCCCCATGTTTCCGAAGGTCAAGTTCTTCACAGAAAAGGAGCATGGGGTTCTTCAAACTCTGCACTCACAGAGAAGTCACCATGCTTAGCGTTTTTGTTGCTGGGTGGGGCCACGGGTGCGCTTCTCGCTTGACAGTTCCTGCTCGGAGAAGTTGTTTCGGCTGGTACTTCGGGAGATTGGGAAATTGCGTGGGCACAGCTTCCGATCGCAACCGAGGCCTGCCCCTGTAGATTGAGACAACTTCCCCGTTCACGGTATGTTCAATGTGCCGGGAGATTTACCTTATGTCGAAGTGTAGCTCGCACATAGCGGTGTTTTCCTTGAGCCGCTTCTCGTCGCCACTGCGCCAATATAGACGCGCGTTCTTCGGGACGCCAAACAACGACAGTTTCTTTTTGCAGGACTTGTACAACCGTAGAGCGGCCCGGGCAAAAATTGTGGCTCTGCTTTGGTGGCCGTTAAACCTGCTAAGGCACAGGAAACAAGCGGTGCTTCTCTCTGGTCAAAGCAGCAATCGCATTGCAGACGATCCGCGCACCTCACTAGGCGACGTGATGATGATGATTTCTGATGATTTCTATTGGTTTGCCCTTTGCAAGTAAAAGTAAAATAAAAGATAAAATGCCTCGGCCTGCGCCACAAGGTATAGCAGGCTAGCACTGATAAGCAGTAAAATGGCCACCGTTGCTCACGTGCGTGCCTCAGGGACTCAGTGACGGTACTCTGTACCTTATCTAGTGATACCAGCCTTACCAATGCATTCCTCGTCTTGGGCGAGAACGTCTGGATCCTGCCTGGGTTTTTTTGTTTATGTTACAAGATTTTCTGGCCTACTAGAGGCTAACTGCTGGTTATAACCCCGCACTACTTTCTAGCATTGCCATGTCTGCTGCATTACAACACAAGTCACCAAAAGCATTGATTATAGTTGCAAATTCAGAAATATTTCTACATGCGTATAATTATCGGTCATTTATCACTGCATATGAAAGAAGCCGAGCAGAGTTGCAAAACTCAATATAAACGTGTCGTGCAGCCGCACTGCGCTGAGAAAATCCCGCTTTATCGATGAGCGCGCACGCGACAACACACAGGCACCAAAATTAACCGTGGCGACACCGACCGGAGCGGGCGGAAACTATAATGGCAAACTGTTCGCATGGCGACGCAGTAAAACATCCCCCTCGCGAGGGGCACGATCAAATGCAGAGCATTTCCGGGGGCGCACGACGTTAAGTAGTTTGCGTTACGTTAATGTTATTGCACTTGTGGCAACTGCTGACGAGAGAGCGCTCGTCAGCAGTAATTTGAATGAGTCAAGGATATAAGGCGCGTTCGTAGCGTCCCATTCTGTGTCGGCTTTGTGGCGCAGTGGGTAGAGCACCATGTACATTGCGTTCCGCCCGAAGGGTCGAGGGATCGAAACCAGGCGCCCGATAGTATTTTTTTTATATAGTGTAGGGGGATGGGTGCGGACTACGACTACGGACGCCTACGGACGTCAACGCGGGTGACATCGTGAGTTACTGAAATGCTATGCATTTAAAAGAGGTAAACGCGGATTGTGTTGTGCACGCTACGTTTCGTTGGACCCTTGCAATATTAGGGAACGACCTGCGTTAATCATTTATTTTCTATTGCTTTAAACGCGGCCTTCGGTTGAAGCCCTATCGGCCGCTACAGTTCACGAAATTTCTCGCTCGGTGAAAACACTTTGTACGCCTCATCGGGATGCACCTGTTAGAGCGCACGGAATTTCATACGGCGCTCTGAATATTTCACGCGAAATCAGGTGTCTTGAGGCGTTGCTACAGAATCATTGATCCCATTAAACGGGTATTGTCGAGTGGGAGCGTTTTTATTGGCCGTTTTGCCTTGCTGCTGTCTTCGCCAATGCTTAGCAAAAAGTACAGATGTAAGGTTCCGAATAATGTTCGTGCGAAGTACCACTCGGAGTTACTTTCCGACAATTTTTGCGAAAACGGGCTTGGGGTGTCACGAACGTATTACTTAGACGAGCGTTCAGGCACAAAACGTTCTGATATACGGAGGGGAAAAATCAGTGAATAGGATACCAGAAATCCGTCATGGACTGCTTTCTCATTGCCTGTGGCCATCTATGGGTGGAGAATCACCTCACCCTCTCCATACTCCCGGTGGCTCCACGAAATCATACCATTTTCTGAATACGAATCATGTCTCGATGCGTGCGTCACCGATGAGCGGGATATTGTGGGTTCTGCATTCACTCACTCTCTCAGTAGCTACATTTCGTACTGCTACAATTCGTACTGCAAGAGTGACGAGTTAGATTATATTCTAATCAACGTCTTGCTATTCCATGCTTTCAATTTCGTAGTTACATTCTCAACAGGTTCAACAACAGCAAGAAGAGCCTTCATAGAGAATTTGCTGATACAATTATCGCTCGAGAGTTTCGGCTTAGGTCAATGCCACATAACCAAGCTATTGACAAACAGAACGAAGAGCTTTTGGCTCATTAATAGTCTGAGTCGTGGAGTTATATAATCATGAAGTCATGTGCAGGAGGATGTTGGTTCTGCCGCAATTCTTTGAGTTGAGAAATGATCGATTTCACTGTTCTCAGTGCGGTCATTGTTCGGACATTGTGCTGTTCCCCCGAACAATAAAAGAAAGGAACGCACTATCAACAACCGTTATCCAGAGCGACTCTGTGACACCGCTTGAGGACAAACTGAAACCAGTGATGCCCTAAGCAAAAGTGCACTGTGAAAAAAGAAACTACGAAACTGGTTGTGTTCGTTTGCTTATAGATATAACTGTTAGGTGTGTTCTGTTGTACTTGTGCGTTGTTAAATCCATACATTTTTCAAGTGAAAATACTGATGTATAGTTTGTGTACACTCTGTATAATGTACTTCTTTTTTGTTCTTTCGATTTGTGCTGCAACCCCTCCCCTATAACGGCCTCCGGGTCAACAGTATGCCTAATAAATAAAAAGTCTGTGAAATTTGTCCCTGTCTTACTATACACATGTCGTGGTGTTGAGGATTCCACAGGCTACTCACATAAAGTTTTCATAGCTGCGTCCGTGCTTCCATACGCATTTTCGTCCGTGTCAGCCGCATCTGTGTTAAATAATAACCGGGATGCAACGCAAATGTGTCCCTTACCGAATAAGGTTGTTCTTCTGCTACAAAAATTCTGGGTGAGTGCATCTGGCAAGTCTTATTGTTGAAATTGGAATTGACTGACATCATGTAAAGACTTTTTAGTTACAGCCGACCTTCCAATTACGCGGCATTTTTTCTGAACTATGCTTCGCGTAACTAGATATGAACGAATGAATAGTTTTCTGCAGTGGAACCAGACAATAAAAAATACGAATTCAATTAAAAGCAACCGTATCAGTTTCGTTACGTCGAACTAGCAGAAGCAAGCAAAAGTGAGGAAGCATGGTTCCGATCCCGGAAAATATTTTTGATACACCTCTTTGAATTTGGGTTCCGCCCGACGTGGTTTCATACCCCGTAACCGAAATGTTTTCAGATCCACGCCCCAGTACGGCGCGCACGACCGTCTCCCCCCGAACAGTGCTTTTGATGAAGAATTATTACGCGAACAGAAAATAACAAAAAACTAGTTCGGGGGCGGAAACGAAACTGGGAAGCTACCCAAAAGCAGGATATACGTGTCGCATTTCCACAATCGCGAAGGAAAGGAAATAAAATTTTTTTGACCGCCTAGAAGTCTCTCGGGAGGACAAGTGGGACTGCGAAGATGAGCCCGGCTATGCAAACAAGCAGGCACCGCAGACCTAGTTGTACACAGCCGGATGAACGAGCCGAATTAAGGCTAAGGCGCCGTTATTCTTGGCCTGATAAGGTTTCATCGACTGCTTGAAGATACTCAAGGATTGAGGGGGACCAAGGCAAGATTGTTATGAGCAAAAAATGTCCCCCGTTCTCGAATGAATGAGAGACGGCGAAAGCGAAGCGACAAGGGTCCAATGCCGCAGAAAAGAAGAAGTGAAAACCAATTGTACTCAGAGACCCAGCAGAACAAGGTGACGAAAATAAAGTGAAAAAAAGAAAAAATGGCAACATCTCCACTCCGCGGATGATGGCTAGGTGCGGAATACGGGGACTCGAAATGACATCCAAGTTGCGCCCCGAGTGACATCCGGTTTGCGCTGCGACCGTCACTCGATTTGAGCCGTGGGTTGCACCTTGATTATTCCTTAAATGAAACTGCAACTCATCGCTCAAATCGAAATTCGCTTGATTTGCGCTTGATGGTGGTGTGCGCACGGATGGACGCGGACGGGAATCGGGAGATCCTAGTGTAATCCGCACCGCTACAGCCGAGAAAGTAAGCAGTTTGACTCTCGGCTACTAACTCACAGTCGTAGCCCAATGGGTAAGACGACTGACACTAACTCTGTCTGGCCTACCAGACACCGGCTCGATTCCTGCCAGTGCCAGTGGCATTTTTCGCTACTGTAAATGCTATGCGCACGGACGCCGACGGACATTGTGCGGTCCTAAGGTGCTCCGCACCTAAAAGGCGAGGTAGTTTGCAGAGGATGAAGGCCAAGGAATGAGAGATGAAGGTAAATTTTCTTAAAAATTGGCATTGTTTCAGTTAGCCTATTCTATTGAAGCTAAAGTTTGTAGACGCATTTGTATAGAGCTGTTACGTAATGTAATTATGTTACGTTGGCGAAATGAGTAACAAGAAAATTCAGGTTTAATTCTGACCAAATATCTTCCTTGCACAGGCTGATATGGCGCTTAGTGTCCCGCAAGAAACGAATGCGAATCATTGAAAAAGAAGGCACGATAGCCTAACGTAGACAACCTAACATGTTTTTTGCAATTGTTGCTTTCTAAAGGGTGCGCTTTTGTTACATAAAGGCCACCATATTGAAAAAAAACTGGTTATTCGATGTGGTTTACTGAGTCATCATTTTTATGTATTAACAAGTTGGCCGCACTTAAATTGCCGGCATGACGTAAGATCGTAAAAAATGTATTTTAACGTATTTGTTCAATACACTGTGTGTTGTCCAAATGTTGTTGAACGTCACTTTTATAGCCAAAACCAAGTGTAAAGAGCGCCTGCGTCGCCCTACTTTAAGCAAGCCCTTTAAACAAACAAAGTAGGACGAGGGATTAGAGCAGTGGCAGCGACGTTTAAATATGCGCTGTCGGGGCGAATAATTCCCAGCCGACTGAAAACTTACCCATTGTGACCTACGCCAGTTCGGAGAATGTGGATGTTCCGTTTCTATGGGAACGGCACACGAACCAATCGAACAGACACCTAAGTTGCGACAGTTTCGTGAGTGGGATTCTATTTTGTGAAGTTTGCTATTCTGTAGTCTGCTTTTAGCAGTGATTTTCGTTTCTATAGTG
The DNA here is from genome assembly GCA_013339765.2 of Haemaphysalis longicornis. NCBI lineage: Eukaryota > Metazoa > Arthropoda > Arachnida > Ixodida > Ixodidae > Haemaphysalis > Haemaphysalis longicornis. Next base: position 17,838,836 of record CM023458.1, read on the forward strand.
CTACCTTTACAATCTTTTTCCGTTACTTCGCTGCAGTTCATTCCCTCTTTTTTCAGCAGCAGTTGGGATAAAAAGTATCCCGTCGTAACGCTACCAGTTCCTGACAAACAAATTTGCGCGAAATTTGTCGTTGCTGTCGCCTGCTTCTTCTCTGATTTCCGGTCGTCTGTGCTGAACTTCTTATCATTCTGTTATTTTTTGTTATTTCCCCTGGGTCTTGTCGCCTGTTGGCGCTCATCGGATTTCCTTCTCTTGTTCTGCTGCACTGGTGCGGTGCATCTGTTCTTATTTGCGTGGCGAAGCTCCCTGTTTACACCGAGAACACACTTATAAACTCTCCCTTACCTGCGAGCAGGAGGATTGGAGAAGGCAGACGTCAGTTGTGTGCGCCTGCACCGAACGCCTGGTATTAGCTTTTGCAATCCCGTTTCCTATAGGTTCCGCTCTCTGAACTTTGTTCTTCCCTTTCTTTGCGTCCAGAGCAATAAAAGTTTCCTCCGGACGCCATTAGGTGACCATGTCCATCCATTTATCTGCCATGTTAGGGTATTTGTATTCACTCCGGCGTGTATTGCTCTTTACGGAATAATGTTTTCTTCAAGGCAGGGAGGGAGGGTGAGGGAGGAGAGGAACCAGCTGAATGGGGAGGTAGGTGAGAGGGTGGAGATAAAAGACTGGGCAAATTCAGAGAATCTGCCGTCCTTTGAAATACTCGTCGCAGTGAACACAAATGGTAGGAGGATCGGACCTGTTTGACGAGGAAGGTTTGTTGTTGCCGGTGTCACGATTGTTTTGGTCAGTACTCCCGGAAGCAGGGCAGCCGGTTCTTCCAATAAAGCCGGGGGAGGTGGAGGGATGTCGCGTTTCTTAAGACGTAGTCCCTTGAGCATCGGTTCGCAAGTGCGGGGGTCCTTATTTGTTACTTCCGGGTAGTGTTTAGTTGCGGTAAAAATAAAAAAAAAACACCAAGAGCGAAAAGCCGGGAATCATTCGGCACTTACAAACAAACATTCTATGAATCCTTATATTGAGGATCAAACGAGCTCACGAAGGATGTTGGCGAAATTGAAAGCTGTTTCAACCGGTATGCTGTTTTGATAAACTGATCCTACGGCTGGAGAAAACATTTAGCCGTAAAAGCAGGATATTCAACGACAAGTCCCAGGTTCTCTTGCTTCTCTTGGAGCAAAACAGAACTTGAAACCTGTAGTTTATTATTCCTTAATAAGAAACCGTACCTTCCATTCTCCCGCTTCATTGAAACTCTTCCGAACCTTCAGACGTACTCCCATGAGAAATAAATTGCAAAAAAAAACACTTCACACTGAAGGATTGGTAAATTGGCCCAAGGCAATATTTTGTGCACGTTTCTTTTTTGTTTTTCTTTTTCAGAAATCATATTTTCGGAGTTATGAGCTGGAGTGGCAGGGCCGAATAAAGTACTTTCCTTTTCTAACTTAAAAAAAGCAACGTCCGCCAAGTGAACGATAGTCGATGTAAAACTTTCAACGCAGGTTTCCCATCACACTGCCTTTTCATGACCTACGAAGGTCATAAATTCACCCCATCTTGATAACATTTCGATGGAGAAGTTTGGTCGATGATTCCATTTTGTAACCTAAGCCTGAAGGCAGTTTCTGTCAGCGCACGTTGGCTTTTTGGGGCCAACGCATTAAAAGGAGGCGAGCTTCGCAATTGCGCAAAAAGGACATGATAGTTTCTTCTTGGTTTTTTTCTTTTGTATTCTCTAGGTTTCTTCAGTTCCTCTGGGGAAAGGTCGCTGTTATAAAATCTAAAAACATAATGACGTACTGCGTTGCCTCGCTTCGCTTGCTGCGTGTGATGGGATCACCTCAGGTTCTGTATCCTTTCCACGACGCCCTCGAAATCTTTTACCCGTGGAAATTCACACATAAATAAAGTCAGACGCACTGCGTTAGTGGCTAAGAAGTCGAAACCGTTTCTATTTTGGTCAAGGCCGTTTTGTCCTCTACGTTTCGTAGGTTCATCATGGAAAAGAGTTTTCAACCAGAATCGATGTTTTGAGCTACACTGGTCAAGGTATTCCCGATTTTTGTCATGGTGGGTTGGTAATGACAGGAGCATTCAGCTGCGACGCTTGTGTTGTGGAGGTTTTAAGCAGATGTACGTGCACGTTCAACGCCATAAACTAGACTCCATCAGGCGTTCCAAAAAGCGCTGGTGGTGTCGCCAATGTCGCCGCTATACTTTTACTGATGCCGTTGCACTCTGTGTTACGATATTAGTGTTCTTTATGAGAAACGCGGCATTTTATGCACCTGGTCATACAATCCTTTGTGATTGCGATGTGAATCAACAAAAACAATTGGGTTACGTGACTTCTTTTGCATTTTGTTGGGTTACTCGCTCTGTCGCTCGCTGTGTCGGAGCCCATACGGACAGCGCCTAATAATTTCCCTTTCGGAAGAGCCCCTGATTAGAGAGTAGCCCTATAGGCAGCTGAACATATTTTGCACATTATATTTCCCTGAGAACTATGTCTTTCCTCAAGGCTAGCGACATCATTCACTGTCGCCTGATTTTTGTTTCTTCCGTTTAATACCGCCACAAATGGCAACTCTTTGTTCTGAGACTTACAATAAGAAAAATGTACATAACGAAACTTCCGAAAAACTAGTTTTTATAGGTTCGCCGACATTATTCTATAGTTGAGCAAACAATAAGTTTCTCAGTGTAACCAGTAATCACGGAAAAATAGTTCCAATAAAAAATAAAGAATAATAACGTGAATAATTTCGCTTTCTGTCGGACATTTCATTTATTGATAGTTCTCACAAACGTTTTTAACGACAAAGCAAAATGTACGAGCCATGAATCGACACTTTGTTTTCATGGGTATGGCCCCTATTTTAGAAATCCACCTATTTACAATATTTCTTATCTAACGAACGTATTTGAATCCACATGCTGTTGCCGGAAAGTGCGATGGTTCTCGTATTTATTTAAGTTTGCTTTAGAACAAAGTATTTGGTGGTTCTCATCAGTTTGTTAAGTCTAGGATCAACTGTATATTCACGAACGGGTACCAGCTGAAACGTGCAACAGAGGACACAAATACAGCCATGTGAAAGTGAATTTCTATCCTTTGTAGGTTCTTTTCTCTTTGGTAATGAGAAATCTCTTATACAAATTGTCCTATTTTTCATTGATTTGAAGAGCAAAAAACAATGTTAATACAAAATGCCCTTGCCATGCGTCATACCAGAAGAACTGGCGCAGAAAGTGGTGTTGTCACTTCGGGTTTCATTACGAATTGATGACCATTGGCAATACTGTCACTTTCTACTGAAATAGTGCAATACAAGCTCCCGTAAGACCAAACAATCAGTTTCGCGAAAATAAATGAGGATAGCCAGTCGACCGAAACAAAGCTTCAAAACTTTGAAATATTTATAGGGAAAATATTTGGCTTCCGGTCGAATTTGCTACTAATATAAAACAGCGTCCTAGACTTGCTGCTGTAGAAATAAAATTGTTATATGTATACGATGCTTCAACGACACGGTTGCTGATAATGATGGCAGTTAAACAGATGCGCGTGCTTCTTGTGCAGCTTTCATATCTGCAACAATATTTATCTGCGCTGAAAACAAAATACCAAAATAGAACAGGCAGACCACTCAACGCCGCTAGTATTTTTGTTCTGGAGACAGAGAGTTCCGTCTCTCCAAAGCTAAGCAAGGCTGAAAAAAAAAGACAAGACGTTGAGATAAGTTTGGTGCCTTTAAGAGAAATCCCAGGATTAGATTTCACCGCTCGGGGCACTCGATCGATTTGAGGCATGGGCTCCACACTGAAAATTTCGCAAAAAAGGCCGTGAGAAGGATTTTTATACGTGAAGGATTTGGGGATCTCCCCGATAAATACATTGATTGCCAATGTCGAAGAGAACAAGACCTGAGTCTCTTTGTTTAAACCTTTGGTTCTTCTTATTCCTTCCTCAGCTTCACGGATTTGAAAAAGTGAAATGCGTTCCGTTTTCTTCTCGCATGGCCTAAGATTTTAAAGCGAAAGCTTTCTTAATGGGACCAGTGACGTCCTGTCAACAAGCTAATGTGTTTCTCAATAAACCGGTTGGTCGACCAAAAAGCTCTCATAAGATCTCGAGACACACGTCACGTGCGTGAAACAGGGCATTGAGTGTGTCAAAACGGCTGCTTGAAAATCGCGAAAAAGTAACGGTCCTAGATACGACCATGCACGCAGAGATTATGATGAAGAAGTGCAATAGTATACCGTTATCGCATAAACGACGTAACGGTATACATTTATATGTATGGTTGATGCCAGGTAGTTCCCTCCTGAAGTATGGTCGTGTAAGTAACGTTGTCGCACCAGTTGCTGGTGTTTCGATCCAAGCAGAACTAACATTTGCCGCGATTGTTTTTTAAACGAAAGCAAATCCCCAGCTCACAATTTGGCGTTAATTTTAAATCTAAGCAATCAAGGTGGAAGCCAGATCACGTACAATATAGCTATTTTGTCGAGAGTTTGTTTAGCTGCGAGCCATCTAGGCTACCGATTGCAAATGCGAGAACATGGTTAGTCCATTAAATTCACTCTGGATGTAAACCTTCGCCTTTCGCGCAAAAGTTGACTTTGTTAGAGTAGGTATTTCATTTGCACGGATGCACTCGCGATTATATCGCCTTACGATGCCCTTGAGAGGTCTTGCTGTAGCGAAAGGGCCAAATAGCGATTGAAGGATGCTCCCTTCAAGAGTCAAGCGCTCCTCTATGGCGTGCCCAATAGCCAATGTACATCTTCAGTGCGAAAAACATCCACTTTATCTTGAAATAAACCAAAATATGAAAGAAATATGCTATCTCACTGCCATCAGCTTTTCTGACCATATCAGCTAAGATTCAAAATCTGCGGACAATGCGTCAAGAAAGGGTAGTTTTATCCGCCGGGAATACGGCCATAATAACTCGTAGTAACACCTCCACACGTTGCACGACTAATCTCAAGGGACCACAAATTTCATCAATTTCAGTGGATACTCTTGCCTTGCCAGTAATGGTGTCGGATATGCTTCATCATGCATTTAGTGCCTTTGAACTTTCGACTCCTATCATATTATTTCTACTCATAACTTTCGCCAAAAATTGAGATACCTAGAAAGTTTCAAGTGTTTGCACACCGCGTCGCACGCCTTCTCGAAGACTTAATCAATACTCAATTATCGGCTCGTATCCGCAAAACTGAAGCTGCTGAATAAAAGAGAGACATCGCAGTTCTCTGACTCCGACTCTCGACGAAAAAGCCGAACGCGACAAAGAGAGGCCAACCCCATTTGTTCACGCTGACTTCATTATTGCAGCGCAAAGCGCCCTACACCTGACATCACAATTCCGCCGGTGATGGAAACTCCACTGGGAGGAAAGCTCTGCCGGTTTGCGAGATCACAAACCGGTGTCAAGGCTCTACTGACTCCACTGATTTCGTAAGGCCAACCAAGACCCTCTATCCACGAGCCGCTGTCTTATTAAGCATTGAGGTTTGTTTTTCTTCTCTTACTTTGGACACGAGGAGCTCTTTTGTTTTGATGTTTCCTCTGTAATCTTCCTTTCCGATGTGTCGCAACACGGTTTCGCTTCGCTAGCGAACAGAAGCTTTATGTGCTAAGCGTATGCGCGTTAGACAATCAGATTCCCTAATGAGGGTGGAACAACAACAAAAGCAAGGCACGTGGCTGCTATCCTGGCAGTTGCTACAGATTATAATTTTGTTTTGGCTAATGCGAGATTCTGAACTAAGACCCGTAATGCTGTTCAAGCACGAAACTCTGGAAACATATTTGCGATTGCCTTTGCAGTTCTATGTTTTAAGCCTACCGCTGGCTTTGGCTTTTTTTCTTGGTGGGTTGTCAAAGTATTGGAAAAATGCTACATGCTATTAGGCTTGAATACGCTCTAGAAAAACGCGATCCACCTGAACATTTTTATGTGGGCAGGCTTGGACATGTCGAGGAAGTATGTCTAAATGATTTTTTTGAGGTTCCAGTAAAGCGAACGAAGCCAACGCTCCACTGCTTCTGAGGGAGTAATAGTAGCAAAATTTCCTAGCGTTTCAATATATTTTGCGTGATCGAACATCCCAGCATTAAAAAGAAGAAGGAAATCAAGAACTTCTTACGTTTTTGCTACCTAGAGCAGAGGTGACAGAACTGGCGCACGCATTAAAGTCATAGAGACAGACACATTGCCCATAAAGATGCACCCACGGATGAATCGTCCACATAGTTTGGTTTGGCATAAACGAACACTTACTTTTACTTTGGTTCCCCATTTCTACCACTCATGCGACATTAACACGGACAGATTCCCGTGTTGGCCACAAGGAAAGCTATTGCACAGCCTTGCCTCCTGGAATCTGTAGCCTGATTGGATCTGGTTACTAAACAGGAACTTCTGAACGCTTTTCGTACATTTTCTCTCATTATTGCTGTACTCGTACCGAAACACCATTGCTTCGTGTTTCGTAGCCTCGGTTCTTGCATTACTTACTATATTTAGGTTGAGTTCAGCTTTGGTTCGTAATAATGTTTTGTTCGTAATCGTGAAACTTTAGAAGCACAAACGAGGATCAGCTCGCACACGTGCAGACTAATCGTCTTTTGAAAACTGGTTGAAGTAGTTCGACTGTGCACGGCCACTGGGATAAAAAAAAGGCTGCGTAAAGGGTTAGCAGTGTCTTTGTTTACTCACATTTTATGTTCACATACTTCTCGTTTCGTGACATACCTTGTTTTTATTCCATGACTGCTTATTTTCACGTTGGATATAAAATGTTCAGCTGTTACGGAAGCCCGCAAAGAATCTGAACAATACAGAATGCTAAATAGATGCGAACCTATCCTGGCTGCAGCGCTTAATGAGTTTCCTTGAGGGACCCCATTTTGCACTTCTCGATACGTGAGCCATAATTGACTGAAACTCGCTCGTTTGATCTATTACGCCAACAGAAGGAGATATACCTACCGTTAAAAACTTAGGTCGTGGCTTCGATTGAGAAACTTTGTAACATGCTTCTCGCCGTCTGAGGGCAGTCTGCAAAAATTAAATCGAAACGAGCATTCATGGTGGCATAACTTAATACGTCACAAATTAAACGTAAAGTCTGCTCACCGTAAGGAGAGGATGATGATTATAAGGTGTAAGACGCCGACGCTGCACAGGCAATGAGGTGTGCCGTAGTTGAAGGCTCCGGATTAGTTTTAACCATATTTAACGGGCCCCTAAAGTTCCAACACACGGCCGTTTTGTCTATTACCTTCATCCGAAAAAAGCAGCTGCCGCGGCCGGGAATCAAACCCACCGCGTCCTTGGTCTTAGCAGCACAGCGCCTTACCCACTGAGCCACCACGCCAGGTATCAATGTGAGGTCACCCTACTGATTAGTTTATAGTAGTAACCTCAAATTGTAAGTAATAGCTTGTAGCATTACTTGTAGCATTTGGAATAGTTGATTAGGGAAGCTACTTAAATAAACTGAGTTATTTGATTCGCGCTAGTACCATTATACCTTCTATTACAGATTACTTCTCTTCAGAATTAATACAATAGTAACGATCTTTAATAATCCTTTCTCAATCAAAGAATTTCAATGAATACCAGAAAACAAACTACGCATCAGAATTGGCCGCGCACATAGGAGTTCCCTTTAGGTAATTGTTAACGGAGGCGTATAAGTTTGACCACAATGTTTCTCAAGCCTACCAAAAGCTGTAAATAGGGGCATGAAAGATCCCTTTTGATATTATGGGTGCCAATTGCAGTGCACAGCTTAGCGTTGACATGGCGGGAAACGGCCTAGAGGCTGCGCAAGTTATTTTTTTGCCGAAGTTTGTAGAGGTACAGTTGCGTAGCTAATAAATCATACTACGCCAAAAGAGATGTCTCTAGGTTCTGCATAATGTTTCAAGTAAATCACGTGCTTTTTGAATCAAAACAAAAAGCCACACGCCTCGAATTTGCTAAACTGTGAAGTTTAGCTAGCTATCATTAATATATTTAAGAAAGCATAACATGTCTAGTAAGTATTTTTTTGTTTTGAATGATAACATGACGAAAATAAACTGTGAACCTATCAAAACAATTTCAAAGTGTTTATTTCTTGAAATATCTGTTTTGGGTTGCCACCCAGTAATGGCGGTGGGACCACAGTACAAAAACAAAAACAAAAGCGTTCTTTTGGGAACTTAAGCCGGCTTACGTGCTTTAAAAGTAAAACCCTGGCGATACTTGTCAACAGCTTCTCCACTACTCAACCGTATTTCGTGTCTTCCTTCGCTTTCGTTTCGTTACCTTTTGGCGCGAAGTACTGACACAGAAATACTAGTGACGCAGGCCACTGATTCCACAGAATCTGAGTACTGCGCGGCTTGAGCACACCTGCCCAACTTACGTGGCGGCACGTTCACTTTTCACGCGGCAGGCATTGCTATAACTTCTGTTCCATCGCTGGCGACGTACGAAAATTGCGTAGCGGTAACCCATTGGGCTCCTGCTCCGGAGAACTGGGTTCAATTTCCATACAAATTCGGGCGTGTTTTCTGTGTACGCTTTACAGCAGCAGCCGTTTTTCCTTTTGTGTACTGCAAAAAAGAGCAGTTTTGCCCCACAATGCGGGAAGTTACTGCTTTCGCCTTAAAGTAATTCGAGACACACGCCAGACACCTAAGGAACATTCCTCTGCTTGCTCGCGCGTGTCCTGGTGCCTGCTCCTAACCTTCTCTCATCTTTTTACTTTCAAGCTTTCCTGAATGCAACACGCTTGCTACTCATTTCTGTTATGGCAACAGTTAGCGGGCATGCGACATTTCAACTTTACCTTTTCTTTGCGTCATCGTATTTTGGTTCTGCTTTTGCCTTTAAAAAGTACACGCATTTTATACGCAGCTAACTTCTGTAGTTCCTCCAAGGGCAAACCCTTCCCAAGCGGTGTTTGCAAACACTGCACCGGCTCTCTAACTTCCGCTTCAGTGATCCTCCCCGAGAAAAGCAACTGCCCCAGCTCCGAATTCGTTAACAAGCTGAATAAGCCTGCATAGAGAGTGCAGGAACGGGTATTGTCCCCTGAGAAGGAATTCCTTTTGTGTTCCATGGGGAAAGTTTACTATATGTACAGCTCCCTTGCCCTCTCACCCCTAACCAGCCAGGTCCCGCCACGCTTAAAAGATTGCAAGGCCTTCGGGGACTGGCAACGACTGTTTATATGCTCTCCGACAAAGGCCGCGCGGGACGGCGTGCTCCTTTTATCCCGGCCGCCTTTTTTTCCCAGAAGAAAACGAAGGAAGTCAGGCGTTGGTAGCGCTAGTACAAACACACTTCCTAGGGACAAAACGGTTTTGTACTTATCCCCATAACCTTCTCATTTTAGTCATAGGCCGTTTCGCCCAGGCGAGTTGAAGGATTCTTGAGATATGATGATTTACAAAGAGGGCACAGCATGGTCACAATAAAATGGAGATACATGTTTAGGGCCTTGTTATGCCATGCAGGTGATGGCTAATAATGTTGGCAAGGTGGGGCATCGGTCTACAGTGAACGCCAATTCACGTGCGCGGGGTCAGGGCTGACCGGATGGGCTTGGTGAACGGGGATGGCGAGAACTATAAATGCGGCAGGAAGGTGTTTCTTATGCAACGCCCGCTTGATGAAACACAGGTCCACATTTATTCGAGTGTCCGTGCTCTTACCTGCCTCCGAGGTCGGCGAGGATTAACGAGGAAAACAATTTACCATCTCTTCCTAAAGAAAGTTCATGGCAGCGAGAAAGTTAAAAGTGCGTCAAGCCTTTGCTGATTGGGCGTCCAGTCGATCGTCGAACTTTCAAAGGCCTAATTCTTAAACGAAGAACCAACAATTGCGACGATTTCTTGCGCCCTATGTGAATGCATCTACAAACGATCTAAACGTATACCGATATGTATTTTGTGAGATAAAGGTATACTGTAGTACTCCTTTTTTTATGATAAATGTGTTCATTGTCTTAGCTAGCAACGTTCATTTTTCGCGATTTTCGAGCAACCGTTTGGACACAAGGAAAGCGTGGTTTCACGCAGGCGCTGTGTGTCCAGATATCTCATAAGAGCTTTTCGTTCGATCAGTCCAACTATAAGGAAATGCATTAGTGTTTTTAACAGAACACCATCGATCCCACTAAGAATGCCTTCGCTTTAAAAGAACTCTTGTGAGGTCTAAACGCCTACCGAATATAACAAGTAAGCCATATAAACACACACAAGGCAGGTGAGGGTGGTTCGGGTGGGTGACTTTGCTAGCACTTTATTGCTTTGGTGTTGAACTCTAATTTGCCTGTGTGGAGTTTGGTGTAGACCTGGGACATTTTGAGTGTTTTTGCTCGCATATACTTTAAATAAAAAGATTCCACCCTGCATCCCCATTCTACTGGCAAACCGATATTATTTTCCCATTTTGATGCCACTTACGTTATAATGTGACTGGCTTTCTTTTCCTAAATTTTCGGGATTTCTAAAAAAATCTGCCTCATATTCCATTTGCTTCATCTTCCTTCTGTCGCATTCCCTTCTCCCCCAGTTTTTTTGCTCAGCCTCTGCACACTCGTTACTGGTCTCTTGTGCCCTGCTCCTATTTTTTTATTTATTTATTTCTGCTCAACTCTCTTTCTGCCCTGTTCTCGGTTGCGCATTCAATCGTGACGGGCGAGCGTTTTCTTGTGTGCACCAACAGTATGGTCAGGCAGAGCGCCTGGCGATTCGTGCATCCCGAATAGTGGCTGCAAAATTGGGGATGCCTCGCTTCATGCGCGTGCATTTGGGAAGGGCAGCTTCGGTCGCCTGATGATCCGCGATATTGAGTTTCGCGAAGAATTGCGCTTACTTAATTAGAGAGTAAACAAAGACACTTGATAGTTCTCCGCATGCAGTTTCACGCGAGAAGTTTTGTGTCGGTATAAGCTTTCTACGATGCTTGAGATATGATTAACAGTCTGGGTGGTGCTGAGGATCCGCATCGCCTATCCGTCATTACTGCGATAGAGGAAGCGTATACTATAGGTTGCGCATGAAACAACTGTGGGGCATGTCTTTGGCGTTATGTAGCGAGATTTTGAGTTATGTACGGGTTTCCGCATCGGGCGTGAGTAATTGACCGGAGATGACAGCGTGTTGTCGTTTCCGCGGCTAATCACTGCGTCCGATTTAATGGGCGCAGTTTTCCATGGTCCTGAGGGTGCCTTTAGAGCTGCTTACTTTTTTCTTAGACTCTCATCGTGGGTGCTGCGATGAACAGTGGTTGTGACAAGGAGTTGTGAGTTTATTGTTATCACTGAAAGCTTAAGGAGAGGAGGAAATAAAGCACAGGTGCAACACAGACAGCTCACGAGCAATGCAAATGTAATGGAAGCAATGCAAATGAAGCATGCAACGGAAACAATGCAACGAAAGCAATGGACAAATAACACGAAAATAACAAACAAAATATCATTATTCCTCATCCTATCCTCAAGGAATACTTACCCAAGTGAACCAGACCCGATGAACTAAATGTGCGGAAGCAGACTGCTAGATAGTTTTCTCTAGTTTGGCTGGCGATGCTTTTGTTACGAAAATTCATTTTTCGTTGTGCGCTTCTTTAGCTTTTTTTTGTGGTCTAACCATGGGGCTGAGAAAGGCTCTACAGTCTCGTACGCCACAAGTAAAATTCCTCAATGACCTTACCTGCTGTAGCGCAACACCAAATTAAACCGTACGCAAAAAATAAAAACATCGCGTTTACTTTGTGAAGGCTCCAATTTCTTCGCAAAGTGCCTAATGTGGCGCGTGTAATGCGATGCGCATTTCGGTGAGAGAAACTTTACCACGCAGTCCTCTTTTAATTACCTCTCTGCTTACCACAGTATCCGGTAATACTTTTTTGGCTGTTCGATTGGCGTAATGAAACCTGGTAATGCGACTTTAGTCTATTTTTCTCGATTTCTCAAGAACCATCAAAGTGCCTAATAGTCTTTGAACTTAAAGACAAATGTTTTTCAAAGCTAATCTTACGGCTCATTAGTGAGAAATATTGCGGTAAGATTTTTTTAAAGAACAAGTATAAATTGTTGGCACTGACAAACACTTTGCAAAAAAAATTAGGCATCTCTCTTTACAAAATCGTCTTTTTAAAGTTTTTTGATGCGTGAATGACGACTCCTTCTTTTGTTCGTTCTTTCAAAGAACTCAAAATCAGCGTACACAAATTCGACGAAGGCTACATGCGGCCTCAGTATACTTTATTAAGGGAATTCGGCACGAACTGCACAGCAGTTACGTGGATCTTCGGTGTAATTTCATGAACTGATGTGCAGTGTACAAGAAGTAATTGTGACATTTCAGTTATCCCTACAATCTTAACCCTTTTCTATTTTCTCTTTTCGACCCTTTCCACACCAGGGCGTCTTGCCTATTTTCATTAAACGCAATCATCATGGGGGAAGGCGGGGAGGGGAGGGAGCTGTCGCGTTCGCTTTGAAGCGTGAACTGGATGTCGGGGTGGAGGGAATTTGATGCTTTTCCGAAACTAACTGCAGTGGTCTACACTACGCAAGACTTTGTATGTCTATGTCTTTACATTGTTTACATGTCTCAACCTCCGTATTGTTGTCTGTATTCTTGTGCCTACACCATTGTTGTGTCTATACCGTTGTTTTGACCTTCCCCTTATGCAACACCCCGCAAGGGCTCCCTGATGGAAACCTCAACGTTGACGATGCTGCACAACTCAACGGTTCTGCACTTGAAGTGAAAGTGTGTGGTACCCTTTTATTGTGCAGTTTATTGTTTTTTTGCTTGTTTGCCAATTTTAGGCCCATCGCTGTTGTTCCTGCTGAAATTGTATGAATGCCCACCTGCTATGGTCTCGCCCGAGACTGGCAGTATTGAAAATAAATAAATAAATAAATAAATAAATAAATAAATAAATAAATAAATAAATAAATAAATAAATAAATAAATAAATCATAAATCATCAATCAATCAATTATCAATCAATCAATCAATCAAGTTATCTCAGATTTATGATAGAATTGTCTTCGTCTTCGTGTTCATTCACTATTCAGGCAAAATTCATCACCCTTCTCTTTGAAGCTTTATGACAGTTATCAGGAGCTCGAATTATATGCTTGCTCTACCAAAGGAGGAGGTAAGACAACTGAAAGTTCAGTTGTTATGAAAAAAGTAAAAAACCCCTTATTTACGGGGATGGCTGCAGGTCCATTTGAAAAAATTAAGTTTTAGATGGTGGGCGTATTGGCGTTGGGTCATCGCGGCGGACTTTGATTCAGGACCAATTTATCAGGGCAGGCAGGAAGTTTATGTGGCCCAGAGAACCGCGATGGCCATGCGATGACTCATGTGCAATCGAGCTGGCTGCCAGACTAAAGCATTGGTAAATTGTAATATTCAAAAACAAATCAGGTCAGTAATACCTTTAGTGTTAGGTTTCCACATATGGAATCATGGGTTCTCCAGGGATCACTTGCAATTTATCAGGGAGTGGAGATCACAATAAGTTAATGCTAGAGACCATGGCTTAACTGTCAATGGGCGACTTTTGGGTGCATAAATTGTAATATCAAAAACAAATCAGGTCTAGTTATTTAGGTTAGGTTTCCACATATGGAACATTCTCAGGCTGCGCATAAAACTCTCAGAAGTTGGTGTGGAAATGCTTCCCATTTATAAAGTCTTCCTCGATGACACTCAGACCTGATCTCATCAATTTTTGTATGTCAGTTGACGTAAGCGAGGTACTAGTGGAGATGACTGAAGCAGCACTTTAGTTATGTATTTATTATTTATTTATTTATTTATTTAGTACCCACAGCGCCTTGCGGCATTACAGGCGGGGGGGTGTACAAAAAGGCAGTCACAAGAAGTACTTATGAGCAAGCAAGAAAGCAAGTTATAAGAGAACCCATATACATTTCAAATAGCTGAAGGCATGCCACGAAAAAATTGCTGCATTATTACAATAATTCAGAAAAAGGCACTCACAAGTACTTTAAACAAGCGAGAATCGAAGGTTCAAAAAACGACAAAGCAATGGAAAGGGCATATAACATTTTCGATAGCCCTCAGACACACCACGTGAAAAGACGGCATTGGTACGATAATTGAAAAAACAGTGCGTTCGGCGAGGCTGAAAAAAAATGCAATTCATGTATTAAAAGAAGCAATTGCAGAATAGTGATCGGACAGGTGATTTGAGGAAACAGCAAAACCTGCGCTGTAGCAAACACATGACAATGTTAGTTTAGGCCTTCGAGTGACGTAACTGTGGGCAAGAACGTGTTACTAGAATGGTGTACAAACACGGAAGAAGGTAACCGTTCACTGACGAATGGTTTTAGGAAAAATGAGTGAAAGAACGCACTAGATTTGCAATCTATCTCACGAACTTTATAAACATGGTCTATTGCGGGTGTATCCGTTATATCCGTAGAAATGGTGTAGTGGAACGCCTGAATGTATACATAATCCTAGAAGGGTGTTGGGTAATGCGGGCGGCGTGCGCTGAGTAAGAAGCAGCCTTGAAGCACTTTAGCTGGAAACATTACCAATGTGCATTTTATCGGCAGTCCGTCACTTAGATACCTTCTGCCGTTGCCACGTAGCAAATAGGAAGGCTGCAACACTTATGCGGGATATGGAAGCAGGGGCGATGTCGACATGATCCCACTTTGCGGAGCTCTACGCCACGAAAACGGAGAGAATGACATTGGAGATGAGAGGAAGCGGAAAGCAATGACAAATTTTTGACTGGATGCAGAGAAGTGGAGATTCGTCGTGGTGAATTAAAAATGTTTCTTCAATCACTCTAATGAGCCTCGTTAATCCCCGACTGAGCCTTCACCTTTACTCCATCTTTTAGCAGCCATCCCTCTGCCATTTCCTTCTTTCTCCTTCTCTTCCTCACTGCGGAGAACCCAGGGATGCTAGCCAGAGGCTGCCTCCTTAATGAGGAAACTTCATACCGCTGTTTGAGAGAGCTAGCCGGAGAAAATAGCGTACAGAACTCGCAAATCGAGAGACAAGATTGTGTGCATGTCTGATGTTATTTGATTGCACCCTGTGGTGGAAAAATTGGACGGAAGCAGGAAGATGAGGCGGACCTATTTGATCAAACAAGAAACTGCGGGATGCGTGAAGATGGGAAATGAAGGTTGCTTGTGGAAGCAAGGTGAGATATATTGAATATACAGGCTGAGGAGAAGGACTACCTGAGAAAGAGGAGGGGAGAAACCAGACAAGGAAATGTTTACATTGGAGTTTCAGAGATCATGGCTGAGTTCCCGCTTCTTTAACCGTTGGCAGCCGTGTTTGAGCCTACGTCTTAACGGCCGTTGTAACTCTGTGCCTCTTTTTTCAAAGTATGAAGAGAAAAGAGGAAACTCTTAATGTGTCATTTCACTACGTGCGTGTGTACAAAACACACCTAGCACATCGTTTAGCGTCAGATGTTTTCAGGCTACTTGCCAACACCTTCGTTGTATGGCCTTACGGTGTAAACAACAGAAAAAAAATTATTTTGAAGTGAAGCTTTCTATGCCTCAATTCCGCCGTAGATCGAACACAAAAATGGCCCCAGGAAAACCCAAGTTAACAAATCCGGATTTCACGAAGTGTATATGAGGATGACGATGAAACCGCCTCAAGAAAAAACGCTTTTCATGGTCGGAATCGAACCTTGGTATCTCTCGTTATGAGCCCACGTGTATCAGATTGCTCAATTCCCACACAGTCGAAGTAGTTTCGATTTTGGAAGTATCGGATGAGACTATGCTTTAGAAATAACTAAGTAGAAATCCCTCTGACACACATTAGATTGGGAGAAAGGTTCGCGTTTTGACCATCTTCTGTTAAAAGAGTAGCTCTGATTTTGTATTTTTTTATTATATACACGCTATCCAAACATATTGCCCATGAAGTGGAAAGGTTGTTTTACACTCTACTGTTTGTCAAGATGTTCAGGGAAATATCTGGAAACGGGCACTTGTAATGATTTTGCAAGATTTGAGGACATACTCATTAAATGGAAAGTATCGACGGCAATCGAATTTTTCAAGTAACTCGCTTCAAAGATGTTCTCCTCTGCTTCAAACTCACGGATAATGTATCGACTCAATAACATCCCCCGTCTGAAGAATAACAAATCTGCTAAAGTTTGCGGAAATTGTGAAGGACGGCTAAGTAAACTGACTGCAACGATGTAGTCGTTAACGATGTTACCTTCCAAGGTCGATTCCCCGCGAATGGTGTCAGAATACTGGTAGAGGCGAAAAGAAACGTTATTTATTACTCTATTTCTGCGCGCACCCCAGAATTTTGCAGTATTTACAAATCACGTTATTATCCTCCATTAACGTATTAATTATGGGCAGGCGTATACATCGTCAACGCACAAAACATCTTTGAAACAATTGATCGCTTAGTACTGATTTTATTAAGTTTTTCTGACAGCATACTTTACGACGAAAAAACTGCCGGCGTAACTGCTTGTTGCTTCGCTGAAAATTTCGTCTAACGACAGTAGCCTTCTGCCGCTCCTGTTAAATAAGTCCTCGAATATCCCCCGCACAACCATGATGCTGTTTCGTCCTGGCACATCCTGGTAATTCTATCTTTGTATGTGGGATCACTGAGCCTCTCGGTCAATGATGGTTCCCGCGTCACATGCCTGGCCTATTTCGTGTTGTTTCCGGGTGCGGGTCGCCTCACGGTCTTTCCAATGTGCACGTTCCTTGAACATTTCCTGGACATGCTTGAGACAACAGGCATCGGCACAGCAGCGCTTTCCCGGCACAATGTCCTCATCGGTATTTTCCTTGCGCTTTCTGGGTGGGTCTCCCCGTCTAGACTTGGCACTTTATGACCATTGCCGTGAACCCGGATGGTGGAAAAGCGCGATATCTGGCGCCATCCTCCCCAGCGCACCACCAAAGGTACTTCTGGGCGCGTAATATCCGTTACATTTGAAATCATTTTCGTCGTTGACGTCCTCCTTAAACCAGCTATTAAAACATTATTCTTGTTTGCAGTATACGATGCGGGGCTATCCCTCTTCACGGGTAATCTATCAAACCCGCTAATATATGAGACGCACACGAAGACATGCGCTGCTTTACGCGGGTAACGAAAGAACATTACCATGCATGGCTTTGAATGAAGAAACCACGAAACATGCGCTGAACTATATAGAGGAATCTCTAGTTTCCAAATACCTTCGAAGTTTACTACGAAGTTAAGAGTGAACTGCTCTCGTTCGCACTTGTTAAGGCCTTCTTGAAAGTTCTTTTTTTTTGTTTTTCGTGGTATAAAACTTTACGAGGTGTGGCCGTCTCTTTGGAGGAATAAAACTTGACTCCAGATAATTTTATTGCGTGAGTTGGGAAAAAACCAGACTTGCAGTCAGAACGTGAGCGTGGGCGGGAATATATTGACGTGCACTCCAGGACATTTCTGTCGTCGATGCGCGTACCAGAAAGCAATTTTGTGAGTGCATACCCCACGGGTCACCGATTCTTTGCACAAAATGAAATGAGGTGGAGGAAGTTTACAAGTGCAGCCGACATGGAAAATAAAATGAAATGACGGTAGCATAAAATACAAGTAAAATTAGGATGCCTATTCTCACGCATTTATCTCGAGGTTCTTAAAGTCGGCGAATGCTTGCGTGCTCTTCACAAGTGCGTGGAGAAGCGGTAGCGAATGTGGGCAATAAACAGTGCTCAATAATATTGTAAACAATTGTTGCTGTTCTGGTGAAAAAAGTTGGTGCCGTTATACATGCATACATTGGAACTGAACTTTCGCAAATCTCGTAAAAAAGCTCCGCGGTGATTAATGACGCCCTATTGCTTTCGCATTCGCAACTAATGAGAAATCATTAGGCGTTGTAACACGTTTTTAAGACCAGTGTTTACCGGGGATTAACATTGAAAAAGCAAGGACTTAGATTGTATTTCTAAACCCCCAAAACGTTAAAGTTTTAATCTAACGGACACTGTACTATTCCCTACGTAATTGCCTAAGAGAGCCCAAGGTTTCCGTTTCGCTAACAAGGAGTGCTATGTGTGGGCTTTGCCACCGGTGCCGGAAGTTGTATATAGAAAAGCGCGTTCTTTATATGGAAAGGACAGGTAGTGCGAGGCTGTAATAGGGTGTATTTTGATAGTTTGTATAGGGTGGTGAGAGTTAATAAAGCCCATCCCATACATTTACGATATTCTTTATTTTTATTTTTCTCCAGGATATCTGCTTTTGGCAAACTCCACGTCTGGCGTAGTGGGCCTGTTTTCAATGTCGGCGTTTGTCCGACGACCTGTTTTCAACGCAGCTGTTGACCTCACGTTGTGGTAGTCTCACGGTGTATCTCGCGCGTTATTCCGGTTCGTGCGTACAAATCAATCATCATCACTGCTATTATTGTCAATGAAAGAGGTAACAATATTTGCACAATGAACATAACAGAGCCCACTGTCTTGTTCGACGGCGGCAACACCTTCGAAGAACACTGGGTAGGTAGTAAGCCCTACGAGGATGCCGGTTCAGGCTTACCGATTTCTGCCACGGAAGGAGTGATGCCAACACATGGAAAACCAATTTCATCAAGCAAAACTCGCGGGAAAAACCATATTTCCTTAAAGATGTCTCCCAATAAAGATAAATGTCCGGTTCATGGTCGACGTGTCAAAACTTAATTTGCGGGCTATAATCGGAAGCATCAGCGGTTATCTCCGCGCAAATTATCCATCTCCTCCACGTACGGCTCACAAGGTAAAGCAACGAAACTAGGTAGGCCGTTGTGATGAAGAAAAAGAACAAAAAGTGTGGTTTTTGAAATTTTGAAATTGGTAGAATTGCTATCGGGACGAATGTTTATCACTCCCTTAATACTGTTTCTTAATTTGAAATTCAGTGAAGCCCTATCAGGCTGAATGTTTTTCGTTTCTTGTTACTATTCCTTACGTTTGATTCGGCCCAAAGCGTTTGTCAGAAACCGAGTGCGCCACAATTCGTTTGGCATTGCTTTTCTAAAAACAACTTAAAGCAACAAAGCACCATTAAGGGTAGGAACACGCTGGTGGCAGAAGTAAAGAAAGCTAATGAGAGGCACGGAGGTAATTCACCAGCTTGTAGAGACTGGTTAGCTACCAGCGAAGTTCGATCGATGGATTTATGAGATTGAACTTCAGGGCAAGACATAGGAGAACACTAGAAGCGCAGACACAATAATCTTTCATGTAAACCCAGCGGGTAGTGTTAAATAAACAGGGAAGAGCTTTGGTTGCCTTCTGTCAAAGCGACCGCAGAGGCGGATGGAAGGATAGTCTCCAACCGTCAATGGTCAGTCGTTGAATAAGCTCAGCTCGGTTTAACACACGCACCTATTAAAAGAATACTACTTTCAGGCCAGTGTACAAATTCCAGAGTCCCATAACCCCCTCAGAGTAGCAGTGGACGCTAATGGTCATCAGCTGAAGACGAATTAGGCTGCCAGAAATGCTACTCCCAGTGACGGTAGAAGTGAATACAGCATGTTGCGTTTGTATTCATCGCTCGTGGGGCACAAAGTTGACGCTTAACAAAGGCGCCAAAGCCACCGATGGTAAAAAAGTGGAGAATGCGTGATTAGTACGAAAACAGGCAAGCACTGCTTATTTGTTAGACGCAAAAAATGCGGAGAAAGAACAAAAGGCCAGTACAAAATAAGTGACACCCGCGACGAAACTTACAGGTGTCGACGCCAAGATAAATATGCAGATCCTTTGCCCTCCTTTATGGGATGATCTGAAAATAAATCGCAGGAAGCTTGGGACACCATTTTGTGGACGTAATCAGGTCTACTCGTGTAGACCACACCAGGTTAGACTGAAGCTAAAGAACCAGAGCTACTGAAATAAAAATAGTAGGCTCCATAAATCCGGAATATATATTAAGGGCTGCAGAACACTACAGCTAAAGCCGAAGTGCGTCTGTGTTGGCTATGTATTTACTCTCGTTGATATATAACTTACACAGCGCCGCTGAGGGTTTTTGCGCGATCCTAAGGCAGGTATATCCGGCCTGAAAAGATTGGTCCGGCTTGGTTTGGCTTGTCATATTTCCAGGGGACTTGATGTGCGCAGGTCTACTCGTTCCCTAAGCCAGCCATCATAGATCCTATGCAGTAAGCCCAAAAAGGACGGTGTCTCCTTCGGCAGCGTGATAAGCAAGAGCTCTGAACAGTTGGATGCTACATTAAATGAAGTGAGTCGACCGGAGTATTTAGACTGGGATGTCACAGAAAGAGGAGTCTATTCAGAAGGCAGGCAAGTTGATTTCTCAGGAGCTCATCGTGTCCCGGAACGTTATGCGGAGAACTCGAGTACTAAAAGCAATTTAGGTGCAGTGCGATGTCTTTAGCTTTGTGGTTCCCCGGACTTCAGTTATTTTTTGAGTTAAATTTTCAAAGCAGTCTTTGAAAAAAAACTTGTATTTTGTCGTCATAGCACCTCTAAAAGTACGCGGGGGCGCAATGATTCGGCATTGAAACCCGTCAAGAAAGAAAATATCGTCGAAGCTCGCCGTTGTGAGTTAGCGCAGAACCACAGCGAGAATGCTCGGACGGCTCGGCGGTACATTACAAGGGTGCATCGTGACGCGACGTTGAAGCGTGGCCAGAGCACGGCCACTCGACGAAAACAAGACCTTGTTTCCTTGGAGCGGCCGTGGCCAGAGCAACCACAAAACCACCAGTACGGGCACCACCGTGAAATCGAGTCTTTCAGCCACGATTCTCCGCACAAGACGGACCAATGCCCTTCCAGGACTTCTTATTTCCTACTTCCTTCCCTTCCCTTCGTGCCCTTCCTTCCCCCTCCGCTTCAATCCTCACGATAAGGAAGAGACCCCACATCCCCTACACGCTTGGCTCGCATGCTCCCGGGGTTTTATCACAGGAGTTAGTCTCCGCTGCCAAGATGTACGGACGTGTTTCCGTCCAGCTCCTATGTTCGACGCGCTGTGTAGACGCGGCTCTTCCCTCTGCATGCGGACATCTTGCGGTGGAAAATAGATAGAGAAAACATTTTAATTGGCTCAACAGTGCGAGTGGAACCGTAGTCCGGGAATTCATGCGTAACCGTCTGGGCCAGTGTCACTAGGAGAGTCTCGTCCTCCGGTTGACAGCTGGTCGGCCGTGTCTCCAGCAGACTATGCTAAGTGCGGCAGTGAAGCTCGGCTCCCTCTTGCCAGCATCTTCCACTAAGAAGCGCTGCAGGTTTACCTAATTAAATTCGTGAGGCCGACAACACCGCAAACTTCACTGCGTGGGAGGGAACGCCTCCTCGCTTCACCGCACATTACGAGTTGACCTCCCCGAAGCAGCACGACTCGGAACTTGTGTTTGTGTGATGGGGTGTGCGGCACTTCGGCCAGAGTAGTTTTATTTTTCTTATGTTAAGCGAATTTTCTATTTACTCCTATTCTCCATTAAACTTTCCTTTTATACCCTACCTATATTCTCTTCCCTATGTGCGCCGAGACCTTGTTCTCACAGGAAATCCTAGTTTGGCTTCGTCAAAAAAGCTCTTTTTTTACTGAGGATTTATACACTCATTAAATTACGATGAATATAAGCATAACTGCTAACTCGTTCTCTATCATCGTTATCTATGTGATGCCAGGTGGGCAAAGCGTCCCTTTAGTAAAATCACGAACACCCCAGTACAAGTAGGTTGTCAGATTTTGCACCCGTGTACATTGCTGTGGGCAGATCTCGTGTAATACGACCACACACGCGGCGTCCAATAATGTAGGCTAAACGATTATCGCAATTATTTCGGTAGTATTGAAGGAAGAATGACTATTTTTTGCCTGATTATGAGAAACTACAACTATTCGTAGGAAGATATTTGGTAAGTAATTTTTCCGCGCATCTCGTAGATGTGGTAATTTGTCCGTACAAACGAACGGTTTTCAATCTTTTGTTAAAGTTTTTTTTTGTGGTGTTGCAGACCATTCTTCTGTAATGGCTGCAGCGATGCTGAGACTGAGACTGAGCCTGTTCGGGCAGTTCGTAGCTGATAAACGAAAAATCTTGTGGATGACAGCGGTACTAAGAAAGTTGCTACGAGGTCGCGGCGGGTGGTCGTCGTCAGTGCTAGGGCAATTGCAACCGGCGGAGCCAAAAACAACGTGGCATGCATTTATGCGAAAACTTTAGCCAATTTCTTAGCTCCTATATCCGGCTTTTTCAGGGCCAAAAAATAGCACACAAAATAACCGACGGACATATAAAAAAGACGCGGTCCAAAGGATGTTACTGACGCCGCAATTTATCAGGGAAGCTCCTGAAAACAATACTATAATTGATTGTAAATATAATTGGGATAATTTTGTCTGAGTTTGTCTGAACTTCAGGAATGCCAAACGAGCCCGAATCCCCCAGCGCCACTGCGGCATCATAGTTCTAGCTTACTGAACATCTGACATAGAAAATGCGCTGTGTCCTCCAAATTAGAAACGTGTGTGAGAGACATCTACTGAGGCCAAAAGAGCAATTTGAAAATTCTAATTTTAGAACTAGCAATCAGCCGAGTATCTGAGGGCTTTGCTGGCTTTTAACTGTTACGCCATAACACGACATCCAATAGAACGTGTATTGTACCGCGCTCCTGAGGTAGATTGCGTGCGAGCAGTGCAAACGCGTTTGTATGTTCCCAGCTGAAGGTACCGCTAAAGCTGGGCCTTGATATTAACCGTGGTGCACTGCCATCGTGTCTTGCTACATTGAAATATTGCGCGTCATTAATACAACATCTTAGAGTGCAAAGGTACGCTGCATGATACAACAAGGTGAGAAGAACAGAGAAAGGGCATTCCTCGATTTACCAGTACTGGGCGGTCCGCGGGCAGTCCGAGGAATGCGTTAGAACCTGAAGTCCCTTAGGAGATAATGGGCGAATCGACGACGGATTACGTCTGGGCAGTCCGCGGACGATCGGGACCGATAATCGTGGAGGTCCAAAACTCATTAGGAGGGAAGGTGGGGCACAAAATAACGACTGTTCATTATCATGACAAGGGGGTTATATATAAAACAAAAAACACATAAAATAGAACTTTTGATAAATTTCAAGACGTGACATATCTATTCCTTATGCATAAGATTTATTTCACCCATCGAAATCCGGATTGGAAGGTGCGCTAAACGTAATCTCCTTCTGCTCCTGAGAACATTCCGAGTACTTCAAACACTTCACGGGTATTCTGTCTTTTGAGCGGAACAAGGTAGTTGTGACACTCTCGAAATCTGGCAAACAACCCTTACACAAACTCTTAACATGCGCCGCCAAATTTTAATTTATCGTAAATTGCGCAAAACCGTTGCAGTGTTCCCTTTATCGGTCCTTGCACACAACGGCCTGATGGACTCCCGTAAGACCTACCACAAGTGAGAGGGATCTTGTCCAGAATGCCGTCTGCGCAATTGACCAAACTTGCGGTGTGGCCGTGTGCCAAGTGCGAGCTCTTTTTTGTACTTTTGATTTGCAGTCTTGCAGAATCCTTTCAAAAAAGCTGAAAACACCACTAGGATATTATATTTGGTGCCCACGTTTCTAGCCGTTGCGAAAACTTATGACTAGAGTTTATGACAACGGGAATCTGATGCTGGTCGCCTTTCCTTATTCTTCTCATGGGTTTCGTGTTTTTCTCCCTGTTTTAAAAACCTTTGTCTGCCACGAAGACAACCAGATGTGTCAGATAACCACCTTCTTTTAGCCTTGAACATTGGCGATCTAGGCTGTACTTCACTGTGTTCGGGCAGTATTTTTGATTGCTTGCCTAATGCAGGAAGTTACCAGTTCCCGGTTTATCAGTTGGGTAGGCGGAGAGTCATGAGGCAGCAGTCCTTTTTTTGTCGCGTGCGATAGGCACAGGTGTGTGATTTCTTCGTTTTGAATAGGTAAAGAATCCACAGGCATTTTTTTCGATATTTATATGTGATCTCTAGCCCTACGTGAAGCCCACTGAATTGTTTCATAATTTTAGAGATGGAAGTAAGCAGGATGTGGCCTACTGGCTTATTGAGCAATCAAGTTTCAGAATGAAACTTGCGTTAACTTTACGGATTTCTTTGTACCTGATTAGGATTTATTTGCAAATCAAAGGGACTGTATATATCTAAAACGACGCTATCAAGATTGGTTGCAGCATAGCACCGTGTGTTAGCAGACAAACATATACTTCGGAAAAGAGGAAGTGAAGCTCCTCGAGGATTTAGCACGGCTTGGTGTGTGCTACGTTGATGATTTTCTTGTATGCATGCCTTCGCCAGCAAACGTTTACAGTGTCAGCCCTAAAATTATAGAACAGTTAAGTCGGTTGCATGTGGGGCTAGTTGACATCTATATATTCGTAGGGGTTCGCACCGGCTAAAAAAGTGGGCACCAAATATAATGTCCCGGCGGAGCTTTCTGCTCCGTTGAAGCTAAATGAATTGTACATGACTGAAAATCAGACGAAGAAAAAATATTTCGCAAGTGGCACCGCAAAGGCGCAAGTTTGTGAATTCCCCAGCGGGCGTTTTTTAGAAGATCCCTCTCACTTAGGTAGGTTTTACGGGGGTCAACCGAGCCGCCCTCTCCATGACAAGGCTTGTGTCCAAGTTACGATAAAGGGAAATTTGGAGATGCATGTTGAGTGGTGTTAAGGGTTGTTCACCAGATTTTGAGAGGGCAACAATCTTGCTCCGCTCCAAAGACAAGATTACCCGTGAAGTCTTTCGAGCATTTGAGATGTCAGGAGCAGAATTAGATTGCGTTGGCGCCCCGTCAATGTCACTTTCAATGCGTGATATAGGTTCCATGCATAACGAATAAATACGACGTCACGTCTGACGTTGATCAATAAGTTGTACATTTTGAGCATGCGTGTTTTTCGGTTTTTGCACATATAACCCCCGTCCTCATGAAAATGAACAGTTGTTTGTTTGCGCCTCACCTCGTCTATTCTTGCGTTTTTTCTGTTAGTCGAAGGTTTTCGCGTGAGGAATCGTACCTCTGCACTTCAAAAAGTTGAAACACCACCGACTAGCACACTTCCAAGCCTTGCTGAACCTAAACTAACGCGTTTATATATGTATACGTAACGTGTTTTATACATGTCGAGTTAACGAATGCGACTGGCCAGGAATGTTTGGCACAGTCACTGTAAAATAGGGTAAGAGTAAGAGAAAACTGAATAACGTTCCTTGCCCGCGGGACAAAACCACATCACCGAAACATTGTGGAAGATTAGCGCCACGAAGGCGGCTTCTTCAAAGCAGACTATTGCGCACAGCAGAGCACGCTTTACAGGCATTGGGGAAGGTTGTGTGGGCGGCGCTGATCAAGCAGCGGTTTCTGGTAGCCGTGCTTACCTTAATCGAAGCTTTCAGCCTCTCATTGAGGTCGATGGTAGTCCACCTCAAGGGCCCGCTCCGAAGCGCCAAACTTTCCTGACGTGATGATGATGATCATGGGTGAAGCTAAGAAAAGTAAACGCAGCCACGTAGGTCAGAAAAAATAGGGTCCCTGGCCTCAAAGCCGACATCTATCCGATTGCGCAACCCAGCGTAGCCACATCACAACAGCTTACCATACACTTCCGGAACGAATCGCTTTACTACCATACTAATAATTCAAAATAGATCAGGTCCGCTTGCCTCTGGGTTGTTCGGTTTGGGGTCGGACTTGAGTTTGGAAAGATTCGCGTTCTCTCATCGTTGTCGTTTCCACAAAGGTGCAGGTAGTTTTAGCGACACAAAGTTACCATCCCCTCTTCAAGCTGAAGCGCCGTGGTAGCGACATCAGGCTGATGAAGTGGGGTGGCTAGCGTATTTTGAGTGCCGGGTAGTGTTTAATGCGTGTAAACTAAAAAAATAGGAAGAGCGAAAAGCCAGGAATCATTCCGCGGCTACAAACAGAGAGTCTACGAATCCCCATATGGAGCATCACACGAGGTCGAGAAGGATGCTAACGAAATAGGCAGCTGTGTAGACCGCTATGCTGTTTTGATAAATCGACTCTATGGCTAGAGAAACGGTTGCCGAAAAAGCAGGACATTCAACAAAATGCCAGTGGTTTTTCCGTTTCTTGGAACAAAAAAGGTGAACGTGTAGTTTATTACTTCATGTTAAAAACCTCCCATTTCATTTTCTCGCTTAGTTGAAGCTCCTCCAAACGTTCAGACGTACTCCCATCGGAATTAATTTATAAAAAGAGCCCTTCATCCAGACGGATTGGTGATTGGTCCCTAGGAAATATTTTGTGCATGTTTTTTTAGCTTTTTAGCAAACATATTTGCAGAGGTATGAGCTGGAGTGGCCTGGCCGAAAGAAGTACATTTTTTTAACCTAAAAAAGAAACATCGTCTTGGGGAATGACGTCGATTTAAAACTTTCAATGGAGATTTCCATCACGCTGCCTTTTTATGACCTACAAAGATCACGAATTCACCCCATCTTGATAACATTTCGACGGAGGACTTTGGCCGATGATTCCGTTTTGCAACCTGATCCTGAAGGCAGTGTCTTTTGGCGCACGTTGGCTATTTGGGGCCATCACATTTAAAGGAGGTGAGCTTCGGATTGACGCAAAAAGGTGTAGAGAGTATTTTTCTGTTTTTGTAGTCCTTTCGCAGTTTGGAGTTTTGTAGTTCTTTTGTAGTCCTTTGGTTTATTCTAGTCCTCTGGCAAAAGGTCGCTGTTCTAAAACCATAATGGCCTACCGCGTTGCTTCGCTTCGCTTGCTGCATGTCTTGGGATCACCTACGGTTCCGTATCCCCCCCAGTACGCCCTCGCAATGTTTTATTCGTTGTAATTTCCATATAAATACAGCAAGTCAGACGCGCTGCTTAAGTGGCTTAGAATTCGAAACCTTTCTTTTTGCTCATGGCCGTTTTGCCCTCTACGTTTCGTAGGTTCAGGATTGCAAAAATGTTTCAAGCAGAATTGCTGTTTTGAGGTACACTGGTCAAGGTATCCCCGATTCTTGCCAAGATGGGTCTGTAATGACAGGACCGTATGGCTGCGACGCTCGTATTTTGGAGGTTTTAAGCAGATGTACGTGCACATCAACGCCGTTAACTAGACTCCGTCAGGGGTTCCAAAAAAGCGGAGGCGGCTTCGTCAATGTCGTCGCAATATTTTTACTGCTGTCGTTCCTCCGTGTAATGATATTACGTGTGTTTTACGGGACACGCGGAATTGTGTGCATCTGGTAATACAATTGTTTGTAACAGCGATGTGAATCAACGAAAACAATAGGGTTAGTTAACTTCTTGCACTTTTGTTGGGTTATCCACTCTGTCACTGTGTCGGAACCCATACGACCAGCGCCCAATAATTATCCATTAGGAAGAGCGCCTTGTTGGGGAGTATCCCTGCAGGGAGCTGAAAATATTTTGCACATAATATTTCCTAGCTAACTATGTCTTTCCTCAAGGCTAGCGACCTCAATCTCTGCCGGCTTGATTTTTGTTTCTTCAGTTTAATACTCCCAAAAAGGGTAATTGTTAATTCTGAGACATACATAAAAAAATACAAAAAAGACACTTCGAAAAAGCGCACTTCCGAAAAACTAATTTTCATAGCTTCACAAAGTTATTCCATAGTTGAGCAAACAATAAATTTCTCAGTGTAACCAGCAATCACAGACATGTAGTTACAATGAACATAAAAAGAAAACTTACGTGAATAATTTCGGTTTCTGTCCGCAATTTATTTTTGATAGTACTTACAAACGTTTTAAAGACGGAGCAAAATGGCGACTCATGAAACGCACTTGTTTTCAAGGGTACGGCCTCTATTTAGAAACCCCCGAATTTCAATAGTTCTTATTAGCGGACATATTTGAATCCGCACCGCTGTTACCGAAAGCGCGGTGGTTCGCAGATTTTGCGAACTTTTCTGTAGAGAAGGAAGTAGTTTGGTTGGTTCTCGTGAGTTCGTTCAGTTTAGGATCAAATGTATACGCAAGCAAGGTACCAGCTTAAACGTGCAACAGAGGACACAAATAGCAGCCATGTGAAACTGAATTTCTATCGTTTGTAACATCTTTGTTTCACTCTGGTAATAACATATCGTCCATAGAAATTGTCTATTTTTCATCGATTGGAAGAGAGAAAATAATAGTTAATAGAAAATACCCTTGCCTGCATGACATACCGCAAAACCTGCGCAAAACTGATATTGCCTCTTTGGGTTTCGATACCATTGGAAATACGGTCACTCTGTACTGAAATAGTGTAATACAAGCTCCCGTAAAACTAAACAATCAGTTTCGAGAAAATTATGGCGGGATAGCCAGTCCACATAAACAAAGCTTCAAAACTTTGAAATATTAAAAAAAAAAATTTGGGTTTCCGGTCGAATAGCTTCAAATTTAAAGGAGTGTTGCAGACTTGCTGTTGTAGAGATAGAAAATCGTTATACGTAACGATTGTTTTAACGACACAGTTCCTATGATGGCAGCTAAACAGAAACATGTACGTCCTGTACAGCTTTCATATCTGCAACAATATTTGTCTGTGCTGAAAACAAAATAACCAAATAGAACAAGTAGTTCACTCCACACCGCTAGTATCTTTCTTTTGGAGACAAAGTTCTAACGCTCCACAGCTTGGAAGGGGTAAAACAATAAAAGACGTCGAGATAAGTTGGGTGCCTTTCAGAGAAATCCCGGGATTTGATTTCTCCGCTTTGGGGCACTCGATCGATTTGAGGCATGGGCTCCAACTGAAAATTTCGCAAAAAAAAAACGGCCGTCAAGAGAAGGATTTTTATACGTGAAGGCTTTGGGGATCTTCCACGATAAATACATTGACGCCATTGCCGAAGGGGAGAAGACCTGAGTCCCCATCCTTGTTTTCCCATTGGGTGTTTCTTCATCCATTCCTCAGCTTCACGGATTTGAAAAAGTGCAATGCGTTCAGTTTTTTTCATATATGGCCTAAGATTTAAAGCGAAGCTTTCTTAGTGGAAATCGGTGGCGTCCAGTCAACAAGCTATACGTGTTTCACAATAGAGCAGTTGCGGGACACAAAAAGTTCTCGTACATCTCAGGACACACACGCGCGTGCGTGACCCCGGCTTTCAATGTTTAAAAGGCTGCTTGAAAATGGCGAAAAAATGTACGGCTTTCTAGGTAAGACCATACACGCATCGATAATTATGAGGACAATAGTACACCTTTATCATAAACCACGTATCTGTACGCATTTAGATGGATGGTATGATGACAGGTAATTCACTTCTGAAGTATGGTCATGTAAGTAAAGTTGTCGAACCAGTGGCTGGTGTTTGGATCCAAGGAGATCTACGATCAGTCGTGATTGTTTTTCTAAGCGACAATGAATTCCAAGCTTACAATGTTGCATTAATTTTTAAATCCAAACAGTCAAGGTGGCAGCAAGATGGCGTAAAACATAGCTACTTTTTATAAGGGTTTATTTAGCTGCAGGCCATATAGGTAGCGAACGCAAGAACAGGGTGAGTCCATTAAATTCACCTGTGACGTGAACCTTTACCTTTCACGCAAAAGCGCACCAAGTCTGAATACGTATTTTATTTGCACGCATGCGCCTGCGAACATTTAGGGTTTCAGTGCCTATACAAGTACTTGCTTTAGCGAACGTTCCAAATAATCATTCAAGGATGATCCCTTTAACAGTCAAGACTTCCCGTATTGAGTTCTTAATAGGCAATGTACATCTTCAGTGCGAACAACGTCCACTTTATTGGGAATTGAACCATAATGCTGCAAATTTATGATATCTGCCTACCAACAGCTGTTTTGACCAAAATGAGCTGACAGACAAAACCTGCGCACAATGAGTCAAGAAAGGACAGTTTTACCCGCCGGGAATATAGCCATAATAACTCGTAGTAACTCTACCACACATTACACGACTGATGCCATAAACTCTCGCAAGAAATCAGAAGTTCCATCTATTTCAGTGCATACTCCCGACTTGCTGGCAAAAGAGCCTGAGAGGCTTCGTAATGCATTTAGTGCCTCCAAGCTTTCAACTTCTATTGTGTTATTTCTACTCTTTAAACAATATCCACAAAATTGGATACCGAGAAAGTTTCACAGTGTTTCCAAACCACATCGCACACCTTCTGGAAGACTTAATCAAGACTCAATTATCGGCTTGTATCCGCAAAGCCGAGAGATTCCGAATAAAAGAGAGGCATCGCAGTTCCCTGACCCCCGACTCTCAACAGAAAAGCCCGAGACAACAAGGAGAGGCCAACCCCATTTGTTCACGCTGACTTCATTATTGCTGCGCAAAGCGCCCTACACCTGACATCACAATTCAAGCGGTGACGGAGACTCCACTGGGAGGAAGGTTCTGCTGCTTTGCGAGATCACGAACCGGTGTCAGGACTACAGGGACTCCACTGATTACGTAAACCCTCTAGCCACGAGTCGCTGCCTTATTAAGCATCGAGGTTTGTTTTTCTTCCCTTTCCTTGGACCCGAGGGACCCTTTGTTCTGGTGTTTCGTTTGCCACCTTCCTTTTCGATGTGTCGCAACCGGATTTCGCTTCGTTACAGAACAGAAGCTCTATGTGATCAGCATTAGGGGTTGAGACAGTCAGATTCCCTAATGAGGGTGGAACACAACAAAAGCAAGGGACTTGGCTGCTATCGTGGCTGTTACTAAGATTGTAATTTTGTTTCTGCTACTGCGACCTCTGAACTAATACCCCTAATACTGTTCATACGCAATACTTTGCGAATACGTCTCGGGTTGCTTCTGCAGTTCTACGTTTTAAGCCTACGCGCTGGCTTCGTGTCGTTTTCGCTGAGTCCTTGTTCTTTTTGTGCGCTCAAGTTACACTCATGAATTTTTTTCTTGGAGGAGTCGTAAACATAGTGAAAAAAATGCCTCGTGTATTAAACGTGGGAAGGTTCTAGAAAAGCGCGCTTTACCTGAACAATATGTGTGCATACTTGCACATGTCGAGGAAGTATGTCTAAATTAAATTTCCAGTAAAGAGAACCGAATCAACGCTCCACCGCTTTTGAGGGAGTAGTGTAACACAAATTCGGAGCGTTTGATTATATTTGCGTGACCGAAGGTCCCAGGCATTGAAAACTGACAAGGATATCAAGAACGGCTTACGTTTTCGCTATATAGAGCAGAGTAACCGAACTTGTGTGGCGCATTAAAGTCATGGAGACAGACACATGGCCCATAAGATGCAACACCTGCTGAACCGCCCACATCTTATATCTGTAGCCTGATTATACCTGGTTATTATACAGGAATCCGTGAGCGCTTTTCATACATTTTCTCTCATTATTGCGTTCCGAGCACCTGAACACCATTTCATCATGTTTCATGGCCGAGTTGTTGCATTACGTCCTATTTTTAAGATTTCGTACAGATTTTGTTCGTAATACTTCAACAGAAACAACGCAATCACGAAACTTTAGAAGCACGCAGGCTACAGCTCACACACGACCAGACGAATCGTTTTGAAAACTGTTAAAATTTTTCGATTGTGCGCGGCCACTGGCGTAAAAAAAAAGGCTGCTTAAAAGACTCACAGTGTCTTTGTTTACTCACGTTTTTATTTACACATATTTCTTGTTGCGTGACGTAGCACATTTTTATTAATTGCCTGCATATTTGCACGTTGTATGTAACATTTTCACGTGCTTGGAAGCCCGCAAAGAAGCGGAGCAAGAACAGCATGATAAAATATGTGGATCTATCATGGCAGGATCGCCTAACGAGTTTCCGTGAGGGACCCCATTTTGCACTTGTTCTCGATAGGTGAGCCAGAATTGATTTTTTAAACCTTAATCGTTTATTGAGATACGCCAACAAAGGAGAAATAATTACGGTTAAAACTGTGGTCGTAACGTCGATTGAGAAACCGTGTAAACATGCTTCTCACCATCTGATGCCATCTCAAAAATGAAACGAACCGAGCATTCACGGGGCATAACCTAATGTCACAAATCAAAACGTAACGTGTGCTCAATGATTAGGAGATGATGGTGATTATGGACATTTAAAACCAGGACGCTGCACAGGCAATGAGGGCGCTCGTAGTGGAAGGATACGTATTAATTTGACCAACTGGGTATCTTTAACGTGCCCCGGAAATTCGGACACATAGGCGTTTTATTTATCACCTCCATCACAAAAGCCGCCTGCGCCGGGAATCAACCCGCGTCCTTGGTCTTAGCAGCAGCACGTTCGTCTTATCCACTGAGCCACCGCGGCAGGTATCAATTTAGGGTCACCCTACTAATTGGTTAACTAGTGACCTCAAATTGTAAGGGATAGTTTTCAGCATTACTTAAGGCGGTTGAAATAGGTGACTAGTAAAGATACTCGAAAAAACCGAGTTACTCGATTCACGCTATAACATTATTTCTTCCATTACACATTATGGCCCTTCCGCCATAGTACTATAATAACGTTCTTTTATAATTCTCTCTCAGTCAAAGTATTTCAATACATACCAGAAAAGAAACTGCGCATCAGCATTGGCCGCGCCCTTAAAAGTTCCCTTTCGGCACTTGTTACCGGAGGCATATAGGTGTGACCCCAATGTTTCTCAATCTTACAAAAGCCGAACATAAGTGCACGGAAGATCCCCTGTGATTTCATGGGCGCCATTTGTAGTAACAGCTCAGCGTTGATATGGCGGGAAACGGCCTCGAGAGTGTGCAATTGAATTTTTTTCTCGAAATTTATAGAGGTACGGTTGCGCCGCTAATAAATCATACTACACCAAAAGAGATGCCGGTGGGTTTTGCATAATTTTTCTACTAAATCAAGTGCCTTGGTAAAAAAAGCGAAGGGCCTCGCATTCGTCTTACTGTAAAGTTCAACTAGCCATCCCGAATATATTTAAAAAAATCATACCATATTACGCTTATTATTTTGTTGTTTTTTAAATAATCATATGAAGAAAATAACCTGTGAACATAGCAAAACATAGCGAACTACCTGTTTTTTGTTGCGACCCAGTAATGGCGGTGGGGCCACAGTACAACAGCAAATATACCTGCGTTGTTCGGGGCACTTAAGCCGGCTTACTTGTTTTAAAGGTGAAACCCTGGCGATATTTGTCAACATGCTTACTACTGAAGCGTATTTTCATGTCTTTTTTAGCTTTTGTTTCTTGTTCTTTTGGCGCGAAATACTCACACAGACAGACTAGTGACGCAGGCCATAGCTTCTACAGAATCAGAGTTTTGCGCAGTTTGAGCGCAACTGCCCAACCTACGTGCTAGCGCGTCCAGTTGTCACGCTGAAGGCATTGTTATAACTTCTGTTCAATCGGTGGCGACGTACAAAAATTGTGTAATGGTAACTCATTGGGCTCCTACTCCGGAGAACTGGGTCCAATTCCAATACAAACTCGAACATGTTTTTTGTGTTCGCTTTACAGCACACTGAGAAAAACAGCAGTTTTTTCTTCACAGTGTGGCAGTTACGGTTTTCGCCTTGCAATAATTTGGGACACTAGCCAGACACCTACGGAACGTTCTCCTGTCGCGCGACATTTTAACTATACGTTTTTTTTGTCATCGCATTTTGATTGGGATCGTATCTTAAAAAAACACGAATTTTATAAGCAACAAGCACCTGTGATTCCTGCATTTGCAAAACCTGTCAAAGCAGTGTTCGGAAGCACTCCACAACCCCACTAGTTCCCCTTCGGGGATCCTCCCCGAGAAAAACTTACAACTGCCCCAGCTCCGAATCCACGAACAAGCTGGATAACCTGCCTGGAGAGCCCAGCTATTGTCGTGTCACCTGCAAGGCACTCCTTTTGTGTTCCAGGGGGAACGATCACTCGCTTCCTTGCCCTCTGGCCCCTAACCAACAAGGTCCCATCATGCCTAAAAGTGTGCAAGGCTTTCAGGGACTGGCCATGACCGTTAAAGGAGTACTGACACGAAATTCTCGCTTTCAGTTTTTATGCTGTAAAGAATACCTTTGGCCCAGTAATTACGAAAATAAAACCGAAAGGCGTCAGCCGCCAACACAGAATTAATTATAGCACGTTTATTGCAACCAGTTTCAAATTGGTCGCCGCGCGGGAAAATGGCCGTTCGAAGGCCAGCCTGCAAGCGGGCCAGCCTGACGTCACGGCCTCACCCGTGACGTCAGGGACGTTCGCCGCATCGTCTGCTACGATTGCACATGGTCCGCACTCGCCCGCGCAGTCGAAATGTAGTCTAAATCGTCAGACTCGGATGAGTCGCTGCCACCCGAAAGACAGAACAACTTATTTGGCCAGGCGATTAGGCCGGCGATGTCTTCACCGTCGTCGTTTTTTAATATCACTGCGGCTCGAACCGGCGCAGACCGTGATAGCAACAGCTTGTCGCCACTCTTCTAATCAATCTGATCGCGGAAAATAAGTTCCACATGGAGAAAGTAAATGTTAGTGCGCTGAAAAATTGTGCTTGGGGTTTTTATCAGCGCTGAATTTAAAAGCGGCGTTCAGATATTCAGCCTACGCTGACCGGCAGCGGAGGTTCGGCGCTCCGACCCAGCACTGCCGGCACCGCGGTGCGGCGAGCGGCCGAAAGATGGCGCCACCAGCGCGCTAGAATCAAAACAGGCCACGGCAGATGTCTTGGTCACCGATCGCTGAAAACGGAAATTATCGCCAAAATAAAGCTCAGTATGCGAAAAAGGGGATGATAGCGTGGTGAAAAGTTGTGTAAGGGATGGTCACTCGCAGTTGTACAGATACCAGCGATCAAATATTCGCCACGATACTAAGCCTGAAGTTCTCAACACCCAAGCTGACGCGAGCAACGCCGACCCCGCTGGCTTGGGCGACAGTTCTTGCGAAACCGACGCGCACGAACTCAGTCCACGTTTAGCGCTGCATGTCGTCGCGTGGAAATAATGCATCTTGGCGTCGTCGTCGATTTGCTCGGACAGGCTTCCACGAACAGTACTGCGCATTCCGCGAGCTTCCATAGCACAATGGTTGAGCTTGCGACGCGCGTCGACATCGCGCACCGCGCCCGCACCGCGCGGTGCCGGCACAGCGCAGTTTTAGCACCAGTGCAGGGAACAACCATGTGCCGGCCACGAACTGAAGAGCAAAGACGTCGAACACGCAAAGTGCGCGAAGTTGCATTGCTCACACAGCTACACCCCTACGTCTCCTGCCCAAACGAATACGAATACTACCGACAACAGCAGCGCAGGATATCGTTTCCGGTTCTGAAAACGACTATATGACGTCACCCTGAAACGGCCAGACACGCAGGCCGATGTTTCGTCACGCCGAAAGCGATTTCGCTAGAGCTGCCGATTTGTGGAATCTCGCGGCCTGGACAATCAAAATCGGTTTTAGGCGTGATTCCGGCCTCGGATCGCTGCAAAAATGTCTGTGAGGCATCTGTACAAACCACTGAAGCCAATTATATCATTTTTTAGGCGTCAAAATTTGGTGTCAGTACTCCTTTAATCTTGTCTCCAACGAAGGCCTCGTGGTACGGTGTACCCCGTTTATTGCGGCCTCCTGTTCTTCCCGCAAGACAGCGAAGGAAGTCGGGTGTTGGTTGCGTTAGTACAAACACGCCTCCTGAAGACAGAAAATGCTTTTGTACGTAACCCCATAACCTTCTCGTTATAGTCATAGGCCGATTGGCCCTCGCGAGTTCAAAGATTCTTGAGATATGCTGACTTACAGAGGCGACACAGCATAGTCACAAATAAAATGAGGATAGACGTGTAAGTCCTTATCTCGTGCAGGTGATTGCTAATAATGTCGGCTCGGCGGGCTATAGTCTCCAGGAAACGCCAATTCACACGCGCATGCGCATTTGTTGATATCCGGGAGCGGTGGTGTCAGGCCTTAGAAAATGGGCTGTGCGAGTAGGGTTGACGAGAACGAGAAATGTGACAGGAAGGTGTTTCTCTTTCTACGGCCGCGTGATGAAAGAGAGGCGCCGTTTGAATCGAGTAGTCGGTGAGGATTAACGACGAAAACAGTTTACCATTGCTTCCTAAATAGTTCAGAGAACGCGAATGTTAAAAGTGCGTCCAAGCTTCACTGAAAGTGCGCCCAATCGATCGTCAAACCTCCAAAGACCCAAATCGTAAACGAAGAACGAAACAATTCGACGATTTCTTGCACACTAACCAAGCGCGTCTACGGACATTCTAAATGTATACCGATACGTGGTTTGTGAGATAAGGTATACTATCGTACTCCTTCCTTATGATTAATCTGTGTATTGCCTGAGCTGGAACCGTCCATTTTTCGCGATTTCTAGGCAACCATTTCGACACAACGAGAGTGCGGCTTCAATCAGGCGCCATGTGTCCAGAGATCTCATCAGAGCTTTTAGTTTGATAGATCGGTCTATGGGGAAATGCATTAGTTTTTTTTTAACAGAACGTCATCGGTTTCACTAAGATCGCTTTCGCTTTTAAAAAAATCTTGTGCGGTCTCAATGCGTACCGAACATAACAGGTAAGTCCCATAACTACCATCAAGGCAGGTGAGCGTAGTTCGTGTTGGGGACTTTACTAGCATTTCATTGCTTTGGTGTTGAACTCTACTTTACCTGTGTTGACTTCGCCTTTGACCTCGACTTCTTTTTAATGTCTTCGCCTATACACACTCTGAGTAAAAAAAATTCTCCATTGTGTAAAATTTCTACAACCAGCCCGATATTATTTACCCGTATCCACGCCATTTAGGTTAAACTATGCCTTTCTTTCTTTTTTTTTCCGATTTAAAACATTTGCCTCATATTTCCTTTCCTCCTTCTTTCTTCTCCTGTGCCCCTCTTCTCCCCCAACGTTTCTGGCTCAGTCTCCTCAAACTCCTCACTGATCTCCTGTTCCCTGCTCCTGTTTTGCGCTATTTACATTCCGCTCAAACATAATTTCTCCCCTTCTCTCGGTTTCGCATTCCCTCGTGACGGCCGAGCGTCTTCCTGTGTGCACCAACAATACGGTCAGGCTGCGCCTGGCAGTCCGTGCACCCTTTAACAGTGGCTGCGAAATTCGTGACGCCTCGCTCCATGCGCGAGCATTTGGGAAGGGCATCTTCGGTTCCGTGATGATCAGCGGTATTCAGTTTCGCGTAGAAGTGCGCGTATATAATTAGGGTGTAAACAAAGACACTCGATAGTTTTCCGCATGCAGTTTCACGAGAGAAGTTCTGCGTCGGTATAAGTTTTCTACGATGCTCGACATAGCATTAATAGTCTGGGTAGTCGAGGATCCGCATCGCGTGTTAATGATTACTCTTGTATGGGAAGCGTAGTATGCGCATGCAACTACTGGGAGGCATGTCTTTGTCGTTATGTTCGAAGACTTTCAGTTATGTACGCGTTTCCGCATAAAGTATGAATAATTGACTGGAAATGATAGGGTGTTGTTGTTTCCGCTGCTAATCGCTGAGTGCGATTTAATCGGCGTAGCTTTCCATAGCCTTGAGGCCCCCATTAATGCTGCTTACTATTTTCTTAGAATCTCAGCCTGGGTGCTGCGATGAACGGTGGTTGTGACAAGGAGTTGTAAGTTTATTGTTATCACTGAATTCTTAAGGTGTGGAGAGAATAAACAAGAGGTGCACACAGACATCTCAACGGAAGCAATGCCTCGTCGCAAAGTCACTCATAGGGATAGATCATACGCATATTGCCAAAGTCATCATTCTTCTCATCGTCATCCTCAGGAAATAGTTAACCAAGTAAACAGCAGGCTATGAAATAAATATTCGGAAGCAGTCTGCTAGATAATTTTCTTTAGCGTGGCTGGCGATGCATTTATAAGGAAAATTCATTTTTCGTTGCGGGCTACTTGAGCTTTCTTTTTTGTGGTCCAGCCATGGGGCTGAGAAAGCTCTTACAGTCTCGTACGCCACGAATAAAATTCTTTAATGACCTTGTCTACTGCAAAAAAAAAAAAGCAAATTTAACGGAACTTCAAGGTATAAAAACTTCACGTTTACCATGTGAATGCTCCAATTTCATCGCAAAGTGCCTAATGTAGCGCGTGTAATGCGATGCGAATTGTGGTGACAAAAACTTTACCACGCTGTGTTCTTATAATTAGCTCACTGTTTAGCACAGTATCTGGTTATAGTTTGTTGGCTGTTTCATTGGCTTAATGAAAGCTAGCATTGCGAATTTTACTCTTTTTTTCGGTTTCTCAAGAAACAGAGAAGTACCTAATGGTCTTTGGACTTGAACGAGAATCTTACGGCTCATTAGTGAGAAAATATTGCGGTAAGATGTTTTTTAAAGAACACGTACAAATTGTTGGCAGTGACATACACTGCCACCAAAACTTAGGCATCTCTCTTAAGAAAATTGTCTTTTTAAAGTTTTTTGATGCGTGAACGACGGCTCCTTTTTTTGTTCGTTCTCTCAAAAACTCCAACTCAGCGTACGCAAATTCGACGAAGGCTACAGCGCCCTCAGTTTACTTTCAAGGTTCAAGGTTCAAGGTTTATTCAATAAATGTTTGGTTTACAAAATGCGTTATTGATGTTAGTACAGAAGGAGGTCCCGAAGTAAAAACTGTCAGGGGGACCTCCTGGCTCAAAATTCACACAAGACAAAGTTAATATAATGGCAGAACGGAATGCACACGAAGTAATAAAAACCATTAGCATGTCAGGGTCAGGCGAAGAAAATTAATTCTTTTAAATAACATTTGATATTTTTTCGAGTTTGAGGCACAAAGATTAGGAAGTATACAATACTACACGAATAAGCAAGGAATGCAAATCAAAATGTATATTCAGGTTGCGAACATCAAGAAATCAGGATCACGTGATAGTGCAATAACCCATAAATATCTATGCAATCATCGGTAAAAAACGCCAAAAATCTGAAGTTAAATTCGGAAAGATGTATACAACCAAAATATAAAAGGTACACAGAAAAACAATTTTAAGAATCACCTAAGTACATTTCGAGTAGGTATGTTTTCAGACACTTGGAAAATGTATGTTGAGAAGGCGATGACTTAATTGATACCGGCAAAGAATTCCAGAGTGCTATGGCTGAAAAAAGGGCAGTTTGCTTACCGTAGTTGGTGTTAGCTTTCGGCAGTAATAAGTTATGCTGTTCAGAGAACCGGGTAATATTTGTATTAGTAAGGGAAGATGTGGCGAAAGCACCAGCAACGACACTGTTTTGGCGGGCACGGTAAATTAGGAGACCTAATGTCAGCTGCAAAGAACACGTCAGAGGTAGGACCTTCAGGCTATCATAGATGCCTGTAGCCGAGGCCCTGAAGTGGCTGAAAGTTAATGCACGAACTGCTTGATTTTGGAGACGTTGTAGACAAGACAAATGGGTGAAGTATGTATTGCCCCATGACGACAAACAGTAAGTGAGATGACTATGAATAAATGCGTGATACAGTGACCGAAGAATATGTGGCTGGAAATAATGCCGTGTTCTAATTAATACACGTATCCCGAATGCTAACTTCTTTGTAACTGATTTAATGTGTGCATGAAATTTTAACTGCGAATCAAGCACAACACCAAGAAATGACGCAGTGCAGGATGCAGGAATAGCCAGATCGCCAAGTTTTATTTGCGGGGTGGTGAAAAGCCGTTTGTTATGGGTGTGGAAAATCATAAAATTAGTTTTGGTAGGATTCATGCGCAGACAGTTGTTTTCGCACCATGAGATGATGTTTTGTAAATCCGAGTTCAGTTTTAATATTAGATTGTTTAGGTCTTTATCGTGCGCAAATATCGTGGTATCGTCTGCGTAAAGAATACAGTGCGAAGTTTTGAGGCAAGTCGGGAGGTCATTAATGTATATTAGGAAAAGAAGCGGTTTAGAATAGATCCCTGGGGAACGCCTTGATTAATATTAATAGGGCAGGAAAACGCGTCAGAAATTTTGACAACCTGTGTTCTATCAGACAAATAACTGCGAAGTAGTGTTAAAGCTGGCCCCCGTATTCCAGTTGATTCAAGTTTCGCAAAAAGTATTAAGTGGTTTTTTGTATCAAACGCCTTCGTGAAATCTATGAAAACTGCACCGCACCAAGACCCGTTATCAATAAACTTTTTATTTGCATCGGTAAATTCTATTAGGGCAATTCTGTTGAGTAATTTGGGCGGAAGCCGAATTGTTGTGGTGTTAGAATTTTAAATTTATTGAGGTAGTTCATTAGGCGGATTACAATAAGTTTTTTAATTAGCTTGCTAAAAGACGGCAGAATAGTTATTGGACGGTAATTACCCATTAGGGTAGAATTATTGGGTGATTCGGCACAAACTATACAGCAGTTACGGGGATCTTCGGTGCAATTTCATGAACAGAGGTGCAGTATCAAGAACTAATTGTGACTTTTCAGTTAATCCTACGATCTTCTCCCTCTCTATTTGCTCTTTCCGACATTTTCCACACCAGAGCGTCTTGCCTATTTTTCAGTAATGATAATGAATCAATCAATCAATCAATCAATCAATCAATCAATCAATCAATCAATCAATCAATCAATCAATCAATCAATCAATCAATCAATCAATCAATAAACATATCTCAGAATTATGATACAATTGTCTTCGGGTTCACCTACTATTACGGCAAAATTCATCTCCGTGCTCTTTGAGGCTTTAGGACAGTTGTTAGGAGCTCGGGTTGTATGCTTGCTCTACTAGAGGAGGAGGTAAGACAACTGAAAGTTCA
This sequence comes from Haemaphysalis longicornis, assembly GCA_013339765.2. Taxonomy (NCBI): domain Eukaryota; kingdom Metazoa; phylum Arthropoda; class Arachnida; order Ixodida; family Ixodidae; genus Haemaphysalis; species Haemaphysalis longicornis. The sequence continues at coordinate 17,879,613 of CM023458.1, forward strand.
GTTATGAAAAAAGTATAAAACCTTTTTGATGGGGATGAATGCAGGCACATTTGAAAAAAAAAGAGTTTTAGATGGTGGTCGTATTGAGCTGATCCCCATTTTTTAATTTATCCCTATTGAGAGGAGATCAGGATACAGTTCATAGTAGAGAGCAAGGCTGAACTGTCAGCCTTGGGCCACCTTTGGGTGTATAAATTGTGATATCAAAGACAAATCAAGTCTAGTTCCCTAAGTTTAGGTTTCCACATATGGAACATTCTTAGGCTGCGTACGAAACTCACAGAAGTCCGCGTGGAAATGCTTCACATTTATTAAGTCGTCCTCGATGACACTCAGACCTGATCGCATCAATTTTGATATGTTAGTTGACGTAAGCGAGGCTACTAGGAGAGATGACTGAAGCAGTCCTTTAGTTATATCCGGGGAAATGGTGTAGCGGAACGGCTAAATGTATACATATTCCTAAAGGGTATTGGATAAGAAGGCGGCGTGCGCTGAGTAAGATCAGCCATGAACCAATTTAGCTGGCAACGTTTCCTCCGAGCATTTTATCGCACTCCGTCACGTAGCTCCCTTCTGCTGTTGCCACGTGGCGAGTAGTAACGCTGCTCCTGTTATGCGGGATATGGAAGCAGTGGCGATGTCAACACGGTCCCACTTTGCGGAGCTCGATGCCACGCTAAGGGGGGGATGACAGTGGGGATGGCAGGAAGGGTAAAGGAAGGAGAAAGTTCTTACTACATGCAGAGACGATGAGATCCGTCGCGGTGAATTAAATGCTTCTCTTCTTCAGTTTAATGAGGCTCGTTTCGCACGACTGAGCATTCCTGTACTGCATCTTTTGGTAGCCAACCCTCTGCCATTCCCTTTTCTCTCCTCCACTCGTTCATGGCGGAGACACCAGGGATGCTGCCAGAGCTTGCCTCCTTGTGAGGACACTCCACTTCGCTCTCCAAGAGAGCTAGCCGGGGAAAAGAACGTACCGGACTCGCAAATTAAGAGCGAATCTTGTCTGCACGTTATATGTTATTTTGTTGCATCCCCTGTGGGAGAAATCGGGCGGAAGCAGGAAGAAGAAGGACGACTATTGATCAAACAAGAAACTCCCGGATGCGTGGAGATGGGGAACGAAGGTTGCTTGTGGAAGCAGGTGAGATATAATAAATATACGGGTGAGGAGAAGAAGGACCACCGCAGAAAGCTAGAAGTGGAAAGCGAAAATAGGAGAAGAAATGTTGAAAATGAAGTTTCAGACATCATGCTGAGTTCGCGTTTCTTTAACGGATGGCAGCCGTGTTTGAGCCTACGTCCTGACAGAGCCGTTTGAACCCTGTGCCTGTTTTTCGAAAGATGAAGAGGAAACAGGAGCCGCTTATTGGGTCGTTTCACCATGTGCGAGTGCAAAAGACATACTTAGCGCATCATTTAACGTCACATGCTTTCACGCTATTGCCAGCACTTCGATGTATGGTCTTAATGTGCCAACCAGCAAAAAAATTTATTTGAAGTGAAGCTTTCTAAGCCTCAATTCCACCGTAGACCGTAATACCAAAAGCACTACAGGAAATCTAACTTTGCAAATTCGACTTCCACGAAGCGTAGATAATGATGATGATGATAATGAAACGCGAAGCGTCTCAAGGAAAAAAACCCTTCCCGTGGTCGGCAATCGCACCATGGTCTCTCTCGTTATGATGCCCACGTATATCAGATTCACCATTCAGACAACAGCCGAAGCAGTTTCGATTTTGGAAGTATCAAATGATACTAAGGTTTCCGTCTCACTAAGTGAAAAGCACTCTGACACAGATTACATTGGGCGAAAGGTTCGCGTTTTGACCATCTTTCTTTTTAAACTAGTGGCTGTGATTTTAAAAGTCTTATTATTTACACACTATCGAAACATATCGCCCATGAAGTGGAAAATTTGTTTTTACACTGTACTGCTCAGGATGCTCAGGGAAATATCTGGAGACGGCCGCTAGTGACGGAATTTGGAAGTAATCAAGTACAAACTTATTAAATGGAAAGCATCTACGATAACCTAAATCTTGAAGTAATTCGCTATAAAGATTTTCTTTCTCTATTTCAAACGCACTGATAATGTAATCTAATCAATACCATCCCCTGTTTGAAGGATCACAACTCTTCCAATTTGTAGCGGAAGTTCTGAAGACGGCTAGGAAAGCTGACTGTCACGATGTAGTCGATAACGGTGTTACCCTTGTAAGGTACATTCCCAGCTACTGGCGACCTTTTACCGGTAAAGCCGAAAACAAAATTTTACTTAGTACTCTATTTCAGCGCACATCCGAGGAATCTTCCAAGATTTACAAATCGCTTTGTTCTACTTCCCTTAAGGTATGAACTATGGTCAGGTGTACATATTTTGAACGCGCAAAACGTCTATCAACGATTGATGATTGATTGATTGATTGATGATTGATTGATTGACTTGATTGATTGATTGATGATTGATTGATTGATTGATTGATTGATTGATTGATTGATTGAGTGATTGTAATGCGCCGATGCTACACAGGGGATGAGGAGCGCCGTAGTTGACGGCTCCGGATAAATTCGACCTCCTGGGGATCTTAACGTGCACCGAAGTCTCGTACACACGGGCATTTCTGCTTTTCGTCTCCATCAGAAAAGCGGCCGCGCACCGCTATCGGGAATCGAACCCGCGTCCTCATGCTGAGCAGCACAACGCCTTATCCACTGAGCCACCGCGGCGGCTGAGACGGCGTTGTAACCTAGCGAGCGACGACAGAAAAAAAACTGCGGAGGAAAGTGTGGCGAAAGAATTCGGGAGGGGGGGGGGGGCAGTTTTCTGTGCCCGCACAACACTCTGATCTGTGCCAGGCTTGGAGAATACGAAGGGGGAGCGGAGGGAGGAGGCGTACGCGCGATGATGATGTGCGTGACTTCCTAAGACTCAGTCCACTGTCCCTTCCTAAAACACACTTCGCGTCGCCTACGCAGAGGCTCACCATCGCTGCCACCGAGAGAACTTACGACGTGAGTGCTGCCGCAGCGATGATGTGCGGTTTCACTTCCTAAGGCGCAGTTTAGTTGCTCAACAAAATTTCGCTCTAAGGACTATCGTAATCGCCGGCCACCTTTTCCCCGTTTATTAACAAAGCAGCAAGAAAAGTGGGCGGTTTTTTTCAGACTCGAAACTGTCTGAGTGTCTTTACTAAGCACGCCTGTAAAGAGTACGTCTGTAGAGTACGTCTGTATTACTATCCTTAGAGATGAAAAAGCAGTAGACCCCATATAGCCGGGGTATAAATGAAGAGCTCCGGAGACACAACAGCGAAAGCCGAAGTGCGTCTGCGTTGGCTATTATTGTACTCACGCCGATATATAAAAACCCAGAGCCACTGAGCGTTTGCGCGAGATTCCCAAGGCAGACATACCCAGCCTAAAATATTGTTTCGCCGTGCTTGGCTTGCTTCTACAGGGCTTGAAGCCGGCAGATCACTCTTCTCCTAAGCCAGTCTTCATACATGCTGTGCATTAAGGCAAGCAGAAAAGTGTCTCCCTCGGTTCGCGCGTTACGAAAGAGCTCTGACGATTGGATGCTGGATTGAATGCAGTGAGTCAACGGAGAACTGAGACGTCATACAATAAGGAGTCTATTCAGAGGCGTGCAAGTTGATTTCCCAGGAGCCCTCTTTGTATCCAGGAACGTTTGTAGATGGAACTTTGTGCACTAAACGTAATTATTTTTAGGTGCAGCGTGATCCACTTAAGTTTTTGGTCGCCTATTTCGGATGTTTTTGAAGTTTCTATTTAAATGGTAATATTTTATCTGCACAAACAGTCTTTCTTAATAAAACAAAACTTGTATTTTTGTCGTCTTCGCCCCTCTAACCGGACGCGGGGGGACACAACCACTCGGCGTTAGAAGCCATCAACAAAGAAAATGTCGTTAAAACTCCGCATTGCCAATTAACGTAGAACCACAGCGAGAATGCTCCGATGGCGATAGCGTCCGTTCGACCGGCTTAGCCTTAAATGACAAGGGCGTATCCCGACGCAACGCCGGCACATGGCCTGAGCAACTACAAAACCGCGAGCGCAATTACCAGCCGAGAAATTGGGGCTCCACTAAGGTGGCACCGTGATTGTTCGCACAGACGGGAATTGCCCTTCCCAGACTCCTTTATTCCCCGTTCCTTGCCTTCCCTGCGCGCCCTTCTTTTCCTTCTCCCCTTCGATCCTCACGAGAGGAGACGGACGTGACGTCCTTTCCACTCTCGGCTCGTATGCTCCCGGGGTTTCGCCACCGGAGTTAGTCTCCGCTGCCAAGGTGTACGGACGTGTTTCTGTCGAGCTCCTCTGTTTGGCGGTGCTGTTTACAAGCGGCTGTTGCCTGTGCATGCGGACGTGTTGTGGTAGGAGAGAAAGAGAAAAAACCTTTTAATGGGCTAAACAGTGAGAGCGTAACCCTAGTCTAGAAATCCATACGCTGCATAGCCGTCTGTGCCAGTGTCACCTGGGGCCGAATCTCCAAAACGACGGGGCGTTGCTTTTTGAAACGACGCAGTAGCGCCATGCAAATGCTTGTGTTCGGGGGTTGGGGCTGTCGCTTTGAGTGCAGATGAGGCACCAGATAAACCTAGAAAACCACTCTGGCAAGAGGCGCAAAGCGACGGGCACTGTCCCACGTCATTTTGCTTGTCGCTTTGTGCCGTTGCCACAGTGCTTTTTTTGGCTTATCTGGTGCCTCGTCTGCACTCAAAGCGACGGCCCCAACCCCAGAACACATGCATTTGCATGGCGCTGCCACGTCGTTTGAAAGCGACGCCCTGTCGTTTTAGAGAATTCGGCCCCAGGAGAGTCTCATCCTCCAGTTGACAGGTGGTCGACCATGTCTCCCACAGACTATGCTACGTGCGTCAGTGAAGCTCGGCTCCCTCTTGCCAGCATCTTCCACTAAGAAGCACTGCAGATGCAGCACATTCAAGGAGCCGACAACACCGCACACTCCACTGCGCGGCTGGGAACGCTTCCTCGCTTCACCAATCATATCGGGTTCGCCTCCCCTAAGCAGCATGACTCGAAAACTAAGGTGCTTTATTTTTTTATGTTAACCGTATTTTTTAGGTGAATTTCCCTTCAGCTTTCACTTTTTTCTCTACCTATATACCCTTCCTCGGCGCGCCAAGACCTGTATCGTCTAAAAAAAAAACCCAATGTTGCTTCATCAATAAATCTTTTCGGCTAAGGATTTATATTCATTTATTATTCTTTATTTTCGCCATGAATAAAAACTAGCTGCTACCTCGTCCTCTCACTCGTTGTCTATGTAATTTCACGTGTGGCAGAGCGTCTACTTCCTACAATCATGAACGCCCCAGTAAAAATAAGGTTGTCGGTGTTTTGTACCACGTGCATTACTGTGGGCAGGTCCTGTGTAAGGCCTACACACGCGCCATCTAATAATGTGCCGGCTGAAACGACTATCGTAGCTATTTCCGTAGTATCGTAGGAAAGATGACTATTTTCTTGCTTTATAGTGAGAAGAAATACATTTTTTTGCGGTAGATCCTCCCTAGGTAATTGTTTCCTCGCACTCTAGTGGACGTGGTAATTTACCCCTACAACCGAAAGCTGCTGAACGCTTTTGTTAACGTTTGTTTATTTTTTATTTGTGATGTTGGAGATCATCATTCTCTAATGGTTGCAGCGAGACTGAGATCGCGATTGAGCCTTTCGGGCAGTTTGTAGTTGCTAAACGAAAAACATTCTGGATGACAGAGGTACTACTACGGACGTAGTTCGAGCCAGTGGCGGTGGTGGTCGTCATCAGTGCTAGGTGATTGCAAGAGACTGAGCTCAAGAACAACGTAGGTTGTAGTGTAGCGAAAACTTGAGCTAACTTTCTAGCTCGGATATCAGGCTTTTCTGCGCCAAAAAACTGCACTACCAAGTGGCCGCACTGCGCAAATAGTAAAACACGTCCAAAGGAATGGTATTGGCACCAAATTTATAGGGAAGGTGCTGTAACAACTAGAACCTTATTTATTTGTAATTAAATTTTGGGTAACTTTTGTCTGAGTTTGTCTGAGCTTCAGGAATGCAAAGCAAGCCCGTATCCCCAGCATCATTGCGCCTTCACTGTTCTAGGTGACTTAAAACTGACACAGAGAATGCGTTGTGTCCTTTACCTTGGAAACGTGTGTAAGAGACGTCTACTGAGGCCCGACAGAGTAATTTGAAAATTCTAATTATAGAACTAGAAATCAGCCGTGTAGCTCATAGCTTTACTTGGCTTTTAACAATAAACCCATTACGCGGCATCCAGTTGAACGCGCCATTGTACTGCCCTTCTCAGGTAGTAGATTAAATTCGAGCAGTAGACACCCGTTGGTATGTGTCGAGCTGACGTTACCGTTAAAGTTGCGCTTTGATCTCAACCGTGGTGCGGCGACATCCTGTCGTTGCACATTAAAATACCGAGCGTCATCAATACAACATCTTAAAGTGCAAACGTGCGCTGCCTGACATGAGAAGGTCTGAAGACAAGTAAAACACATTAACAGAGGAGGTAAGGCGTGAACTAACAAGTGGTTTGTTAATCAGGAGGCGAAAGGGTTATATATAAAAAAATAATTAAACACACTAAAATACAACCCTTATTGATAAATGCAAGGTTCGTGACATTGTATCTCTTCCTTATGCATGAAATTTACTTCACGCGGCGATAGTAGGAATGAAGGTGTCGCCAACGAAATCTTCTCCTCCTCCTGACAACATTCCGAATGCTTCAAATACCTCACTGGTAATCTTATCTTTGGGAGCGGAACCAAGATAGTGGTCCTCTCGAAATCTGGCCGACAACCCTTAACACGGTCTTAACATGCACGGCCAATTTTCGATTTACGGTGTTGCGCACAAGTGTTGTGACGTATTCCCCTAATCTGTCGTTGACACAGCTGCGTGATTGATCCCCCGTAGTCCTACCACAAGGAAGAGGGATCTTGTCCTGCTATTCCGTCTGCGCAGTTGACAAACTTGCGGCTGTGCCCATGTGCTACGTGCGAAATCTTTTTTTTTTCTGATTTTAAGTCTTGCAGAATCCCTTTGATTTCAAAGGAGCAGAAAACACCACCGGCGAAATTACAGTTGGTGCCCACTTTCGCAGCCGGAGCGAAACCCTATGACAACGAACCGCTTCACATGTCTTTCCTTACTCTTCCCAAGGATTTTCGCAATTTTCACCTTGTTCAAAACTTTGCCACGGAGACAACAAGGTAAGCACCCTCTTTTAGCCTTGAGCATTGGCGATCTAGGCTGTCCTTCACTTTGTGCGAGCCCGATTTTTGATTGCTTGCCTATGTAGGAAATTACAGTTCTTCGCTTTAACAGTAGGGTGTACAAAGAGAGATGAGGCAGCAGTTCCTTTTCCCCTGTCGTGCGATAGGCACAACATCCCTGAAATTCTACTTTTAGAAATAGGTCAAGAAATTTCAGGTAATTTTTCTCTGGCTATTCGTGTGTGAACTCTAGCCCCGCATGCAACCGACTGAACTATTTTAAAATTTGGGGGTGGAAGTAAAGCAGGGCATACTGCTTATGGAACAATCCCGTTCCAGAATGAAACTCGCGTAGCTCTACTGATTTTTTTATCTGCTTAGGGTTTATTTGCGGTGAGTGTATATTGAGTTCGAAGGGACTGTACATTCCAACAAGAAGATATCACGATTGGTTCCTGCAAAGCACCGCGTTAGCAGACATTTCCTGGACAAAAGGGGATATGAAGCTCCTTAGGGCCTTGGCACCGCTTGGTGTAACAATTCGTTTCCGCTACGTTGATACTTTTCTAGTATGAATGCATTTGCGAGAAGACTTTTACAGTGTCATCCTTAAAATTATGGAACAGTTGACTCGTTTGCGTGAGGGGCTAGTTGCCATCAACTATATTTATAGGGTTTTGCACCGGCTAGAGAAGTGGGCCCCAAATATATTCAGGTGGTGTTTTCTGCTCGTTTGAAAATAAAGGGATTCTGAAAGACTGCAAATCCGAAGAACAAAAAAGATTTCGCACGTGCTACACGGCACAGCGGCAAGTTTGTTAACTGCGCAGACAGCATCGTAGACAACCCTGCTTTCACTTGTGCTATGTCTTACGGGGGTCTATCCGGCCGTTGTTGCCACGACCGATGAAGGGAACACCACAACGGTTGTGCGCAATTGGCGTAAATTGAAATTTGGCGGCGCACGTTTAAAGTGGTGTTAAGGGTTGTTTGGCAGATTTCGAGAGGACAACTATCTTGTTCCGCTCAAGACAAGAATACCCGTGAAGTATTGGGAGTGTTGTCAGGAGCAGCTGAAGATTGCGTTAGCGCACCTTATATCCGACTTTCGACACCAGAAATAGGTTCCATGCATAAGGAATAGATACCATGTCACGTCTTGAGTTTATCAATAGGTTTCACTTTGTGAGTTTGTGTTTTTTCCAGTTGTTCACATATAATCCTTCTTCTGATGATAATAAACAGTTGTTAGTTTGCGCCGCACCTGGTCTACTCATGCAATTTTTTTGCTGTTCGTTGGAAGTTTTCGTGTCAGGCAGCGCACCTCTGCATTTTCAGATGTTGAAACACCACCGACCAGGCCACTTCCAAGCCCTGCGATACCGAAACTAACACGTTTATTGATATACGTAACGTATGTTATAGATATTAAGTTAAGGACGGCGACGAGCCAAGAAACTCAACTATAGGCATCGTAAAAACAGGCAACGGAAAGAACACGTTGATAAACGTCCAATAACCGCGGGACAAAACAACATCACCAAAACGTGGCGGAAGATTAGCCCCAAGAAGTCGGCTTCTTCAAAGCACACCAGTGCGCAAAGTAGAGCACGCTTTACAGGCATTGGTGAAAGTTTGGTGGAGGCGCTAAACAATGATATTAACTTGTACTGTTGTTTGTTTTAAAGCGAAGCTATCGGCCTCCCACTGATGTCGTTCGTATTCCAGCTTAAACGCATTGGGGGAAAGCCACCTTTCCCTGATGGTGGTGGGGATGATGATGATCATGGGTAGAACGAAGAAAAGTTAAAGCGCATCAGGTAGTCGGAAGTGAACCTGGGTCCCTGGCGTTAAAAGCCGACGTCTATCCGATTGCATCACCCCAGCGGACCCACATCACACCACCTTACCATACACTTAAGGAGTGAATAGCTTTACTACCATACTAATTATTATAAATAGTTGGGGTCCGCTGGCTTCTGGGTTGGTCCGTTTGGTGTTGGACCTGATTTTGGAAAGCTTCATGCTTCCTCATTGTTGGCGTTCCAACAGAGCTGTAGTTAATTTTAGCAACACAAAGTTATCGTTTCTTCTTCTCGCTAAAGCGACGTGGTAGCCACCTTGAAACTGACCACGTGCTGATGAAGTGGAGCGGCTAATACCGGCCATATCTTTTAAGCAAATGTCCCTGAGATTTAGGCAACGTCCTTTTTTCAAATTATAAAATCATTAAGGTGAATCTGTTTCTATAATATTATCATTCTGTTAGTCTGTAAATACAAACATCGAACTTTTTACGGCCACTGCGACTTGCAGGCGGTAGTTTTACCTTTGGCCCGATTTTTTAGCGCTGAAAACAGCGGCGAGACACTAAATATAAATTTGATTACGTCGCGGCAGTCGTTTCGTCTTCCGTTACCTTTGCTACCTCACCTCTATCGGTAGCAACGGGAGATAAAAATAGAATAAAAGGAAGAATACCAAGCACTATTCCTTTCTACGCCAGCCGAACTTCTCGTACACTGCGATAATTCGCTTCCGAAAGCGTCGCCGCGCTAACTAGGTGATTGAGTTGACGGAATCGTCCTTTCCCGTCGATGGCAGAATATGTTGCGTGAGCATCATATACAAATCAAAGAAGCTGACTAGACTGGGGAAAATTTAGACCTTGCGCCAGCACACACGCACACGAAAAAATTTATGTTGACAACTTTGCTGCTTTTTGGAGCAGCCTCACTTCATTCATTGTCTCTCAGCATTTGGTTCATTGCTTACGCATCGTGTTCATGACGATTTGAATATGGTTACAAAATGTGGGATACTAACTCTGGGGTATTGATGTAAAAGAGGAGGGAAGAGCTAGGGATGAAAATTGGCTTTATATCTGTTAGTTGCTTTAACTGACGTACAAAAAGATCTTGTTAAAAACATTGGAATCAAATACAGGTACATATGGTTATGCCGCAAGGCAAACTTTCGAATAATAAAAAACTGGTAGATTTTTAATTGTCAACCTTGCGGCTTTTTTATGTTCTGAGGTTAAGGTCGCACATGTTATTTTTTCTGTTTTAATGTTTGCAACTCACTAGGCAGGAAAAATTGCTATGGACAACGGAGTAAGTTGGAATCACTTAGTAACCATTAAAAAAATCAATTGAAAACATAAGTGAGCGTATGAGTTAAACGCTAGATTGAGGTTTAAATAATTGTTATAACAAACTAAAAAAAACAAAAATATTTTAACCTTCTTCGCTATCATTACGTATCTAAACTGAGAATGTTTAATGCCGGCAGAATTGGTACCCAGGCGTAGTTTGTGTCTGAAGTTGGCTTAGAAGGCACAAAGTATTCCCGCATTACGGTAACCATCTCGCCTGACCCCTCGCTCTCTTGCAAGCTTTTTTGTTCGCTGTCTTTCTTGTTCTAAGGTTCATTTTTGCTTCGGATGCACTCGACTCCATCATCCCGAGGGGCGTTTCTCATGGTTTAAAAAAGAAAAGTGCAGTGCAGAAAACGTACAAAACTACCGTAGACATACCTACTACGACACCACACGTCAGAAATAGCGTGATTTAAGTGAATACCAGTGATCAGATTCGCACTTGGGAATGTGGGGCATCCCGCGAACTCCCAGCAAGAGCTCAAGGAGTGCCTACCACAGCACACAGATGAGATATTCAAGTTGCTCCCAAAAGAACAACCACGTATTGTTTCCATAACGGGGCCCACCGCGCATCAATAGCTCGAGCCATGCACAGCAAATGCTAAGATAATCACGCCACCATTATGGTGAAACATCCTCGTACCGGCATAAGCCAGCTTACGCCTCTGGCGTGACACCAGTACCAGGCCAAGTTACCTCTATGACGATACCAAACGTGTCCACTGGTACTTCACAAGAAAAAGCAATATCTTTGGTTTAACTTCAGATGAAGCTGCAATTGTGAAATTTAGGTACTCGGAAGCGGCCTGAAACGAAAGGGAAAACAGCAAAGGCAACAGATAAAATAGCCCTTGAAAAATTCAGCGCGTCCTGGTGTCCAAAGAACGATGCGATAAGCTCCCCTCGGGTTCCGGTCTGTTGTAACTTTGTCCACTTCAATGGTTGCGCTCTTGCTTGCTGTCGCCGACAACAAGATACGGGTGAACACCGGTCAAACAATAAACAAAACTGAAGCACGGACCACATCAAGAGCAAGGGAAAACGTTGGCCTCAAATCAACTGCAAAAAGTCGTCGAGCTAGCGCAGAATATCAAGGACGTAAGAAAAGGCATCATGACCGCGGAGGCTATTTTTACAATGGAGTATAGAAACACTTCAAAGGGCTTTCGTTAACAGGAACATCAAATGCTCTAGAGCTTTTGTAGTGGTTAAGCTTCCCTAATGCCCCTGTTCCAAAGCATGCAAACACATTTGGGGTTAAGAACACGATGCGAGGAGAAAGAGGACCGAGTTTAACGTTGCAGTCTTATTACTTCAACGTGATGAGAACGCACACTCTGCACGTTTTGAAATCCAGGCAAGTTTTGGAACAAGTTTACAACAAATCAAAGTTTACAACAAATCAATCAATTTCACAACCCTGAAATCTTGGAATGCGAAACACGCTGCCGAAGCGTGACCCAGCATGACTGACAGTCAGCATAGGAACAAGGATCAGGGAAGAAATGGAACTCGAGGGAAACTTGCCAGTCTACGACAACATGAAAACGCGACCAAGAGAGAAAAAAGAGCTTATAGTCAATGTTCTCGTAATCTTTCATCTCCCGCATAATGTACAAGAATAACTCCTTATGGCATCGGCGCAATAGCAAGCGCTGGCTCCCTGAGGGGAAGCCGAAATAAAGGTCAATGAAATGCGAAGGCCGTAATCAAGTAAAAAATCTTTCTGTCTATGCCGCGCGACGTGTCTTAAGTATGACCACACGGGACGACTGATTGAGTGATTGTGGGATATAAGGCGCTGAATCTACACCTGGCCTATGACGCGACGTAGTGGAGAGCCCCGGAGTAATTTTTACTTCCGGGGGATCTTTGACGCGAGCTGAAATCTAGAAACCCAGGCGAGCTCACTTATGGCGACGATCAGGAAAGGAAAGCAGCCACCGTGCACGACGTCGATCCCGCGTCCTGTGGCTCAACAGCACGCCATAGCAATTGAGCCACGTTGCGGGTCGTGATTGAAGGAGCCGAACAGGGAACATAAAAATGTAGATAAGCTGCGGTGGAGAGTAGGGGAGGATGTCTCGTCATCGCGTACCCCACATACTCTCCTGTCTTCTTTTCCTTCCGTCTCCTCCTTCCCACGTCTACCATTCCTGTGTGTGGGAGGAAACTGAAGCTTTCAACTCGGCGAAGAAATGTCAATTCGAAAGGAGAGTATTTAGAATTGCAAAAACGGGCGAATGAGAGGTACCAAGAACGATGAACAACTCGACGTGTTGTAACAAGTCGCCTAGAATTGGCCGGCAAAATCGAGGGGGGACGCATGCCACTACGAATAAGCGTGCCGGGACAAGAAAATAAGAATCGCACGCGTCTAAAAGTGACCGTCTGCCGAAGGCGGAACGAATGGCATGGACGGAGGACGGAGCGGGGGAACAAAAGGAGATTAAATTTTGTTCTTCAAGCATCTTTATAAATTTTTTCTTGGTCTCATTTGTCTTATACGATCTGACAACCGGAGTGAAAAATGACATTTTCTATGCGGACGCGCTTTCCTATAGTGGGCGGAACAACGTCGAAGCAAATTGATTGCGGCGCGAAATGTAGGATTGTAAGGACGCTGAATAGAATTTGAGTCAACGCCTTTTCATACTGGTTAACCTTTTTGTTCTGGTTGTTTTGTTGGCGCTGCGATTTTTCGAGGTTTTCCCCAGAAGCAGCTACATTTACGTATACGTGTGCGTGTGTCAAAGAATATTAAAAAGTGCTTGAAGCACACAAGAAAGCAACTTTCTTGCAACTGGGCGATGACATTGCTGTTTAAGGCTTCAAGAACGGAAACTACATTGTATGCCCGGAAGCTAAATTCTGACAAATTAAATTTTCAACAACGGTGCTGTCTTTTTTTAATGCACATTCGAAAGGTTCGCAAACATGATAATATGCATTGTCGGGTAATTGCGTATGTAGCAGTGCCTTCGGGCTCGAGTGTGTAAGAAAATTTTATCTCCCATTTTCCCGCTGAAACAGGGTCCTTGAAATTCCCGGTAATGTACATTAGGCGAAATTTTTGTACCTTCTGAAACTTGGATCGCTATATTCTCAACGTACCGGTACTAGGGTTACATTAAACGTTTCCTCATAAACTCTTGCATCATGGCAGAGAATAATAAAACACTGTACTCTTAAATTAAACGATGCATACGGGGTCCTTCCGTGCAGAACTATGAGAATTTGATGACGATGATGTTGACGTTTTTTGAATCGTCGTAAAAATCAACGCTGCACCCATTAAGCATTCACATTGGCGTAACAAGTGTTACTTGTCAAGGCTGCCACTAAAACTGACTGCAAAAGCTTGATTGAACAAAATGACGCTGATTGTAGAAAGATACGCGTATTCAGCAGGCGATGGGCCGCGCTTCGCATACACAGCGCTGCTTCACACAGAGGCGCAGCAGTCACCACATTTCTGCGACTCTAAATTGACGTCTACGAACGCGACATATTCGTTCGGCTGTTTAAAACTGTTATAGTTTCGCATTTACAACAGATCAAGGAGGGCGTAGATGTCTTCGCAATTTTCTTAATCAATTTATTTTGAGTAGCTGATGTGCCCTACCCACCGCCTAATTCTTTAGTCTCCCTGACCTCCCCGACATCCTCCTCTTTCTCCTCTTTCTCACTGGCTCACTACGCATGCGTAGGTGCTATATTGGGATCTCAGAATGCCAAATGCATGCTCAAACCTTGAAATTCTGGAGACACAGAGGGGAAACTAAATCTGTAGTTGAAACGAAGCTTTTCATTGTGCGTCTATGATTTATAAGGGATAACCACACCGACCAAGTTTTCGAGGTCGGTTCGAACGATCTTTGCGCGGGTGGGTGTGAAGGAGGCAATTGTAAATTGTTACGTACACAGCTAAGCGTTCCGGGGTCCACCGTTGGCACACAAGAAGGATCTGCGCAGTGAAATTGATTTACCAACTCCTATTAATCACACTGTGTTGACGGGTGCGTGATCTCCTTGGTAATTATTGCACCCTGCGCGCCTTTTGAGCCCCATTAGCTCCGCCGATGCGTTACCGAGGTATGTTCTCTAATACGCCGAAAAAAGGAGCAAAGAAATGTGTAAAGATAAGGTAAAAATGGGGACTTAAACTTTTAAATAAAATCTGGCTGGTTTTGCTAGTTATGTGGACAGATATTACCTGATAAAATTTGAAAACACAGAAAAAACTGGTTCGAAAGAGAGATGTGGAGTTGTGGAGGAGGTTTTTAGTGGGCAGGTTAGGGTATAAAGTGCGCAGTAAGGTAAAGGTAGCCTTATTGCTGTATAAGATTGAGATTCCGGAAGAACGCTTTCGCCTGATGGGGCCACAATGGCGAAAATTCCACCTGATATTGTACGTCTAAGATGGTACTGAGCATTCGACAAAAAAGTTACTTTGATATTAGGAGTATTCCATCGTTGTAATTTTGCAACATGAGGGGACAAGTAACGCTGCACACCAAGCGTGGTGAGTATGTTGCGTAGATGCATCGATAGCTGAATCAATTGGTGCTTTGTGTACGGGTAGGGAATTAGAAATTAGGAATCAAAATGGTAATGAGATGCTCACCGAAATACCACACAAAGGAAAGTCAGCAGTCACGAAGGACAAGAAAGATATCGGTGCAGTAGTTTGTGATACATTTTGCGTGAATGGAAATTTTGAAAGGTTTGTAGAAAAGGAAGTAGAGAAAGCATGCTCCCCGGGTGACCCCTGAACTACGACCTTGAAAACATGAATGGTGGTGAATACGAATGTGTATGGTATTAAATTTAAAATGCGAGTATAAGTGGCATTGGACGGCACATCAAAAAGGTTGCTGGCCTTAGTTTTATTTCCTCACTGAGGAATACAATAAACTTTATGTACTGAAATTGAGCAAAAAAGGGGAGAAGTAGAGCCCATGCACTCCGCACAGATGGTTAACCAGCGGAGCTGTAACGCGAGGCCGGTAGTTAACACCACACATTGACTCTGCTACAACCGTGCCACCGCCGCCTCGTCCGTTCGTTGTCCTTTGAATTGTGACTCACGCTGTAGCTCGCTGCGCACGCGCTCTGCTGTTAGAGAACCTCGGTTCTTCCCCCTCCGATGTGCCGTTCCTCCTTACTAGTGTCAGTCAATGAAGAACCTGGCCAATCTCTGTTTTCTTACTTCTTGCTCCTTCTCAACCTAGCTTCCTTCGCGCATGCGCTCGGGGTTGCGTCAAAAGAGTTTTCTGCGTATACGGGACTGCGGGATTTTTTAGTCTAGCTATATAAATCTTCGTTGTATAACATTCTGTAAACCACACTACACCAAAATATCGCTGGTTTGAAATGCATCATCCGATTCCTTCAAAAAACAAGTAAATTAGTTTTTCTGCCTTTCGCCTTCGACGCCTCGTGGAGGGATAACCGAATGTACTGCAATTTTTGGTCTCTAGAACTCAAATCAGACAAAAAATCTGTGCAGGAAAGTTTCACCAATAGAACACTTAAAAGGTACGATTCTTTTACACATGATATGGGAAATAGACACTCAAGTTTAACTAATCGCCTATGCTTTGGAAGGAATGGCACCGTCCTCCCTTGCCACACAGAGGAACAATTCACATACCAAACGAAAAGCCAGAAAAGAATGCGAGAAGAGACGAATGATGGCTTTGTGAGGAAGGAGGTGATATTGCTTAATAAGGCCCTTAACTTAACCCTTGAAACTGTTGTGACCGTTCATTTGGTGGATGAACAATAAAGAAAATCAAAAGGATGCAAAAGCCAACGAACGGGAGAAAAAGCGTCAGCTAAAACTAATCAGGGCTTTGGATTGAGAGGAACAGAATATCGTGGTTCAGAAGCAAGTATCTATAAACCTCTATAACAAAAAAAAAACAAATTTAAGAGCCCGCCGAAGCGCGACCTGGGGAAGGGAACAACTGAGGCACTTGTTTTCCGGCTCCAGGAGAACGTTAACGAGAGGCCGACCGGTGGCCTGGGCGAAGGCAGGAAAAGGCAAACGCCGTTGATCGTGCCCACGGGTGTGACCGAGGGTAAACAAGGGTTGGAGGGAAGCGACGCTGGCGGAGGGGAGTTTCTTCCCGCAAGGAACGCTGGAGGCCGGAAGAGCAGGAACTCTGGAGGCGTACCCGCGTTGAGGGGAGGCGAGGATGAGTAGCTGGCGTGACTGGACAGGTTAGCAGCAGTGTTGCCTGTACTGCATGGTGTGCCAAGGGTACGTAACATGCGCGGTAAAAGTACCACTTTAGGCTCCGTCGCTTTTTTAGTTTCACACGTAATCAAGGAAAAAGAAGTACAAGACGGCCTGCCAGTTCTTGTTTGGGGGTAACGTATTGATTGATTGATTGATTGATTGATTGATGATTGATTGATGATTGATTGGATTGATGATGATTGATTTGATTGATTGATGATTTGATTGATAGTCGACTAGCTCACTCACTCCCTCACTTCACTCACTCAATCGTTCCTTTAATGCTGCGATAGCAATTCCTACCAGGGAATCGCCAGCTACGCTACGTTTATGATCTATAACATCTCCGTTGCTCAAGTAGTCTGAACATGCCCTGAAACATAAAGACATGTTAAAAACGACGTGCTGAATGTAACCTTAACGAGGCAAATGTTATTATGCTATTACAGAAAAAATACCTGGCTGTCCAGCCTGTTCCTACTATGCTTACAAGAAACTCTATTACAATCAAACCTGGCTAACTCGAAGTCGCATAATTAAAACGAACACATAATTCCAACTGGTTCATTATTCCGGGCAAAGTGGCGTGTGTTTGAATGGGGAAAACTCTCGCAAATCCGAACCTGAAACACGTGCCACGGTTGATTCGAACAATGTTGCCCGTCCGCACAGACTACTTTTCGCGAAATTCCAAGCCGAAGGCCCAAGTTCAATGCGTCACTAGCCTCCGCAGCTTCCCAAACCAGTGGCCGTGTGCTTGCTCCGCGTACTGTTATTAAGAGGGAAGTGCAGCATAAAAAGATAATGCCTGACAGTTTGTTGTAGCACCACTTCTGATTTTTTACGCGTTCTTAACCCTATCGCAGTAGCTACGAAAGGGCAAGTAGGCAATTATATCTCTGCCTAGAGCGTTAATGGCACGCCGAATTAGGTAACAGTTCGGAGCCTTTAGTATAAAAAAAAATGAAAGAGAGCTTTCGTAATGAAGAAATACGACCGGGGAGTCTCTTGAACTGCCGCCATTTTTTTTTGTAAGCTAAGACAATGATTGAGCACGCACTCTGACGGACTGCCGAGAGGTTGGGCGCGCCCTGGATTGTTACGCCTGTCGCCGGGCTTTATTAACAAGGATGCCCTGCTGCCTTTTAACAAATGCCCTGCTTTACTAATCTTGCCTTTTAGACCAAATGCAAAGCTTTACTAATCCCGCAAAGCTTCATTTGACCGCAGCAAGCGCTTCACGTGACTCGTCTTCCGAGCTCCGCAGAGGGACCCGTTCGCCGCTGCCGCCGCCATTGCTGGTTGGCGCATGCGCTCTCCACAGCTAGTTCGAGCCTGACCACGTGACTCGCCGCATGCTAGTGAGCTCCGCCAGAGCATTGCCCATGGATGAAAGCGATGTCTGGTTGATCGATGGATTGTAGGGTTTAACGCGCCGACGCAACGCAGGCGATGAGGCGCGCCGCAGTGTGGGGCTCCGGATTAATTTTGACCACCTGGGGATCTGTAACGTGCGCCGAAATCTCGTACACACTGGCCGTTTTGCTTTTCGCCTCCATCAGAAAAGCGGCCGCCGCGGCAGGTAATCGAACCCGCGAGCTCGTGCTCAGCAGCGCAGCGCCTTAGCCACCGAGCCACCGCGGCGGGTTTCTGTGATCATTGCGCCAGAACCTAAGGCTTTGAGCCGTCGTCGACAAGCAGCATCTGACTACCCTGTGGATATTGCCGTGTGAACCGTTGGTATGGCAGAAAGTCGGAAGCGGGGCCACAACCGTAGAGATAAACAGGTTTTGACGAATAATAGAATAATTGAAGCTAAATTCAAGGTTAACCAAGTGAAACCAAGAACTAATAAAACTAGGCCAAGGTTTCGGTTTGCATATGCTGGGTTAGGTGAGCTAAGCCACAGCTTTTTTTTTCTTTTTTTAATTCAGGGTCTACATCTTTAAATACTTGAAGAAGCGTCTCACAGACAGCAGAACAAATGTGTCTTTCGCAGAAACAACACTTTATAGATAAGAAGGCGCTGTAATACTTCCTCACTTCTAAATAACTTCCTTTTGTTCGTTTTATTCTCTACACTTTCTTGAGTGGTTCTGTCGCACTGACTTGACCTTCTTTTTTACTCAGCCCAGAGCACAGAATTTAAAAAAAATATCACCATAGATGTTCCTTTTAGGCCGCGAACATTTGATATTTGTTTCATAGAATGTGCTAAGTTAAAAAAACATCCTGAGGTTTAAGAAACCGCAAAGTAAATCGGAGCGTGCGCCCGGAAAGGGAAACCGTAGTGCCCGAGAGGGGTTGTAAGAAAGAGCCACGAACCATCGGATGATCGGAGCGCGCCTAGTAGATCAACACCAGGTCCGGCTAGGCTTTCGCCTTCACGTAGGTTTTTAGCATCCCCCATATTTTTAAAAGAGAACTTCAACGGCGTACTGTATGATTTCTGCAGCTGAAACAGGAAGAATCGGTCCGAAAACCAAGTGAGTGCCTTCATATACGTCCATTCTTATCTTTCTGTAGTCCGAAGGCGTGGCAATTTTGATAATGTTTATCACTCGTTTTTCTTGCAGTGTCCGCGTTTTCGCTTGCGCCTTTACACCCTGTGATCATGTCGAACCAACTGGCCCACACCAAGCTGTTGCTTTGATAATAGAGAGTTTTAGGTGACCGTTTTCGACGGTGTCCGGTATCGGCAGCCCGGTTAGCGCACGGAGCCAATCCGTTCGCGGCCACCGCCACGCATGCGCAATGGTGCTCCCGCTTGCTACGGAGCGGAGCGGACCGTCGGTCAGTATCGGTATACTTGTGTAAGGCTAACCCCACCCCTGACTCGAGTATTTTATGCAAGTTTATTGTCTGCAGGGTTAATATGCGCGGTGTTTTGAAACAAGCCGAGGTGGATTCAGGTTGTTTCGGAGCTTGTTTGATGAAAATGCTGAAAGAGACTCCCACGTCAACGCAATCGGGCTTCAATAAGGGCTGAAACGTTTTCGAAATGGCCAGGCAGGCCGGGTAACAATCTAAGCAGAAAGCAAAACGGTTGAAAATACAAGCACTAAGAATCAATACCAGTAAGCACAGCAACAAGATCGCTGTAATAGTGCCTTGGTAACTTCACCATAGGAATTAAACAAAAACCTCCATGAATTTTGTTTACTTTATCGTTGTATAAACAACTGTATTGCTTTCTATAGTACTCGTACGTTTTATTTCAGGTTTTTTGGAGTACTTCTTCTTCCCTCCAAATTGCTTATGTATATTGATTGATTTATTTACCATACCTCCAAAGCAAGAGGCATTGCGCTGTCTGCCGTTCAACACATTTTTACCCCTCTCTCATCGTAATTCCTTTAGTTTTTGTCTATTTATAGGTACTTTTCGTCACAGTTTTTCACTGGTGGGATTAGATGTCAGTTTTTATACGTCATTTTTCTTTAGACTCTAACATAGTTGGCTCAAGTAAATAAAAAACAACCTCGCTAGCTCTCTTCGCATTTATGGGTACTCATACATCCTTGTTTGTGCCCGACAGTTCTTGATTTATTGATGAGCTGCCAGTACGTTCTGAACGATTTCTGATAACCCGATAATGCGGTTATTTTATGGAAAGATATGCACTCACACATGTCGAACTGTAACTCGGAGAGACACGTTTTTCATAACGTTACTGACCGCACGCAGAACAGCCATCGGAAACTGCTTCGACGTCTCGTCGTAATTTAAATGGCGTTCTTAGGTCTTGCGTTGTTTTGGGGTCACGTCCAGCATAATTTTTAAACGTTGGAAGAAATCTACAATGAATGATATAGTATTTACGTAGGCACAATGCATCGGGATGTTTTCATTCGCAAGATGAAAGTTACGGGCAGAAACCACCTAACCGTCGTGCAAGAAAAAAAGAGGCGGTTTCCTTTTCCTTGATGCATGAAAAACAAAGAACAGTAAAATGAATCATATGTTCCTTCCTAGAGTAGAGGATCGCTCGATATTTGTAATCCCTCCGCCCTGAAGCAATTTACTTAGCCATTGAGACCGCTAAGTTCGATGTTTCGAATGAGAACCCCACATTTTGCCCTCTTAGGCGGGCCCAGCCGGGGCAGGCTCATAAATGCAGGCTCAGTCCCCTAGGTGCAGGAGCTTATGGCGTCTCCTCTCGTCATCGTCGTCATCGTAATCGTCGTCTCATGTAGCCGTTGTTCTAAAACACCGGGAAACTCGTTTACGCCTCGCGCTAGAGAACTTCACGCTTCAAAGACAAGATACTTTTACAGCAAAGATATGATAGTATTACAGCAAAGAAAGATACGGATATGAAACCCAATGCTTTCATATCCGTTGGCAAAAACGCCAAGGCGCCAAGAATACACTTGCAAAATGTGTGCTTCGCTCCACCACAGATTTCACGTTAGTGCAGGTAACCCAGGATTTTTTCCGTTGCGAAATCATGTATTTACATTTGTATAGTGTTAAATATAGTTTGCGTGAAAGTAAAATATCTACTACTCACGTCACTGGTGAAAGTAGAAAACAGTGGTAGATAGGTAACTTTTTTTTTGGTTTAGTGCGTCGTCTAACGTTGGAAGCTGATGCACGGTTTCAATGCGATTTTACAACTGTATCCTCAACGTGCAGTGAGGTGAAAGGTACTGGCCGGATATTCACAAAGATGTTTGCGCATAAAGGGTAGCACAAACAGTTTGTGATTGATCGCAGCCCTTGGCGCGGTTTGCCCCCCTAAAAAAGCGCGATGATAGCCTAGGCACCGCCTAAATAAAACTGCTTTCCGATATCATTCCCGTAAACAGATTTGTAAATTTCGGCATGTTCTTCACTCGCAATATAAAGGATTGCTATTCAGGCAGGTGTTTTGATGCAGAAAAAAATTCCGGACAGTCTACTTCACTTCGGCTGATGGCAACGCATTGACAGAATGGCGGCCAACCCCAATAGCCACGGCAAAATGTTAGTGGAAGTTCTTCTGTGTGAATAACTGCGAAACGTCACCCCGCCACGTGCATTTGGAGGCTGCTGTGAGCGGTCGCCGGTACTGGGGCGCATGCTTCAGTTCAATTCCATACGTCAAGAACCGCTTCTGGTCAAGAGGTCCAATGAGTCAAGAGGTCCAACGAGACAAGAGGACCAATAGTCACGTGACAGCCGAGTGAAGAGCATTTTGACGCGTTGGGCCTCTTGACTCATTGGACCTCTTGACTCGGAATCCAGTGTTTCTTTCAGTTTCGGTTTTCAAACTGAACCGGACATTTTTATGAGCCGTTTGTGCCGAACGCGTTCATTTTTGAAACGCAGTGCTTTGAAGTTAGCCCTCCCTTTATGTGTACAATAAGATGACCTTTACGTGGTTGAAAGTTTGAGTGCCATTGGCCTTTGTGTTTATGGATGCAATAACTATCTTTGTTGTGCAGCCATTTTTTGGCCATTTTAGAACGACAGCTTCTCATTTATTTTAGCGAACCCTCCTTCCAAGTTTGTCCCATGTGAACTGGGATATGTTATCAACACTACACACCAGACAGAGATAGGGCCGGCGCTACTTCAACTAATTTTAGTTGTTCAATTTTGCAACCACTTTCTGATTTATAAGCGATTGAAATTAATTTCATTAATTCGTACTGAGTGGGCAAGCTGCAAATGTTATGAATAAACACGGTTTCCATGAAAGCGAAATGTGCAGCAAAACGTAATTTCAGTAGAGAATGAATATTAGCGGCAACATCTGTTCGCGCGTATGAAACGGCATAGCCTTTATTCGCCCAGCTCAACTTTTCAGGAAAGATAACTTGTGAAACGCCATACAAATGGGAGTTTTTTTGTTGCGGGAAAACGAACAGGCCATCTTATGAAAAGCCAAATTGTAGAAAGTCGTAATATGAAAAGCTCGATATTGTGGAAAAGCCTAACTTACCAACATATGAAAAACCAAATCGTAAGAACTCGAACGCCATGCATTGCGGGATGGCCTTCGATTTATCAATAGCATCGATTTCCTTGCACAATTGAGGTAATTTACTTAAGAGCAATAGCTAAATAGCGCATTGGGAACATGATCAACGCCCTCGCTTTCACGCGCGGGAAATATATTTCCTCAATTCATAAACTGCAAATGTTCGCATGACTTTATTGCACTGTATCCACGCCCTTTCGCAACACTGACGAGATGAATTCCTTGGGGGTTTCCTTGGTTCGCGCGCACCGCCAATTTTCAAATCCGGGAACCTGAGCTGCCATGCTCTACCCTTCGCACACTTGCGGCAACAAGAGACGTCGAAAATGTACAGACTATACGGGAAACGCAATCCCTTATCCCCCTGTCATCCACCGGGGAAAAAAAAGGACAAGGAGGCGCGCCTAATGAAAGAGCGAACCGCAGGAAGATCCTTTTTTATTTTACCGCGAGTATGGCACCCGGCTCGAGAGAGGAGCCTTTCCTGGACAAGCTTCGCTGCATTGGATGACGCCGCCGCCATTGGGTTCCGACAGGAAGAGCCTTTTCTTCAGCACTCTGCTGATCCCATTGGCAAAGGCGCGTTCACCAAGAGTGTTGAAAAGAAACGGAAGGCGAACTCATCGAACGAAAAAAAAATACCTATGACATCGACGAAGTTGTCACAAAGAAGATATCTTAGACGACGTCCGCATGACGACATTCCCGCTGCGATCCATTGGGGCATGTCAGGCGCTTTCAACGCGATACTTTCTTACTAGCAACTGCAGCGATGTGGTCGGCGCGGCGAAGGGTTGGGGTCTGCAGTCCCGCAGCGAGAGAGAGGACTCAGTGCATGCTACAGGCGGCAAGTACCAGGCTCGGGCGTGAGGAACGCTGTCTCCAACACAGGAACCTCATTTCCGAGATGGTTGAGGCAACAAAAAGAAATTTAGCCGTGCCTCTGTATGCTCCGCTGAAAATATCGTCAAAAGAGGGTGATTTAAGGAACCTGTGCCACGTAGTACCTTCTGATATCTTCCCCTTAAACACCTTAAACCTTTCTCTCCTCTGTCGCTCCTGTCATGGTGAATAAATAAAGGTTCCGGGACTATAATTCAATTTTCCCGCTGTCGTACTGCTCGCACGCCATTGACACCTCTTGTTTCTGCTCTGCTTGGAGCAGGTCGAGCTTAAACTCTAGCTGTGTTCATTTTGTGCTTGCTCTTATATCAAGAGGAAAAGACAGGACAGCTGATACACGTCCCAAAGAATGCTGGGCAAACACAGCGATAGTGTGTGTCCAGTATTTTTTTTGGGCCGTGTTCCAGCTGCACTGTCTTTTTCCTCTTGATTATGTCCAACCGACACACTCAGATAGCCACTTTAGTTCAATTTATTGCTTTTATATGACCCGTTTGCGGCACAGTGTTTTTTTATTTTTCATTGAAATCACCAATTCATTAAGTATTGTTAGCTAAAAGACGGCTGGTGCTCTTCGTAATGTATCCTCATACTTCGCTTTCTGTTCGAGTTATTCTTACGTGAGAATCGACAAAAACAGCTCGTACAAAGAGCGATGCACACCGGGTGGGGTAAAGGGAGCAGGAGGAATGCCTTTAATGATGAAGAGAAATCAGCCTGGCAGCGAGCTTGGCTTGCTACTCCACATGAACATAAGATGTGCGAAAGTGAAAGGAAGCGAAGACACAAAAACTCATACAGACACTACAAAAGCAAATAAGCACACAAACTGACAAACGCAGGATCGCGCACACAGCGCACAAACAGATGTGAAGTTAGGGCAAACATTTCAAGCCGGAGTCGCCCGGAGAAATGACACCAAGGCCCGTGTACTCCGTGATGCCGTGGCAGTTGAGTGCCTTTCGCATCACAATGGCAGCACGCAGTCGCTTCAATGAGCCGCGGGGTGTCATAACGGGGGCAACACACAGTCTTTATCACACTCATACTTGGTGAAGGAGAAAAGTGTGGCTGAAACAAGTGCACCTCCTTCGTCGCGCTTAACAAAACAAAGCGAGTATACATGATACATAGGGTCATGCAATAGCGCCCCGGTGGGACCTTTATCACTCTCGCTGAAAGAACCTTTGTCACGCTCGATGAAAGAAAAGTGTAAACAAGTGCACCAATAAACAAGCTTTTGGGCAAACCGGTCTGTCCGGCCCTTATCCGACCATCTGCAAAAAAGAACCTGGCCGATCGTCACGCAGCTTGGATGTAAACACTGTGTTCCAATGTACACCATTCCCGCGAAAAACATACCAATAGATGCACATCGCAACAGCCATTGAAGGCAGGAGACAAGACAAACAGCACTCCTCGCTCTCCCATCAAACAGCACAGCCCACAGGACCGCAGGCGAAAAAGGAACAAACAAACAAGTAGGCGAAATAAGAGGGAAGCGAAGGTAGCAGACGACAGGAAGCGTTGAGAGGAAGGAGGCGACGGACGAGAACATTTGCACCGATCTCTGCGGAGGGAGCGCGTACCGTTAGCAGAATGCTCTTACTCTAGGTGACCGAAATTCTAAGGTAAACAAAACAACAGGCTGAAAAACTCCTACTGGAAAAGAAACTACGCAGGCATATTTATCAGCGCAGACGACAGTCCTAAGTCAATTCAGTGAATGGGAGTCCGACTCGCTCCAAGCTAGTCATATTGCAGTTGTTTTTCCACAGCAAAGCTGTTTAGGCTTTTAGTTCAATCACGGAGAGTTATCATAAAACTCAGCCCAGCCGAACCCACGTGATCGCGCGCCTCCTTAGGAGTGCCTGGCGTCGGCCACGATTTCGCCCGGGCTTGCGCCACGTGAGGAGCTCACAAAAACTACCATGAATTATACCGAAGCCCCCGTGAACGTGCTACTTTTGAGGAGCGCACGGCATCGGCTAGCTCTACCTTCGTGAATACTCTGCCCAGCGTTCGTGGCGGGACCTCTCGCTGGGCTGCTATCCTCACCAGTGCACGTGCGTTCGCTCCTGAAGTGGGGAGACACAGACACAGAGTTCGTAAAGCCGGTTGCCACGGGTTCTAGCCCGAGCTTACGCGGTCCAATATGGCAGAAATGTGAACGCCTGTAGACAAAACTATCAGGGCATGCCAATCATGAAGAACGTTCAGCGGCAAGATCGGAAATCAGGGTGGAGTGCAACATCCGGGTCTCCGACGAAGGGAGAGGGCCCGCCAGCTCTGCTGCTTCTGCAGCCATGCACCACTAGTGCAAGCTGCGCCAGTGTTTTGGGCTCGTTTGGGTGTCCTGCATACCTATGGAAACAGAAGGCTTACCTGGTCAGGCCAAGCCCAACTAAGCATGAGGACGCACACCACCAAAACTAACCGACGCGAGGGTGCCATCAAAAGGAGCCCAGATTTACCATTCGGTGTTCTTAGGCGTCGCAGTCCATACTCTCGGGCACCGCTCGCGGGCTTTGCTTTCTTCTGATCGGAACTGTAGCATCCTGTTTTTGTTGTCTTTTCAATCATTGTATGTGCGCATAGAGCTTGGTTTATGTCTCCTTCTGGTCTAGGTTGTTGCTGTCCCATTAGAGGTGTCTAGCATCGCGTCGGTTGCTCTGGCCTAGAGTACACGCGTCGAAGGGGGCGCTGTGTGGCTGTGGGAGGGTAGATAAAAAAGGAGTGTTCGGGGACAGGGGGCGAGTTGGGACGAAGGTGGGTGGTGTGGAGGTAACGTGGGTGCGAGTTAGAGGAGTGGCGTGCAGTGGTTTGATTGCGTAGCACGCACGAAAAATGAAGCGGGTGGGTGGGTGAGGGAGGAAGCAAGCGCAAGAAAAGTGAGGCTGCTGCGGACCATCCAGAGAAAAGGAGAAGATATCAGTGCGGAGCACCGCAATGTATAAATGATGCCCTAAAAGCTTTCTGAAAATGTTTTCAACTAAACTCTGAATAATTCGTAACAACGGCACCTTGGCAGTCAGCAAGATCTCTGTTTTGTGTTTCATGGAAACAAATTTTATTTTGGCGAGACCTGTATCTTCTCTTTTCCTAATGCAGAGTACCTGTGAGTGCTCTCCCGCCTGTTGTCGTATTTCGGTACAGAAAGGGCCCAGCAATGTGAGAGAGGGCGGAGGGCAATTAAGCCTTAGAAACAACCGTGTTATCTTGGAGCACAGGAAGGGAGGAAAAGAGGCAGTGAGGGAGAGCTGATGTCATAGCAGAGGAGCGGAGCGCAGCACGCGATCGTCTTGACTGGGGAGCACACATATGGCACCGACCATAAGGCTGGCGCACGCACGTTCCCCCTCAGTCATCTTTCTTAAAATGCAATGAGAATAAGCGCCATGAGTACAGACGTGTACAGCCGACGAGCTCACATTTAGGCAAATGCTGGGTAGAGCATGAACGCATGAAAAAAATTTATCATATTTACCCTTAAAAAGTTATTAATTTTTCGAGCATCCCACCAGACTCTCCACAATTGCTTGGATAATGGTTTGAAATTTTCGCCCAGCGCTCCTCGACTAATATGACTCGCTTCAATTCTCCATAGTTAGCAATTTTCGCAGCAAAATTACTTAGCGTGTGGAACCCTCATTTCAAAAGAATTCAAGTCTAACTTGTTTTTTATACCGCTTCTTGGCAAAGCATGTGCTTTCCTTCCAGACCAAGGGACGGAAGGCGGTAGAAATTTTAAAGAGCCATTTTCCCAATACACTCGCTGCCAAGGAATAATTTGCCTGCCAACGAGCAGCCGATATTACACTGCTTCTAGGACTGTCACGTTCCATCGAATATAGTTCGATGACTCATCCCTTCGCTATCGAGAGAAAGAGGGCTATCGAGGTCAGGCAATGTTCGCCACGTGGCAATTTCGGCGTCTTCCGAGAAGACGTTGATTTAGGTAAAGCTTGTGAAGATGGCGCTCATTAGCCCCGCTGCCTGCATACCCAGATATTGACTTCTTTTGTGTAGTTACAACCAGGGCACAACTACCCAGCTAAGAAATAGGACACGATTGGTGATGGAAAGCAGACGTTCGGTTAGGCTTAGCAGACGACGCCACATAGGACGCAGATGAATCGGCACTCAAAGCTACGCATTAGCGACAGTGTGGTAACTATGGATGGAATTGTTATAACTTGGAGGGAGAGCGCTAGGAAAGTTGCAGCTGAAGTTCACTTACGCCTGCATTTACAGGACCATAAAATGAAGAGGCCATCTCTCAGGGCTGCCGGCTCCCTTGCGCTTCCCCTCCTCTTTCACAATTCAGTGCGCCAATTCCACATTACAGGAATATGGATTAGATCATAGTGCATTCGTGCCTCCTGATAAGCACCTCTAAATCCTCGCTTCACACGTGTAGTCGCAGGGAAAGGGGGAGGCGGTGGCCGCAACAGATATGACCTTCCTGTCGCGGCGTGCGTAGGCAAGCCGGCCAGGCCAACCATTAGCTGGTGAACGACTGCATCCCAGTATGCGAGTGCTGGTGCACACTAATGTAGGCGTGTCAGTCTGTGCTGAATGCGCAGTTTACCGCTGATCACAAATACCTGTCGACAGCTAGCTGCTGCGAACAGCTGGAGGTGGCTTGCTTACGCTCACCGAGGCGGGAAAACAGCAAGCGTACTCTGGATATTTTGTTTACTCCTTCCATACGACGGTTTGAACTATTCACCTACAGCATAAAGTGAAACAGATGGTGGCGTAAGTACTAGAACGCTTCTTATTATCACGATGCAAATGCATTGTCCTCGGCTCTTTTGATGAAATAGGCACAACAGAACGACTTTTGTAAAACAGTAGGCAACGAATCCCACAAACGATGGGGCCTTTCTTATACTTCAGTGTTCGTGCAGTCGCCACATGTCTGGTGCGGCGCTGCGAACGTTACTACTGTTTTCTTCGCGTTCGACGAAGGGTATAATCAGGGTAAGGCACCTATAACCAATGTACGACAGATCGTGCCGTAATTTTTTCAGTCAGTCTCTGTCCGCTTCTTTTTCTTTCGTCCCCTTAAACTCTCCTTCTATACATAATGCTTCTCCCCCTCCTTAACCCTTCTATTTGCTGCTTTCGTTTTTCTTAATTTGTACTGCGCCTTCGCGCTTTGGTATTTTATTTTTTCTTGAGCATTGGGCCGTTGGCGCTGTGCTTCATCCGACTCGTATTTTTCCAATACCAACACCGCCGTGTCGGTTGTAATGTTTCATTTACACTTCTCCATTCCCCTTCTCCTGTTTTATCCTGTTAGCTTCGACCAGCCAAGGAAACCTCGCTCGTGCGAAAACACCCATGCTTTAACACTGATTCGACACGTTCGTCGGGCAAGATATAAATACAGGTCCAAAAGCTCGTCCTGCTTGCTAAGCCCGGCTCCAGCTTCGCAGTCACGTGCGTCCTCTGGAGAGGTCTCATGGTGAAATAACGTCCCATTCTTTCTTTCTTTAGCTACAAAATCTGGGGCATATATTCCTTCTGTATATAAGAACGAGAACTGCGCTTGCGTACTTTGTGTCCTTCAATCTTATTCCCAAAGTGTCCACTATTTCTCTTTTTTTTCGACTCTGCGCAGGTTTCCTTATCTCTAATTCAGCGAAGCATGGAATTGCTAAATCACCGTGATTATTTTCAATCTGGTGAACATTATGCGTACGATCGTTGGTCCTGGTTCACATAACTCCTTGGTTGCTGTCTTGGAAAAGAAGGCAACAGGGATAGCATGTACAGATCCGCGCAGAAGCACACAGAGCATGGGATTGGTGGCCGCATTTCATCGCGGTGCCGTTTAGAAGCGCCGACGGGAACCAACGAGCGCCGTTCTGGGGATTCGTGCGCACTGCCCCCGTCACCCTATCTGATAATGCTTAATCGGTGCAATTTTGGCTTGTCTGACTGCGTGTGCCGGTTTTGAAGCGGCAGCTCTTGGCTGTAGAAAGACGCTGGTTAGATTGACGCTCGCTACAGTCAGCGGCGCCCAAACCCGCCGTTTTGGAGTACGACGAAGGAACGCGATTTGAAATGTGCCTTGTTACGCTCAACTGAGCGCTCCCATCGGTGCCTTGCTCCCGGACGGAATTTTATTACGTGTCTATTAGGTTTCCAAACGCCTGTTCTTTCAATGCAGGACAACAAAGAATTTAGAGAAGCTTGCACTCACGCGCAAGACTTGAATGGGGAAGCTGTTGCAGGCGATCTTTGACGGACACAAAGTTCAGTTTTACTATCGTTGTGACGTCGTGGCTGACGTCGGCGGCATGCCATTTTAATCACCTTATGGTGAGCAAAGGCAGAGTGAGCTCGTCGTTTTCGTCGACGTTTTCGTACGCCATTCTCCAAGCGCGACTTATCGTATCTAGCGTGTGAATCTCACATCAGGGGCCCCTCAGGGCCCTATACTCTCCCCCATCCTTTTTAACCCTGCCCTGTCATCATTGCCTCCGCGACTAGCCAGGATCCCCGGCCTCCACCTACGCGGATGACATTAACCTTTGGGTGAACTCCGGTAGTCCAGCACATATCGAGGAAACCTCGCAATTGGCCTGCGACACCATTCTCGACCATGCATCTTCTATCGGGCTTAACATATTAGCCTCGAAATCTGGTCTTTTAGTGGTGTCTAACCGACGAGGCCCTGAGCCGGATCGCTCCTTAATACCTCTGTCGAATGGCGCAGCCTCCATACCAAAAGTGGATTCACAAAAAAATTTGGACCTCACCCTTACACTCAATGGATGTGCTGTTCATCATCAACAAAATGCTCCACTCGAAGATCTCTCAGGTCTATCATCTTCTCAAGCGCGTTTCTAACCGAACACCAGGCCTCAAAGAGCCTCACTTTCTCCGCATTGTGGACTCTTTCGCGACATATCGCGTCCTGTACACTGTGCCCTACCTCCGCCTCTCACTTGCCCAGACAAACCGTCTTGAAGGAGCCCTGCGTGTCCTGTACCGTTTGGCACTGGGGATACCTCATTATGCCGCCACACAAGGCGTCTTAGCCCTAGGCATTCATAATACCCTCGAGGAACGGATCGCATCTCACCTCCAGGCCCAGCTTGCGCGCTTAAAGCTCTCGGCTTCAGGTCGGACGATTCTCACCCTCTTAAACTACCCAACAGACAGTCTTCCTTTAATCCCTCCCGAACCTCTTCCCTGGTCTTCCTTCCCAAACCTAGTAATTGAGCGTATTCTTCGCCACATGCACCCTGCTCACAACTTGGTCCGCAGGCAACAACGCACAAAAGCATTGCACAGGCGCATTAATTGGCTTAAACAGAATGGTGCGGCAATCTACTTCACGGACGCCAGTTTCGACTCCACTTATAGAGATGGTGCTATCGCCCTCCATATCCCTACCCGATCTTTAGACACCATTGTCCTACTTCAAAAACGCCCCAACTTGTACAACCCTCGAAGAATTCTCCATAGCCGCCGCCGTCGAATACGCTGTGAAAGTCGAGCCCCCTGCCACCCAAATTTTTGTGTTCTCAACTGCGCCCTTCGCGGGCATCCTTCCCACAAGATAACGCTGGTGTGGGTACCCGGCCACGCCAACGTGGGCGGCAATGCTCGAGCACACGAGCTTACCCGAGTACTCTTACCCGAGTACGCACGCATCGAGTGCGTAGCGTATATTGGACAGCGCGGGAAGGCAACCGCGTGGCGCAACAACAAACCATGCTTGCCGGTCACGTGATTATAGTGCAGTTAACTTCGGTTTTGATTTGTATTTTTATAGCTAAAATTCAAAATTCAACAACAATGAAAAAGGTGACAGTGAGGAGCAACAAGGAGTCGTATCAGAGGCCAAGGCAAGTATGAATGGGAAACGTTCCTACGGATGCATGATGGCGAGTGACTGCAGCGCCTGATGTTCCCCATATTGTGTTATAGTTCAGCGTACGCACCCGGCCGAAACTAGGACTTATGCGTTCTAGGTTCGTTGTGAATCAATGTCCCTGTGAAATGTACCATTTTGGTATGAAACACCATGCTTACTAATTTCTCAGGACCATGGCCCCAGTCGAATATCCACGTATGCATGAAAGTTTAGGACGCCAACAGCCCCAGCCCCTTAGGGGCTGGGGGTGTTGGCGTTTCCTGGTGTCGTAAACGTCGTCGTAAACGTAGTCGTGGTCGTCGTCTTATGTAGTCACGGTACTAAAGGACCGGGAAACTCGTTTACGCCTCGCTCTAGGGAGCTTCATGCTTCAAATAAAAAGAGACTTTTACAACAGAGTTGTATACCTCTACCGACGAACGGTTTCACCTCCGTTGGCAAAAATGCCAAGGTACCAAGAATACGCTTGTGCGCAGATTCCCGCCCCCACCCCCCATGTTCCACATTAGGGGAGATGGCCCGGGGTTTTTCGGGGCACCGTTTACCGTATCCTCTGACTGGTTTTTAACAGCGAAATTGTTCTTGGTCGAGGCTGTCATTGGACCAGGCGTGGTAACGCGAGGGCAGCTATGTGGAGAGGGCATAGCCTGGTGAGGGGGAGATCAAGCGCCAAGCACACGTGCGGCGTAGAGAGGAGAGGGGGAGCTGGCGCCAAGGGCCGGTGGGTGGAGTCAAGGAGAGGAGATGAGTCGGTCAATTGCAGAACGCGCGTCGAACAGATGGTTCGGAGTAGCGCACATATATAGACGAACACGCTTGGTGGTCGTTCTTCGAATGTTCGGAAACTTGGTTAAGTCGCGCGCTCTCCGGGTGCAGAAGCCGCCCTTCGAGAGCGCCAGAGAGAGGTTGGCGCGCGAAGGAGCGTGAACGGGAATCGATCTGATGGCTTTGAGAAATGCTGTGTAGCTTAGTCTTGCGATTAGAAAACACCAGGCTGTTTCGCTGTTAACATCAGCGTTCACGAAGTTAGGTCAGTGAAGCTCGGCTAATTTTCTTCTCGATTTTAAAACGAACAACTGTAGCACGCAGCGCGTTAAATATGGCTGTACGTCAACAGCTGTAACTGAAGGTTTTGTCACCAGAGAATGGTCGTTCTGTGATTTTTATTTGTTCGTTTTGTCTTACCGTTGACTGCAGCAGCTAACGCTCATTAACCATAATGCTTGCCTAATTTGTGTTTGCTTTAGCTGTCCTCGGTCTTAGCCAATCCCACAGCTGGGCTCATATGACATCATAGGTTCTGTTGCGGGAAATGAGCTAGCGGGTCTGGTGACCATGGCCTTTTTTCCTAATTATATAGCTTATTTCAGCGATGTGCGGTGTCAGTATGATTCTAACGAGGAAATCTTTCGAAGGAACAAAAACTTTCTCTTTTGTCTGCATGGCCCCATGGTCACTGAAGTGATTTGTAAACATTGTGGGATTACTTGATCAAATTGTACTCTCTCTCCAGGCCTCGTTTCAACCAGTCTCGAGGCGTTTACGACACTTTATTCAGTAGAAAAATCCATTCGAAGGTCTTGTTTTCCTCTCTGCATCCTCATTGCCGATTCCCTATCACGTTTTTTGACACTTACTCGATATGGCTTGGCTTGACTGCACGGCTCGCCGACCCTCTGACAGAGTCGGTCGGCCCCACGTTTTGTGGGCCGTCCGCTAGGCGGGTCGTCACAATTGGTTCGCTCAGTTGAAACTAAGTCACGTCACGATGTGTGCCTGGAAGTATGCGCCTTTAGTTTGTTAGTTTGTAGACTGTATCAATCCAAGTAGCTCCACACAATCGGAAATGCGACGCTTCACTGGCTGGTACGCTAGTAGAAAAATCTAAGGCCAATTTAAGGCAGGAGAAGACTGAGTGAAATTACTATCAGTACTAAGGTATTAAAATGAACCGAAACATTTTTTGTAAAGCGTAAAACCAAGGTGCAGAAAGCACTTTTATTGCGCTGGGTGAACAAGCACAGCGGTCAGCAGCACGACCACACAAAAAGCGACCGTTTTCTGGGTATAGAATTCAGACACTAGATATGAGAAATTTGTGGGAATTTGGGAGACGCGTACTGAACGATCGTTATGCAAGAAATAATAATCTAAGGTGCTGGAAATGCTGAAACTAAATAAAATTGTGAACAGGCTATACGATAATATAGACTTTATAGTTCCCTGTCGGCCAGCTTCGAGCTAAAAAAATGGCTTGAGACCGAGTCGTGTGGAGCGTTGGATGCATTGTTTTGCAATTAATTCGTCCAGGATGAATCCATGATAGCGAAAGGCTTTTAAGTTGATTTGTTTCTGGGTAATGTTTCCTTTGTGAATTCGCAATTTTGCGCTGGAACCGTCATTGCTCAACGAGCGAGCACGCAGAGTGCGTGCAGACTGACACTAACGCACTGGCGAGTTCGCGTTGGCGAGGCGTTGACATATGCATCGACTGCTTGCGGGCGAAGTGCCGAATTAGGGGACTAGGTCTGTTGCGAACGCGCCTCTTACGACACAAGCACGAGCCATGCAAGCACCAAAGGCCGAGACAAAGCGCATCGCATTTAAGCGTCTCCAGTGACGCGGAGGGCGTTCGGCCACTGCGTGAGTACGCCTCGGCTAGTGATTGTTACGATCCCCAGCCATCGTGGTAGGATTATCTGACACATTTTCAGCTGACAACATCGCAGAAGCGCGGCATTACAGTTACTGAGATATCGAGGATGCCCATCCAATGATAACTTAGGATGTCCAACAGGTTGTATCACAGAACCGAAACCGAAACTTGTGTGAATGCTAATCTTGGGCATCGTCCAATCACGTGGCACCTTTACCTGACGTCACTGAGGTTAGTTACTGCAGCGCCGTAAACTGTTCATGGTAGTTCTTCTTGCAGGCTTTATGTTATTAGTACCGCCTTATCGTCCGGATAAACAAGGAAAAGTGCGTTTGTTTGAGGCAGTCCACGCAGCGAGAGCAAAATCGGAGGCTTGACAAATTCATTTCAGTGTTCCTTTAACATAAATACCCAACAAAGTTGAGGAGGGGTATTTATGTTAAGGTAAATGGGACATTCACCTAAAAAGGTCCCATTCTCTGCCGAATTTCTGCTCCAAAAAAGGCCCGAGTTCGTGCTCGAACAACGAAAGCTCGGGAAAAAGCTGTGGTCTGAACCCAAAATGTTTAGCCCATCTGCTTTGCTCGGGAGCACTAAAGCTTGAGGAAGAGGGCAGGCAGTCGCATTACACAGAATTGTTTTGTTTAGTTTCTTTTTGTTCTTTTTGATCGCGGAAAACAAATGCCAGAGATAATACAAGCCTAAAAACATTAAACTTTTACATCACCTTCCGAAGCAGACCTCGGTGTGCATAACTTACTCTCCCGCGCAAACTGAGGAGGATGCCCGTGTTCGCCAGCGCCCTCTGCGCGTGAGTGGGAGCCCAACCGTCAAGTCAAGGTATAGACTCATCTATATATGGACAACGTGTGACCCAGTCGGGACAGCATCGCACACGTTAGGCCCTGCATCCCAGAATGCTTTGCTAGATCTTGCTGCTCCTGTCACTCCTCCACATTCGATTAGCTAACTTGATCAGGCACATAGAACAGTCGTACATTGGGGGCGTCCCTGTGACAGACGGGCAGGCCGTCGAAGTCACAGCGGATAGGGGAGCGGATGCAGCTGTCACCCGGCAGAGAACAGAGCTCTGCCTACGGTGCCCGCCCCCTCCGCCAGCTGGAGACCAGGAGAAATAGACCTAGTCGAGCAAGTCGCCCTCACTAGAATACGACGGCCGCCATAAGCTGTGGCCGCCGTAATTGGAGAACTAGGCACACGCGTTGCCGCAAAAAAATCAGAGGGGGACCAAGGTCTATTTCCTCCTCTCCCAGGGGACGCCCTCCCCTTTCCGCAGTGGCCCTGTCGCTGCGAGGCGTGTGCAGCGGGCCGACCTCCCGCCTGCGGAAAGGGTATGCTTACACGCCCGTGTGCTGGCAGCTCTCAGCGCACGTTAAAGATCCCACCAGGACTACTGGTGGTGAAATTACCCCTCTACGGAGGTCCAAGCTCGCTGGAGCGACAATTACTGCAAATTTGGCAAAATTCCAGTTTCTGGGGACGGCTGGGAACTTTGATTCGGCAAAATTTTTTGTTCTGTGAAAATGGCGGATAATGTTTCCTAAGAACAACATTTATACTTTTTAACTCTCATGAGCGTTTTTATTAATCGCAAATTCTTGTCTGTTGGGTTTCCAATACTTTACGCAAAAAGTTTTGTTTGTTGGGTTTCCAATACTTTACGTACTCTTTATGCCGTGCCTCAGAACCTCGACAAGGCCGTTAGCCTGCCTCCAACCCCCAGCGTTGGATGCAATTACCTTAAACGGACACTGAAGTGATTTCTAACTGCGTAGCGCACAACAGCGCTACGATTGTGGTCTGGAGTATAGGCTATGTTTCCACCACTCTCACTGCGTTTACGCGAATGCTCTTGTGCGACTAGTGTACACCTGATGGGCTGTGTGACTCTGGTCACAGGCCGCTCAGGGCGATCAGTAGATGGCATCGAATAGGGCCGGGGCAAGCGCCACAGGGGCTCTAGAAAAAAAAAAGCTTCTCCTTAGTTTCCCCCTCTGAACCCTCGTCCCCTCATTCTCAATCAAGTTTATGATTATTATGCGCCGCTGCTGATGATGAGTGGCTGCGACGCACGCATCGAGTGTGTAGCGCATATTGGACCGCGCGGGACGGCAACCGCGTGGCGCAACAAAAAACCATGCTTGCCGGTTTCGTGATTATACTGCAGTTAACTTCGGTTTTTGTTTGTATTTTTATAGCTAAATTCGAGATTCAACAACAATGAAAAAGGTGACAGTCAGGAGCAACAAGGAGGCGTATGAGGCCAAGCCAAGTATGAATGGGAAACTTTCCAACGGATGCATGATGGAGAGTGACTGCAGCGCCTGATGTTTTAATTCATATTTTGTTCTAGTTCAGGGTATGCGCCGGCCGAACTGGAATATGCGTTCTAGTTCACTGTAGTCAATGTCCCTGTGAATTGTACATTTTGGTATGAAACACAATGCTTACTAATTTCTCAGACCATGGCCCCAGTCGAATATCCACGTATGCATAAGTTTTCAGGACGTGAACAGCCCCAGCCCCTTAGGGACGGGGGCTGTTGGCGTTTCCTGACGTCATAAACGTCGTCATAAACGTCGTCGTACACGTCGTCGCAAACGTAGTCGTGTTCGTCGTCTTATGTAGTCATGGTACTAAAGAACCAGTAAATTCGTTTACGCCTCGCTATAGAACGTAACGCATGCTAAAACAACATCGGGACACTCGTTTGCACCTCGCTCTAGAGAGCTTCATGCTTCAATAAAAGAGTCTTTTACAGCAGAGTTGTATACCTCTACCCACTCTCACAGCTTACTGTCAGTCGTCTACAGGGTACTTGCCAAGGTAATCGCTAACAGAATTTCTGCAACCTTGGATTTCGGTCAACCTAAAGAACAAGCAGGGTTCCGTAAAGGTTATTCAACAATGGACCATATTCACACGATCAATCAGGTGATAGAGAAGTGCGCTTAGTATATTGAACCGCTATATATAGCCTTCATAGATTATGAGAAAGCATTTGACTCGGTCGAAACCCTAGCAGTCATTCAGACATTACGGAACCAGGGAGTAGATGAGCATTATGTAAGAATACTAGAGGATATCTACAATTGGTTCACAGCTACCATTATCCTTCATAAGGAAATCAGTAAAATACCTATAAGGAAGGGTGTCAGACAAAGAGACACAATCTCTCCAATGTTATTCACAGCATGTTTACAAGAAGTATTCAGAACGTTGGATTGGGAACAGGTGGAGTAAGGGTTAATGGAGAATACCTCAGAGAGAGAGAAAAAACATTTTAATGAGCTCAAATGTGAGAGTGGAACCCTAGTCCGGGAGTCCATGCGTTGCCCTCGCCGTCTTGGCCCGTGTCACCAGGAGAGTCTGGTCCTCCGGTTGACAGCTGTCAACAGTGTCTCCCACAGCTCAGAAAAGGAACAGGTGGAGAGGGGTGGTAGGGCTGGGTTGTGAGCGCATTCCACAATTATATGCTGGAGGGTACCTAGCTGTGGACAAAACTTGCATAGCGCGGTGTACTGTGCTTGGAAACAATAAATTCATTCGAACCGGGTGAACGTACGTGCCTGCTTGTAATTGTCGGAGTGTTATTTCCTGAGTTTTGCTGAGGGATTAACCTCAAATTTGCTGATGACATTGCCTTGCTAGTAACTCGGGGGACGAATTGCAAAGCATGCTTTCCGCACTGGACGAACAGAGTAGAACCGTGGGCCTGAAAATTATTATGCCGAAAACTAAAGTAATGATCAATAACCTCGGGACAGCAAAGCGGTTTGAGATAGTTGGCGAGGCAGTGGAAGTGGTAAGCGAATATATCTACTTAGGCCAAGTTGTGACCCCAGATCCCAACCATGAGGCAGAGATAATTAGAAGGATCAGAATGGGGTGGGGTGCATATGGCAGGCATTCTCAGATAATGAATAGCAGCCTACCATTGTCGCTGAAGAAGAAAGTGTATGACAGCTGCAATCTTACCGGTACTCACCTACGGGGCAGAAACTTGGAGGCTCACTAAGAGGGTTCAACTTCAATTAAGAACGACTCAGCGGGCAATGGAGCGTAAAATGATAGGTGTAACATTAAGGGACAAGAAGAGAGCGGAGTGGGTCAGGGAACAAACACGTGTTAAGGACATATTAGTAGAGATTAAGAAGAAGAAATGGACGTGGGCAGGACATGTAATGCGAAGGCAAGGTAACCGCTGGTCATTAAGGGTAACGGAGTGGATCCCCTAGAGAAGGCAAGCGTTGCAGGGGCGGCAGAAAGTCAGATGGGCAGATGAGATTAAGAAGTTTGCGGGGATAAATTGGTCACAGTTGGCACAGGACCGAGGTAATTGGAGAATAATGGGAGAGGCCTTTGCCCTTCAGTGGGCGTAGATAGGCTGATGATGATGATGAGGACCTACGAACGGTTTCATCTCCGTTGGCAAAAATGCCAAGGTACCAAGAATACGCTTGCACACTCATTCCTGCCCCCCCATGTTCCACATTAGGGGAGATGGCCCGGGATTTTTCGCGGCACCGTTTAGCTCATCCTCTGATTGGTTCTGTTGTCGATGCTGTCATTGGACCAGGCGTGGTAACGCGAGGGCAGCTATGTGGAGAGGGCATAGCCTGGTGAGGCGGAGATCAAGCGCCAAGCCCACGTGCAGCGTAGAGAGGAGAGGGGGAGCTGGCGCCAAGGGCAGGTCGGTGGAGTCAATGAGGGGAGATGAGTCGGTCAATTGCAGAACGCGCGTCTAAAAGATGGTTCGGAGGAGCGCACATATATAGACGAACACGCTTGGCGGTCGTTCCCCGAATGTTTGGAAACTTGTCGCGCGCTCTGCCGATGCAGAAGCCGCCCTTCGAGAGCGCCAGCGAGAGGTTCGCGCGCGAAGGAGCGCGAACGGGAATCGATCTGATGGCTTTGAGAAATGCTGTGTAGCTTAGTCTTGCGATTAGGGAACACCAGGCTGCTTCGCTGTTAACATCGGCGTTCACGAAGTTAGGTCAGTGAAGATCGGCTATTTTTCTTCTCGTTTTTAAACGACAACTGTAGCACGCAGCGCGTTAAATATGGCTGTACGTCAACAGCTGTAACTGAAGGTTTTGTCACCAGAGAATGGTCGTTCTGTGATTTTTATTTGTTCGTTTTGTCTTACCGTTGACTGCAGCAGCTAACGCTCATTAACCATAATGCTTGCCTAATTTGTGTTTGCTTTAGCTGTCCTCGGTCTTAGCCAATCGAACAGCTGGGCTCATATGACATCAGAGGTTCTGTTGCGGGAAATGAGCTAGCGGGACGGGTGACCATGGCCTTTTTTCCTAATTATATAGCTTATTTCAGCGATGTGCGGTGTAAGTATGATTCTAACGAGGAAATCTTTCGAAAGAACAAAACCTCCTCTTTTGTCTGCACGGCCCCATGGTCACTAAAGTGATTTTTAAAAATTGTGTGATTACTTGATCAAATTATACTGTCTCTACAGGCCTCGTTTCGACCACTCTCGATGCGTTTAAGCCACTTTATTCAGTAGAAAAATCAATTCGAAAGTGCTGTCCTCCTTTCTGCATCCTCATTGCCGATTTCTTATCACGTTTTGTATGACGCTTACTCGAGATGGCTTGGCTTTACAGCACGGCTCGCCGACCCTCTGACAGAGTCTGTCGGCCCCATGTTTTTCGGGCCGTCCGCCGGCAGGTCGTCGCAATTGGTTCGCCTCAGTTGAAACTAAGTCACGTCACGATGTGTGCCTGGAAGTATGCGCCTTTAGTTTGTTAGTTTGTAGACTGTATCAATCCAAGTAGCTCCACAAATCGGAAATGCGACGCTTCACTGGCTCGTACGATAGTAGAAAAATCTAATGCCAATTTAAGGCAGGAGAAGACTGAGTGAAATTACTATCAGTACTAAGGTATTAAAATGAACCGAAACATTTTTTGTAAAGCGTAAAACCAAGGTGCAGAAAGCACTTTTATTGCGCTGGGTGAACAAGCACAGCGGTCAGCAGCACGACCACACAAAAGCGACCGTTTTTCTGGGTATAGAATTCAGACACTAGATATGAGAAATTTGTGGGAATTTGGGAGACGCGTACTGAACCATCGTTATGCAAGAAATAATAATCTAAGTGGCTGGAAATGCTGAAACTAAATAAAATTTTTAACAGGCTATACGATAATATAGACTTTATAGTTCCCTGTCGGCCAGCTTCGAGCTAAAAAAATGGCTTGAGACCGAGTCGTGTGGAGCATTGGATGCATTGTTTTGCAATTAATTCGCCAGGATGAATCCATGATAGCGAAAGGCTTTTAAGTTGATTTGTTTCTGGGTAATGTTTCCTTTGTGAATTCGCAATTTTGCGCTGGAAACCGTCATTGCTCCGCGAGCGAGCACGCAGAGTGCGTGCAGACTGACACTAACGCAGTGGCGAGTTCGCGTTGGCGAAGCGTTGACATATGCAATCGACTGCTTGCGGGCGAAGTGCCGAATTAGGGGACTAGGTCTGTTGCGAACGCGCCTCTTAAGACACAAGCACGAGCCAGGCAAGCTCCAAAGGCCGAGGCAAAGCGCATCGCATTTAAGCGTCTCCAGTGACGCGGAGGGCGTTCGGCCACTGCGTGAGTACGCCTTGGCTAGTGATAGTTACGATCCCAAGACATCGTGGTAGGCTTATCTGACACATTTTACAGCTGAAAACATGGCAGAAGCGCGGCATGACAGTTACTGAGATATCGAGGATGCTCATCCAATGACAACGTCGGATGTCAAACAGGTTGTTTCACAGAACCGACACCTAAACTTGTGTGAATGCTAATCTTGGACATCGTCCAATCACGTGGCACCTTTACCTGACGTCACGGCGGTTAGAGATAATACAAGCAAAAAAATACTAACCTTTTACATCACCTTCCAAAGCACAGCTCGGTGTGCATAACTTGCTCTCCCGCGCAAACTGAGGAGGAGGCCACTGTTCGCCAGCGCCCTCTGCGCGTGAGTGGGAGCCCAACCGTCAAGTCTAGGTATCGACTCATCTATATATGGAAAACGTGTGACCCAGTCGGGACAGCATCGCACACGTTAGGCCCTGCATCCCAGAATGCTTTGCTAGATCTTGCTGCTCCTGTCACTCCTCCACATTCGATTAGCTAACTTGATAAGGCACATAGAACAGTCGTACATTGGGGGCGTCCCTGTGACAGACGGGCAGACCGTCGAAGTCACAGCGGAGAGGGGAGCGGATGCAGCTGTCACCCGCAGGGAATAGAGCTCTGTTTACGGTGCCCGCCCCCTCCGCCAGCTGGAGAACAGGAGGAATGGACCTGGTCGCGCAAGTCGCCCTCACTAGAATACGACGGCCGCCATAAGCTGCGGCCGCTGTAATTGGAGAAACTAGGCACACGCGCTGCCGCAAAAAAAATCAGTGGGAGACCAAGGTCCATTTCCTCCTCTCCCAGGGGACGCCCTCCCCTTTCCGCAGTGGCCCTGTCGCTGCGAGGCGTGTGCAGCGGGCCGACCTCCCGCCTGCGGAAAGGGTATGCTTACACGCCCGTGTGCTGCAGTTCTCAGCGCACGTTAAGATCCCACCAGGATTACTGGTGGCGAAATTACCCCTCTACGGAGGGTCCAAGCTCGCTGGAGCG
Organism: Haemaphysalis longicornis; assembly: GCA_013339765.2. NCBI lineage: Eukaryota > Metazoa > Arthropoda > Arachnida > Ixodida > Ixodidae > Haemaphysalis > Haemaphysalis longicornis. Next base: position 17,921,370 of record CM023458.1, read on the forward strand.
ACATTTACTACAAATTCGGGCAAAATTCCAGTTTCTGGGGACGGCTGGGAACTTTGATTCGGCAAAATTGTTTGTTCTGTGAAATGGCGGATAATGTTTCCTAAGAACAACATTTATACTTTTTAACTCTCATGAGCGTTTTTATGTATCGCAAATTCTTATCTGTTGGGTTTCCAATACTTTACGCAAAAAGTTTTGTTTGTTGGGTTTCCAATACTTTACGTACTCTTTATGTCGTGCCTCAGAACCTCGACAAGGCCGTTAGCCTGCCTCCAACCCCCAGCGTTGGATGCAATTACCTTAAACGGACACTGAAGTGATTTCTAACTGCGTAGCGCACAACAGCGCTACGATTGTGGTCTGGAGTATAGGCTATGTTTCCACCACTCTCACTGCGTTTACGCGAATGCTCTTGTGCGACTAGTGTACACCTGATGGGCTGTGTGACTCTGGTTCACAGGCCGCTCAGGGCGATCAGTAGATGGCATCGAATAGGGCCGGGGCAAGCGCCACAGGGGCTCTAGAAAAAAAAAAGCTTCTCCTTAGTTTCTCCCTCTGAACCCTCGTCCCCTCATTCTCAATCAAGTTTATGATTATTATGCGGCCGCTGCTGATGATGAGTGGCTGCGACGCACGCATCGAGTGTGTAGCGCATATTGGACCGCGCGGGACGGCAACCGCGTGGCGCAACAGAAAACCATGCTTGCCGGTCTCGTGATTATACTGCAGTTAACTTCGGTTTTTGTTTGTATTTTTATAGCTAAAATTCGAGATTCAACAACAATGAAAAAGGTGACAGTCAGGAGCAACAAGGAGGCGTATGAGGCCAAGCCAAGTATGAATGGGAAACTTTCCAACGGATGCATGATGGAGAGTGACTGCAGCGCCTGATGTTTTAATTCATATTTTGTTCTAGTTCAGCGTATGCGCCGGCCGAACTGGAATATGCGTTCTAGTTCACTGTAATCAATGTCCCTGTGAATTGTACATTTTGGTATGAAACACAATGCTTACTAATTTCTCAGACCATGGCCCCAGTCGAATATCCACGTATGCATAAGTTTTCAGGACGTGAACAGCCCCAGCCCCTTAGGGACGGGGGCTGTTGGCGTTTCCTGACGTCATAAACGTCGTCATAAACGTCGTCGTACACGTCGTCGCAAACGTAGTCGTGTTCGTCGTCTTATGTAGTCATGGTACTAAAGAACCAGTAAATTCGTTTACGCCTCGCTATAGAACGTAACGCATGCTAAAACAACATCGGGACACTCGTTTGCACCTCGCTCTAGAGAGCTTCATGCTTCAATAAAAGAGTCTTTTACAGCAGAGTTGTATACCTCTACCCACTCTCACAGCTTACTGTCAGTCGTCTACAGGGTACTTGCCAAGGTAATCGCTAACAGAATTTCTGCAACCTTGGATTTCGGTCAACCTAAAGAACAAGCAGGGTTCCGTAAAGGTTATTCAACAATGGACCATATTCACACGATCAATCAGGTGATAGAGAAGTGCGCTTAGTATATTGAACCGCTATATATAGCCTTCATAGATTATGAGAAAGCATTTGACTCGGTCGAAACCCTAGCAGTCATTCAGACATTACGGAACCAGGGAGTAGATGAGCATTATGTAAGAATACTAGAGGATATCTACAATTGGTTCACAGCTACCATTATCCTTCATAAGGAAATCAGTAAAATACCTATAAGGAAGGGTGTCAGACAAAGAGACACAATCTCTCCAATGTTATTCACAGCATGTTTACAAGAAGTATTCAGAACGTTGGATTGGGAACAGGTGGGAGTAAGGGTTAATGGAGAATACCTCAGAGAGAGAGAAAAAACATTTTAATGAGCTCAAATGTGAGAGTGGAACCCTAGTCCGGGAGTCCATGCGTTGCCCTCGCCGTCTTGGCCCGTGTCACCAGGAGAGTCTGGTCCTCCGGTTGACAGCTGGTCAACAGTGTCTCCCACAGCTCAGAAAAGGAACAGGTGGAGAGGGGTGGTAGGGCTGGGTTGTGAGCGCATTCCACAATTATATGCTGGAGGGTACCTAGCTGTGGACAAAACTTGCATAGCGCGGTGTACTGTGTTGGAAACAATAAATTCATTCGAACCGGGTGAACGTACGTGCCTGCTTGTAATTGTCGGAGTGTTATTTCCTGAGTTTTGCTGAGGGATTAACCTCAAATTTGCTGATGACATTGCCTTGCTAAGTAACTCGGGGGACGAATTGCAAAGCATGCTTTCCGCACTGGACGAACAGAGTAGAACCGTGGGCCTGAAAATTATTATGCCGAAAACTAAAGTAATGATCAATAACCTCGGGACAGCAAAGCGGTTTGAGATAGTTGGCGAGGCAGTGGAAGTGGTAAGCGAATATATCTACTTAGGCCAAGTTGTGACCCAGATCCCAACCATGAGGCAGAGATAATTAGAAGGATCAGAATGGGGTGGGGTGCATATGGCAGGCATTCTCAGATAATGAATAGCAGCCTACCATTGTCGCTGAAGAAGAAAGTGTATGACAGCTGCATCTTACCGGTACTCACCTACGGGGCAGAAACTTGGAGGCTCACTAAGAGGGTTCAACTTCAATTAAGAACGACTCAGCGGGCAATGGAGCGTAAAATGATAGGTGTAACATTAAGGGACAAGAAGACGAGCGGAGTGGGTCAGGGAACAAACACGTGTTAAGGACATATTAGTAGAGATTAAGAAGAAGAAATGGACGTGGGCAGGACATGTAATGCGAAGGCAAGGTAACCGCTGGTCATTAAGGGTAACGGAGTGGATCCCCAGAGAAGGCAAGCGTTGCAGGGGGCGGCAGAAAGTCAGATGGGCAGATGAGATTAAGAAGTTTGCGGGGATAAATTGGTCACAGTTGGCACAGGACCGAGGTAATTGGAGAATAATGGGAGAGGCCTTTGCCCTTCAGTGGGCGTAGATAGGCTGATGATGATGATGAGGACCTACGAACGGTTTCATCTCCGTTGGCAAAAATGCCAAGGTACCAAGAATACGCTTGCACACTCATTCCTGCCCCCCCCATGTTCCACATTAGGGGAGATGGCCCGGGATTTTTCGGGGCACCATTTAGCTCATCCTCTGATTGGTTCTGTTGTCGAGGCTGTCATTGGACCAGGCGTGGTAACGCGAGGGCAGCTATGTGGAGAGGGCATAGCCTGGTGAGGCGGAGATCAAGCGCCAAGCCCACGTGCAGCGTAGAGAGGAGAGGGGGAGCTGGCGCCAAGGGCAGGTCGGTGGAGTCAATGAGGGGAGATGAGTCGGTCAATTGCAGAAACGCGCGTCTAACAGATGGTTCGGAGGAGCGCACATATATAGACGAACACGCTTGGCGGTCGTTCCCCGAATGTTTGGAAACTTGTCGCGCGCTCTGCCGATGCAGAAGCCGCCCTTCGAGAGCGCCAGCGAGAGGTTCGCGCGCGAAGGAGCGCGAACGGGAATCGATCTGATGGCTTTGAGAAATGCTGTGTAGCTTAGTCTTGCGATTAGGGAACACCAGGCTGCTTCGCTGTTAACATCGGCGTTCACGAAGTTAGGTCAGTGAAGATCGGCTAATTTTCTTCTCGTTTTTAAACGACAACTGTAGCACGCAGCGCGTTAAATATGGCTGTACGTCAACAGCTGTAACTGAAGGTTTGTCACCAGAGAATGGTCGTTCTGTGATTTTTATTTGTTCGTTTGTCTTACCGTTGACTGCAGCAGCTAACGCTCATTAACCATAATGCTTGCCTAATTTGTGTTTGCTTTAGCTGTCCTCGGTCTTAGCCAATCGAACAGCTGGGCTCATATGACATCAGAGGTTCTGTTGCGGGAAATGAGCTAGCGGGACGGGTGACCATGGCCTTTTTTCCTAATTATATAGCTTATTTCAGCGATGTGCGGTGTAAGTATGATTCTAACGAGGAAATCTTTCGAAAGAACAAAACCTCCTCTTTTGTCTGCACGGCCCCATGGTCACTAAAGTGATTTTTAAAAATTGTGTGATTACTTGATCAAATTATACTGTCTCTACAGGCCTCGTTTCGACCACTCTCGATGCGTTTAAGCCACTTTATTCAGTAGAAAAATCAATTCGAAAGTGCTGTCCTCCTTTCTGCATCCTCATTGCCGATTTCTTATCACGTTTTGTATGACGCTTACTCGAGATGGCTTGGCTTTACAGCACGGCTCGCCGACCCTCTGACAGAGTCTGTCGGCCCCATGTTTTTCGGGCCGTCCGCCGGCAGGTCGTCGCAATTGGTTCGCTCAGTTGAAACTAAGTCACGTCACGATGTGTGCCTGGAAGTATGCGCCTTTAGTTTGTTAGTTTGTAGACTGTATCAATCCAAGTAGCTCCACAAATCGGAAATGCGACGCTTCACTGGCTCGTACGATAGTAGAAAAATCTAATGCCAATTTAAGGCAGGAGAAGACTGAGTGAAATTACTATCAGTACTAAGGTATTAAAATGAACCGAAACATTTTTTGTAAAGCGTAAAACCAAGGTGCAGAAAGCACTTTTATTGCGCTGGGTGAACAAGCACAGCGGTCAGCAGCACGACCACACAAAAGCGACCGTTTTTCTGGGTATAGAATTCAGACACTAGATATGAGAAATTTGTGGGAATTTGGGAGACGCGTACTGAACCATCGTTATGCAAGAAATAATAATCTAAGTGGCTGGAAATGCTGAAACTAAATAAAATTTTTAACAGGCTATACGATAATATAGACTTTATAGTTCCCTGTCGGCCAGCTTCGAGCTAAAAAAATGGCTTGAGACCGAGTCGTGTGGAGCATTGGATGCATTGTTTTGCAATTAATTCGCCAGGATGAATCCATGATAGCGAAAGGCTTTTAAGTTGATTTGTTTCTGGGTAATGTTTCCTTTGTGAATTCGCAATTTTGCGCTGGAACCGTCATTGCTCCGCGAGCGAGCACGCAGAGTGCGTGCAGACTGACACTAACGCAGTGGCGAGTTCGCGTTGGCGAAGCGTTGACATATGCATCGACTGCTTGCGGGCGAAGTGCCGAATTAGGGGACTAGGTCTGTTGCGAACGCGCCTCTTAAGACACAAGCACGAGCCAGGCAAGCTCCAAAGGCCGAGGCAAAGCGCATCGCATTTAAGCGTCTCCAGTGACGCGGAGGGCGTTCGGCCACTGCGTGAGTACGCCTTGGCTAGTGATAGTTACGATCCCAAGACATCGTGGTAGGCTTATCTGACACATTTTACAGCTGAAAACATGGCAGAAGCGCGGCATGACAGTTACTGAGATATCGAGGATGCTCATCCAATGACAACGTCGGATGTCAAACAGGTTGTTTCACAGAACCGACACCTAAACTTGTGTGAATGCTAATCTTGGACATCGTCCAATCACGTGGCACCTTTACCTGACGTCACGGCGGTTAGAGATAATACAAGCAAAAAAATACTAACCTTTTACATCACCTTCCAAAGCACAGCTCGGTGTGCATAACTTGCTCTCCCGCGCAAACTGAGGAGGAGGCCACTGTTCGCCAGCGCCCTCTGCGCGTGAGTGGGAGCCCAACCGTCAAGTCTAGGTATCGACTCATCTATATATGGAAAACGTGTGACCCAGTCGGGACAGCATCGCACACGTTAGGCCCTGCATCCCAGAATGCTTTGCTAGATCTTGCTGCTCCTGTCACTCCTCCACATTCGATTAGCTAACTTGATAAGGCACATAGAACAGTCGTACATTGGGGGCGTCCCTGTGACAGACGGGCAGACCGTCGAAGTCACAGCGGAGAGGGGAGCGGATGCAGCTGTCACCCGCAGGGAATAGAGCTCTGTTTACGGTGCCCGCCCCCTCCGCCAGCTGGAGAACAGGAGGAATGGACCTGGTCGCGCAAGTCGCCCTCACTAGAATACGACGGCCGCCATAAGCTGCGGCCGCTGTAATTGGAGAACTAGGCACACGCGCTGCCGCAAAAAAAATCAGTGGGAGACCAAGGTCCATTTCCTCCTCTCCCAGGGGACGCCCTCCCCTTTCCGCAGTGGCCCTGTCGCTGCGAGGCGTGTGCAGCGGGCCGACCTCCCGCCTGCGGAAAGGGTATGCTTACACGCCCGTGTGCTGCAGTTCTCAGCGCACGTTAAAGATCCCACCAGGATTACTGGTGGCGAAATTACCCCTCTACGGAGGTCCAAGCTCGCTGGAGCGACATTTACTACAAATTCGGCAAAATTCCAGTTTCTGGGGACGGCTGGGAACTTTGATTCGGCAAAATTTTTTGTTCTGTGAAATGGCGGATAATGTTTCCTAAGAACAACATTTATACTTTTTAACTCTCATGAGCGTTTTTATGATCGCAAATTCTTGTCTGTTGGGTTTCCAATACTTTACGCAAAAAGGTTTTGTTTGTTGGGTTTCCAATACTTTACGTACTCTTTATGTCGTGCCTCAGAACCTCGACAAGGCCGTTAGCCTGCCTCCAACCCCCAGCGTTGGATGCAATTACCTTAAACGGACACTGAAGTGATTTCTAACTGCGTAGCGCACAACAGCGCTACGATTGTGGTCTGGAGTATAGGCTATGTTTCCACCACTCTCACTGCGTTTACGCGAATGCTCTTGTGCGACTAGTGTACACCTGATGGGCTGTGTGACTCTGGTTCACAGGCCGCTCAGGGCGATCAGTAGATGGCATCGAATAGGGCCGGGGCAAGCGCCACAGGGGCTCTAGAAAAAAAAAGCTTCTCCTTAGTTTCTCCCTCTGAACCCTCGTCCCCTCATTCTCAATCAAGTTTATGATTATTATGCGGCCGCTGCTGATGATGAGTGGCTGCGACGCACGCATCGAGTGTGTAGCGCATATTGGACCGCGCGGGACGGCAACCGCGTGGCGCAACAGAAAACCATGCTTGCCGGTCTCGTGATTATACTGCAGTTAACTTCGGTTTTTGTTTGTATTTTTATAGCTAAAATTCGAGATTCAACAACAATGAAAAAGGTGACAGTCAGGAGCAACAAGGAGGCGTATGAGGCCAAGCCAAGTATGAATGGGAAACTTTCCAACGGATGCATGATGGAGAGTGACTGCAGCGCCTGATGTTTTAATTCATATTTTGTTCTAGTTCAGCGTATGCGCCGGCCGAACTGGAATATGCGTTCTAGTTCACTGTAATCAATGTCCCTGTGAATTGTACATTTTGGTATGAAACACAATGCTTACTAATTTCTCAGACCATGGCCCCAGTCGAATATCCACGTATGCATAAGTTTTCAGGACGTGAACAGCCCCAGCCCCTTAGGGACGGGGGCTGTTGGCGTTTCCTGACGTCATAAACGTCGTCATAAACGTCGTCGTACACGTCGTCGCAAACGTAGTCGTGTTCGTCGTCTTATGTAGTCATGGTACTAAAGAACCAGTAAATTCGTTTACGCCTCGCTATAGAACGTAACGCATGCTAAAACAACATCGGGACACTCGTTTGCACCTCGCTCTAGAGAGCTTCATGCTTCAATAAAAGAGTCTTTTACAGCAGAGTTGTATACCTCTACCCACTCTCACAGCTTACTGTCAGTCGTCTACAGGGTACTTGCCAAGGTAATCGCTAACAGAATTTCTGCAACCTTGGATTTCGGTCAACCTAAAGAACAAGCAGGGTTCCGTAAAGGTTATTCAACAATGGACCATATTCACACGATCAATCAGGTGATAGAGAAGTGCGCTTAGTATATTGAACCGCTATATATAGCCTTCATAGATTATGAGAAAGCATTTGACTCGGTCGAAACCCTAGCAGTCATTCAGACATTACGGAACCAGGGAGTAGATGAGCATTATGTAAGAATACTAGAGGATATCTACAATTGGTTCACAGCTACCATTATCCTTCATAAGGAAATCAGTAAAATACCTATAAGGAAGGGTGTCAGACAAAGAGACACAATCTCTCCAATGTTATTCACAGCATGTTTACAAGAAGTATTCAGAACGTTGGATTGGGAACAGGTGGGAGTAAGGGTTAATGGAGAATACCTCAGAGAGAGAGAAAAAACATTTTAATGAGCTCAAATGTGAGAGTGGAACCCTAGTCCGGGAGTCCATGCGTTGCCCTCGCCGTCTTGGCCCGTGTCACCAGGAGAGTCTGGTCCTCCGGTTGACAGCTGGTCAACAGTGTCTCCCACAGCTCAGAAAAGGAACAGGTGGAGAGGGGTGGTAGGGCTGGGTTGTGAGCGCATTCCACAATTATATGCTGGAGGGTACCTAGCTGTGGACAAAACTTGCATAGCGCGGTGTACTGTGTTGGAAACAATAAATTCATTCGAACCGGGTGAACGTACGTGCCTGCTTGTAATTGTCGGAGTGTTATTTCCTGAGTTTTGCTGAGGGATTAACCTCAAATTTGCTGATGACATTGCCTTGCTAAGTAACTCGGGGGACGAATTGCAAAGCATGCTTTCCGCACTGGACGAACAGAGTAGAACCGTGGGCCTGAAAATTATTATGCCGAAAACTAAAGTAATGATCAATAACCTCGGGACAGCAAAGCGGTTTGAGATAGTTGGCGAGGCAGTGGAAGTGGTAAGCGAATATATCTACTTAGGCCAAGTTGTGACCCCAGATCCCAACCATGAGGCAGAGATAATTAGAAGGATCAGAATGGGGTGGGGTGCATATGGCAGGCATTCTCAGATAATGAATAGCAGCCTACCATTGTCGCTGAAGAAGAAAGTGTATGACAGCTGCATCTTACCGGTACTCACCTACGGGGCAGAAACTTGGAGGCTCACTAAGAGGGTTCAACTTCAATTAAGAACGACTCAGCGGGCAATGGAGCGTAAAATGATAGGTGTAACATTAAGGGACAAGAAGAGAGCGGAGTGGGTCAGGGAACAAACACGTGTTAAGGACATATTAGTAGAGATTAAGAAGAAGAAATGGACGTGGGCAGGACATGTAATGCGAAGGCAAGGTAACCGCTGGTCATTAAGGGTAACGGAGTGGATCCCCAGAGAAGGCAAGCGTTGCAGGGGGCGGCAGAAAGTCAGATGGGCAGATGAGATTAAGAAGTTTGCGGGGATAAATTGGTCACAGTTGGCACAGGACCGAGGTAATTGGAGAATAATGGGAGAGGCCTTTGCCCTTCAGTGGGCGTAGATAGGCTGATGATGATGATGAGGACCTACGAACGGTTTCATCTCCGTTGGCAAAAATGCCAAGGTACCAAGAATACGCTTGCACACTCATTCCTGCCCCCCCATGTTCCACATTAGGGGAGATGGCCCGGGATTTTTCGGGGCACCATTTAGCTCATCCTCTGATTGGTTCTGTTGTCGAGGCTGTCATTGGACCAGGCGTGGTAACGCGAGGGCAGCTATGTGGAGAGGGCATAGCCTGGTGAGGCGGAGATCAAGCGCCAAGCCCACGTGCAGCGTAGAGAGGAGAGGGGGAGCTGGCGCCAAGGGCAGGTCGGTGGAGTCAATGAGGGGAGATGAGTCGGTCAATTGCAGAACGCGCGTCTAACAGATGGTTCGGAGGAGCGCACATATATAGACGAACACGCTTGGCGGTCGTTCCCCGAATGTTTGGAAACTTGTCGCGCGCTCTGCCGATGCAGAAGCCGCCCTTCGAGAGCGCCAGCGAGAGGTTCGCGCGCGAAGGAGCGCGAACGGGAATCGATCTGATGGCTTTGAGAAATGCTGTGTAGCTTAGTCTTGCGATTAGGGAACACCAGGCTGCTTCGCTGTTAACATCGGCGTTCACGAAGTTAGGTCAGTGAAGATCGGCTAATTTTCTTCTCGTTTTTAAACGACAACTGTAGCACGCAGCGCGTTAAATATGGCTGTACGTCAACAGCTGTAACTGAAGGTTTTGTCACCAGAGAATGGTCGTTCTGTGATTTTTATTTGTTCGTTTTGTCTTACCGTTGACTGCAGCAGCTAACGCTCATTAACCATAATGCTTGCCTAATTTGTGTTTGCTTTAGCTGTCCTCGGTCTTAGCCAATCGAACAGCTGGGCTCATATGACATCAGAGGTTCTGTTGCGGGAAATGAGCTAGCGGGACGGGTGACCATGGCCTTTTTTCCTAATTATATAGCTTATTTCAGCGATGTGCGGTGTAAGTATGATTCTAACGAGGAAATCTTTCGAAAGAACAAAACCTCCTCTTTTGTCTGCACGGCCCCATGGTCACTAAAGTGATTTTTAAAAATTGTGTGATTACTTGATCAAATTATACTGTCTCTACAGGCCTCGTTTCGACCACTCTCGATGCGTTTAAGCCACTTTATTCAGTAGAAAAATCAATTCGAAAGTGCTGTCCTCCTTTCTGCATCCTCATTGCCGATTTCTTATCACGTTTTGTATGACGCTTACTCGAGATGGCTTGGCTTTACAGCACGGCTCGCCGACCCTCTGACAGAGTCTGTCGGCCCCATGTTTTTCGGGCCGTCCGCCGGCAGGTCGTCGCAATTGGTTCGCTCAGTTGAAACTAAGTCACGTCACGATGTGTGCCTGGAAGTATGCGCCTTTAGTTTGTTAGTTTGTAGACTGTATCAATCCAAGTAGCTCCACAAATCGGAAATGCGACGCTTCACTGGCTCGTACGATAGTAGAAAAATCTAATGCCAATTTAAGGCAGGAGAAGACTGAGTGAAATTACTATCAGTACTAAGGTATTAAAATGAACCGAAACATTTTTTGTAAAGCGTAAAACCAAGGTGCAGAAAGCACTTTTATTGCGCTGGGTGAACAAGCACAGCGGTCAGCAGCACGACCACACAAAAGCGACCGTTTTTCTGGGTATAGAATTCAGACACTAGATATGAGAAATTTGTGGGAATTTGGGAGACGCGTACTGAACCATCGTTATGCAAGAAATAATAATCTAAGTGGCTGGAAATGCTGAAACTAAATAAAATTTTTAACAGGCTATACGATAATATAGACTTTATAGTTCCCTGTCGGCCAGCTTCGAGCTAAAAAAATGGCTTGAGACCGAGTCGTGTGGAGCATTGGATGCATTGTTTTGCAATTAATTCGCCAGGATGAATCCATGATAGCGAAAGGCTTTTAAGTTGATTTGTTTCTGGGTAATGTTTCCTTTGTGAATTCGCAATTTTGCGCTGGAACCGTCATTGCTCCGCGAGCGAGCACGCAGAGTGCGTGCAGACTGACACTAACGCAGTGGCGAGTTCGCGTTGGCGAAGCGTTGACATATGCATCGACTGCTTGCGGGCGAAGTGCCGAATTAGGGGACTAGGTCTGTTGCGAACGCGCCTCTTAAGACACAAGCACGAGCCAGGCAAGCTCCAAAGGCCGAGGCAAAGCGCATCGCATTTAAGCGTCTCCAGTGACGCGGAGGGCGTTCGGCCACTGCGTGAGTACGCCTTGGCTAGTGATAGTTACGATCCCAAGACATCGTGGTAGGCTTATCTGACACATTTTACAGCTGAAAACATGGCAGAAGCGCGGCATGACAGTTACTGAGATATCGAGGATGCTCATCCAATGACAACGTCGGATGTCAAACAGGTTGTTTCACAGAACCGACACCTAAACTTGTGTGAATGCTAATCTTGGACATCGTCCAATCACGTGGCACCTTTACCTGACGTCACGGCGGTTAGAGATAATACAAGCAAAAAAATACTAACCTTTTACATCACCTTCCAAAGCACAGCTCGGTGTGCATAACTTGCTCTCCCGCGCAAACTGAGGAGGAGGCCACTGTTCGCCAGTGCCCTCTGCGCGTGAGTGGGAGCCCAACCGTCAAGTCTAGGTATCGACTCATCTATATATGGAAAACGTGTGACCCAGTCGGGACAGCATCGCACACGTTAGGCCCTGCATCCCAGAATGCTTTGCTAGATCTTGCTGCTCCTGTCACCCCTCCACATTCGATTAGCTAACTTGATAAGGCACATAGAACAGTCGTACATTGGGGGCGTCCCTGTGACAGACGGGCAGACCGTCGAAGTCACAGCGGAGAGGGGAGCGGATGCAGCTGTCACCCGCAGGGAATAGAGCTCTGTTTACGGTGCCCGCCCCCTCCGCCAGCTGGAGAACAGGAGGAATGGACCTGGTCGCGCAAGTCGCCCTCACTAGAATACGACGGCCGCCATAAGCTGCGGCCGCTGTAATTGGAGAACTAGGCACACGCGCTGCCGCAAAAAAAAATCAGTGGGAGACCAAGGTCCATTTCCTCCTCTCCCAGGGGACGCCCTCCCCTTTCCGCAGTGGCCCTGTCGCTGCGAGGCGTGTGCAGCGGGCCGACCTCCCGCCTGCGGAAAGGGTATGCTTACACGCCCGTGTGCTGCAGTTCTCAGCGCACGTTAAAGATCCCACCAGGATTACTGGTGGCGAAATTACCCCTCTACGGAGGTCCAAGCTCGCTGGAGCGACATTTACTACAAATTCGGCAAAATTCCAGTTTCTGGGGACGGCTGGGAACTTTGATTCGGCAAAATTTTTTGTTCTGTGAAATGGCGGATAATGTTTCCTAAGAACAACATTTATACTTTTTAACTCTCATGAGCGTTTTTATTGATCGCAAATTCTTGTCTGTTGGGTTTCCAATACTTTACGCAAAAAGTTTTGTCTGTTGGGTTTCCAATACTTTACGTACTCTTTATGTCATGCCTCAGAACCTCGACAAGGCCGTTAGCCTGCCTCCAACCCCCAGCGTTGGATGCAATTACCTTAAACGGACACTGAAGTGATTTCTAACTGCGTAGCGCACAACAGCGCTACGATTGTGGTCTGGAGTATAGGCTATGTTTCCACCACTCTCACTGCGTTTACGCGAATGCTCTTGTGCGACTAGTGTACACCTGATGGGCTGTGTGACTCTGGTTCACAGGCCGCTCAGGGCGATCAGTAGATGGCATCGAATAGGGCCGGGGCAAGCGCCACAGGGGCTCTAGAAAAAAAAAGCTTCTCCTTAGTTTCTCCCTCTGAACCCTCGTCCCCTCATTCTCAATCAAGTTTATGATTATTATGCGGCCGCTGCTGATGATGAGTGGCTGCGACGCACGCATCGAGTGTGTAGCGCATATTGGACCGCGCGGGACGGCAACCGCGTGGCGCAACAGAAAACCATGCTTGCCGGTCTCGTGATTATACTGCAGTTAACTTCGGTTTTTGTTTGTATTTTTATAGCTAAAATTCGAGATTCAACAACAATGAAAAAGGTGACAGTCAGGAGCAACAAGGAGGCGTATGAGGCCAAGCCAAGTATGAATGGGAAACTTTCCAACGGATGCATGATGGAGAGTGACTGCAGCGCCTGATGTTTTAATTCATATTTTGTTCTAGTTCAGCGTATGCGCCGGCCGAACTGGAATATGCGTTCTAGTTCACTGTAATCAATGTCCCTGTGAATTGTACATTTTGGTATGAAACACAATGCTTACTAATTTCTCAGACCATGGCCCCAGTCGAATATCCACGTATGCATAAGTTTTCAGGACGTGAACAGCCCCAGCCCCTTAGGGACGGGGGCTGTTGGCGTTTCCTGACGTCATAAACGTCGTCATAAACGTCGTCGTACACGTCGTCGCAAACGTAGTCGTGTTCGTCGTCTTATGTAGTCATGGTACTAAAGAACCAGTAAATTCGTTTACGCCTCGCTATAGAACGTAACGCATGCTAAAACAACATCGGGACACTCGTTTGCACCTCGCTCTAGAGAGCTTCATGCTTCAATAAAAGAGTCTTTTACAGCAGAGTTGTATACCTCTACCCACTCTCACAGCTTACTGTCAGTCGTCTACAGGGTACTTGCCAAGGTAATCGCTAACAGAATTTCTGCAACCTTGGATTTCGGTCAACCTAAAGAACAAGCAGGGTTCCGTAAAGGTTATTCAACAATGGACCATATTCACACGATCAATCAGGTGATAGAGAAGTGCGCTTAGTATATTGAACCGCTATATATAGCCTTCATAGATTATGAGAAAGCATTTGACTCGGTCGAAACCCTAGCAGTCATTCAGACATTACGGAACCAGGGAGTAGATGAGCATTATGTAAGAATACTAGAGGATATCTACAATTGGTTCACAGCTACCATTATCCTTCATAAGGAAATCAGTAAAATACCTATAAGGAAGGGTGTCAGACAAAGAGACACAATCTCTCCAATGTTATTCACAGCATGTTTACAAGAAGTATTCAGAACGTTGGATTGGGAACAGGTGGGAGTAAGGGTTAATGGAGAATACCTCAGAGAGAGAGAAAAAACATTTTAATGAGCTCAAATGTGAGAGTGGAACCCTAGTCCGGGAGTCCATGCGTTGCCCTCGCCGTCTTGGCCCGTGTCACCAGGAGAGTCTGGTCCTCCGGTTGACAGCTGGTCAACAGTGTCTCCCACAGCTCAGAAAAGGAACAGGTGGAGAGGGGTGGTAGGGCTGGGTTGTGAGCGCATTCCACAATTATATGCTGGAGGGTACCTAGCTGTGGACAAAACTTGCATAGCGCGGTGTACTGTGTTGGAAACAATAAATTCATTCGAACCGGGTGAACGTACGTGCCTGCTTGTAATTGTCGGAGTGTTATTTCCTGAGTTTTGCTGAGGGATTAACCTCAAATTTGCTGATGACATTGCCTTGCTAAGTAACTCGGGGGACGAATTGCAAAGCATGCTTTCCGCACTGGACGAACAGAGTAGAACCGTGGGCCTGAAAATTATTATGCCGAAAACTAAAGTAATGATCAATAACCTCGGGACAGCAAAGCGGTTTGAGATAGTTGGCGAGGCAGTGGAAGTGGTAAGCGAATATATCTACTTAGGCCAAGTTGTGACCCCAGATCCCAACCATAAGGCAGAGATAATTAGAAGGATCAGAATGGGGTGGGGTGCATATGGCAGGCATTCTCAGATAATGAATAGCAGCCTACCATTGTCGCTGAAGAAGAAAGTGTATGACAGCTGCATCTTACCGGTACTCACCTACGGGGCAGAAACTTGGAGGCTCACTAAGAGGGTTCAACTTCAATTAAGAGCGACTCAGCGGGCAATGGAGCGTAAAATGATAGGTGTAACATTAAGGGACAAGAAGAGAGCGGAGTGGGTCAGGGAACAAACACGTGTTAAGGACATATTAGTAGAGATTAAGAAGAAGAAATGGACGTGGGCAGGACATGTAATGCGAAGGCAAGGTAACCGCTGGTCATTAAGGGTAACGGAGTGGATCCCCAGAGAAGGCAAGCGTTGCAGGGGGCGGCAGAAAGTCAGATGGGCAGATGAGATTAAGAAGTTTGCGGGGATAAATTGGTCACAGTTGGCACAGGACCGAGGTAATTGGAGAATAATGGGAGAGGCCTTTGCCCTTCAGTGGGCGTAGATAGGCTGATGATGATGATGAGGACCTACGAACGGTTTCATCTCCGTTGGCAAAAATGCCAAGGTACCAAGAATACGCTTGCACACTCATTCCTGCCCCCCCATGTTCCACATTAGGGGAGATGGCCCGGGATTTTTCGGGGCACCATTTAGCTCATCCTCTGATTGGTTCTGTTGTCGAGGCTGTCATTGGACCAGGCGTGGTAACGCGAGGGCAGCTATGTGGAGAGGGCATAGCCTGGTGAGGCGGAGATCAAGCGCCAAGCCCACGTGCAGCGTAGAGAGGAGAGGGGGAGCTGGCGCCAAGGGCAGGTCGGTGGAGTCAATGAGGGGAGATGAGTCGGTCAATTGCAGAACGCGCGTCTAACAGATGGTTCGGAGGAGCGCACATATATAGACGAACACGCTTGGCGGTCGTTCCCCGAATGTTTGGAAACTTGTCGCGCGCTCTGCCGATGCAGAAGCCGCCCTTCGAGAGCGCCAGCGAGAGGTTCGCGCGCGAAGGAGCGCGAACGGGAATCGATCTGATGGCTTTGAGAAATGCTGTGTAGCTTAGTCTTGCGATTAGGGAACACCAGGCTGCTTCGCTGTTAACATCGGCGTTCACGAAGTTAGGTCAGTGAAGATCGGCTAATTTTCTTCTCGTTTTTAAACGACAACTGTAGCACGCAGCGCGTTAAATATGGCTGTACGTCAACAGCTGTAACTGAAGGTTTTGTCACCAGAGAATGGTCGTTCTGTGATTTTTATTTGTTCGTTTTGTCTTACCGTTGACTGCAGCAGCTAACGCTCATTAACCATAATGCTTGCCTAATTTGTGTTTGCTTTAGCTGTCCTCGGTCTTAGCCAATCGAACAGCTGGGCTCATATGACATCAGAGGTTCTGTTGCGGGAAATGAGCTAGCGGGACGGGTGACCATGGCCTTTTTTCCTAATTATATAGCTTATTTCAGCGATGTGCGGTGTAAGTATGATTCTAACGAGGAAATCTTTCGAAAGAACAAAACCTCCTCTTTTGTCTGCACGGCCCCATGGTCACTAAAGTGATTTTTAAAAATTGTGTGATTACTTGATCAAATTATACTGTCTCTACAGGCCTCGTTTCGACCACTCTCGATGCGTTTAAGCCACTTTATTCAGTAGAAAAATCAATTCGAAAGTGCTGTCCTCCTTTCTGCATCCTCATTGCCGATTTCTTATCACGTTTTGTATGACGCTTACTCGAGATGGCTTGGCTTTACAGCACGGCTCGCCGACCCTCTGACAGAGTCTGTCGGCCCCATGTTTTTCGGGCCGTCCGCCGGCAGGTCGTCGCAATTGGTTCGCTCAGTTGAAACTAAGTCACGTCACGATGTGTGCCTGGAAGTATGCGCCTTTAGTTTGTTAGTTTGTAGACTGTATCAATCCAAGTAGCTCCACAAATCGGAAATGCGACGCTTCACTGGCTCGTACGATAGTAGAAAAATCTAATGCCAATTTAAGGCAGGAGAAGACTGAGTGAAATTACTATCAGTACTAAGGTATTAAAATGAACCGAAACATTTTTTGTAAAGCGTAAAACCAAGGTGCAGAAAGCACTTTTATTGCGCTGGGTGAACAAGCACAGCGGTCAGCAGCACGACCACACAAAAGCGACCGTTTTTCTGGGTATAGAATTCAGACACTAGATATGAGAAATTTGTGGGAATTTGGGAGACGCGTACTGAACCATCGTTATGCAAGAAATAATAATCTAAGTGGCTGGAAATGCTGAAACTAAATAAAATTTTTAACAGGCTATACGATAATATAGACTTTATAGTTCCCTGTCGGCCAGCTTCGAGCTAAAAAAATGGCTTGAGACCGAGTCGTGTGGAGCATTGGATGCATTGTTTTGCAATTAATTCGCCAGGATGAATCCATGATAGCGAAAGGCTTTTAAGTTGATTTGTTTCTGGGTAATGTTTCCTTTGTGAATTCGCAATTTTGCGCTGGAACCGTCATTGCTCCGCGAGCGAGCACGCAGAGTGCGTGCAGACTGACACTAACGCAGTGGCGAGTTCGCGTTGGCGAAGCGTTGACATATGCATCGACTGCTTGCGGGCGAAGTGCCGAATTAGGGGACTAGGTCTGTTGCGAACGCGCCTCTTAAGACACAAGCACGAGCCAGGCAAGCTCCAAAGGCCGAGGCAAAGCGCATCGCATTTAAGCGTCTCCAGTGACGCGGAGGGCGTTCGGCCACTGCGTGAGTACGCCTTGGCTAGTGATAGTTACGATCCCAAGACATCGTGGTAGGCTTATCTGACACATTTTACAGCTGAAAACATGGCAGAAGCGCGGCATGACAGTTACTGAGATATCGAGGATGCTCATCCAATGACAACGTCGGATGTCAAACAGGTTGTTTCACAGAACCGACACCTAAACTTGTGTGAATGCTAATCTTGGACATCGTCCAATCACGTGGCACCTTTACCTGACGTCACGGCGGTTAGAGATAATACAAGCAAAAAAATACTAACCTTTTACATCACCTTCCAAAGCACAGCTCGGTGTGCATAACTTGCTCTCCCGCGCAAACTGAGGAGGAGGCCACTGTTCGCCAGCGCCCTCTGCGCGTGAGTGGGAGCCCAACCGTCAAGTCTAGGTATCGACTCATCTATATATGGAAAACGTGTGACCCAGTCGGGACAGCATCGCACACGTTAGTCCCTGCATCCCAGAATGCTTTTCTAGAACTTGCTGCTCCTGTCACTCCTCCACATTCGATTAGCTAACTTGATAAGGCACATAGAACAGTCGTACATTGGGGGCGTCCCTGTGACAGACGGGCAGACCGTCGAAGTCACAGCGGAGAGGGGAGCGGATGCAGCTGTCACCCGCAGGGAATAGAGCTCTGTTTACGGTGCCCGCCCCCTCCGCCAGCTGGAGAACAGGAGGAATGGACCTGGTCGCGCAAGTCGCCCTCACTAGAATACGACGGCCGCCATAAGCTGCGGCCGCTGTAATTGGAGAACTAGGCATACGCGCTGCCGCAAAAAAAATCAGTGGGGAGACCAAGGTCCATTTCCTCCTCTCCCAGGGGACGCCCTCCCCTTTCCGCAGTGGCCCTGTCGCTGCGAGGCGTGTGCAGCGGGCCGACCTCCCGCCTGCGGAAAGGGTATGCTTACACGCCCGTGTGCTGCAGCTCTCAGCGCACGTTAAAGATCCCACCAGGATTACTGGTGGCGAAATTACCCCTCTACGGAGGTCCAAGCTCGCTGGAGCGACATTTACTACAAATTCGGCAAAATTCCAGTTTCTGGGGACGGCTGGGAACTTTGATTCGGCAAAATTTTTTGTTCTCTGTGAAATGGCGGATAATGTTTCATAAGAACAACATTTATATTTTTAAACTCTCATGAGCGTTTTTACTGAGCGCAAATACGACAAGTGTCGTCTGTTGGGTTTCCAATACTTTACGTATTCTTTATACTGTGCCTCAGAACCTAGGCACGGTCGTTAGCCTGCCTCCAACCCCCAGCGTTGGAAGCAATTACTTTAAACGGACACTGAAGTGATTTCTAATTGCGTAGCGCACAATTGCGCTACGATTGTGGTCTGGAGTCTAGGCTATGTTTCGACCACTCTCGATGCGTTTACGCGACTTTATTCCCCAGAAATTCAATTGGAATGTGCTGTCTTCATCTCTGCATCCTCGCCCATTTCCGTAGGATTTTGTAGGGCGTCAGAGAGAAATGGCTTGGCTTGACTGCACTATACTGCACGGCTCGCGGACTTTGCGACAGACTCAGCCGGCCCAGCATTTGGCCCGCCGGCCGCCGACATGTCGTCGCATTTTTTTCGCTAAGTTGAAACTAAACCATGACATGTTTGTGAATGGAAGAATGTGCCTTTCTTTAGTTTGTTGGTTTGTACACCGTATCAAGCTCCAAGTCCAGGTAGCTCCACACAAGCGCTGCACAAGCGCACATGCGACGCTTCACTTACTAGTACACTGGTAGGAAACTATAAGGTCAATTGAAGGCGGGAGAGGAGTCAGCGAATTTTATAAAGGTACAGGTAAACCTGGGTGTAACGAACCCGTATTTGGCGAATTCCTGGATTTAAGGGAGTTTTTCAATTCCCCATTGCCAATCCCATTGTAGCCCACGTGTTCGCGACCTCTAAGTAACGAAGGCGTCACGACGGTTAATCTTGACATAACGAATTCGCAACGCCGATGAGCTCTTGTTATCTCTACTTTTTCTTGAGAACTGAATGGAGTAATGCACCAATTTAGCGAAACTTGTCCGCAGCACAAACTACCGTGTGTTCCCACGTGTCATTGCGGTGTCGGTTAGGTGGTAGCCCTGCCTACCAGCGTGTAGTCGCGCGTCTCAACTGCTATCGGTGGTGTCCTTTTGTGGGTGATAAGTTCTGCTGCCACAAAACGGGAAGATGTGTCTTTTCAAGATAAGCTCGCAATTTTAAATTCCGCCTTCGGCGTCGAGAAAGAAGAACGTCGCAGCCCTGTACATTGTCCAACGTAGCACCCTCTCAACAATTATGAATGCGAAAAAAGGCATCAAGTTCCCGAAAAGACGCCCTTTCAGCATCAGTTCGTTCTTTGAAATGGGTCAAGGCACTGAAAAGTGTCAAATACTTAAGTAGCGTTTGTGAATTCGGGGCTAAGTGACGTTGCTTCTTTTGAGTGCCGTGTAGTGCATAAGCTCGCCGGAAAGTGGCAGGCGCAAATCACGCAGTTCTTCCCCGTGACATCAGTCCCTGAGCGGTAAGTTCACAATCACTGATGTCTAGCATTTGGGTTTCGTTTCTCCTTCATTTACGTGAGCCTTAATTCAGAACCTGCGTGTAACAGAAACGTGGATGTAACAAAAAAATGCGAAATTTTCTCAACTCCATTATATCCAGGTTTAACTGTATACAGTTGAACCTGGATGTAACGAATCTGTATGTAACGAATTCCTCGATTTAACGAACGTTTTCAATTCCCCATTTCCACCTCCATTGAAGCCCATGTGTTTGCGCCCTCTATGTAACGAAGGCGTTGCTGCGGTTAAACTTGATGTAACGAACTCGCTAGGCGGATCAGTCATTGTTTTTTTAACTTCTACTCAAGAATCGGCTGGCGAAACGCACTAACTTATCGGATACCAGCTCTAATTTAAGGACCCGGCAGCTACAGAAAAGTCTGCAATCGCTGAAAACACCATTGTTATGATGATGTTGAAAGGAGCGGCTAGCGCCATTTCATGGCTAACGTAGCACCCACTTGAGGTTTCACTTACGTTGTGTGAAACCACATTGCAAGGGTAGCTACAACTCACTCTTTTTCGCCCGCACCGAAAACGACCATGCGTTCCCAAATTTGAGTGCAGTGTCGGTTCGACACTTAAAAATTTCATGTGCTAGGTCTTTCTGATGGCGTGTAGTCGCGCGTCTCCACTGCTATCTGCTGTGTTGGTTTTTCTGCGATAAGTTCTGCTGCCAGATAGCGAAACTTTTTCTCTTTTCAAGACAAGCAAGTAAATGCCATCGCCAATCGGTACAGTATCCCAGCTGGCGCCCACTCAACAATTTTGAGTGCGGAGGTGAGCATCAAAATCGCCAAAAGGCGCCCTTTTCGGCATGAGTTTGGTTCTTGAAATGCGTTTTGAGCCAAGAAGTTTCTAAAAGCAAAAGTGGTACTTAAGTTACAATTGTGAGTACGAGGGCAAGTGCCGTTGCCTCTTTGGAGCGCCGCGTAGCACCTACGCTCGTGCGAAAGCAGCAGGCGCAAGTCACGCAGTTTTCTACTGTGAAATATGTGCTTGGAGACTGAGTTCACCGTCACTGATACCTATAGTAGAGCTGTGCACGGGCCGAAAATTTGGGCCCGAGCCCAGCCAAGCCCTGGAGCTTATCGCTGCAGGCCCGGCCCGACCCGACGAAGAAGGCCGACGGGCCGGCCCGACCCGGACCGAGACTTCAACCTTATGGCACGAGGCCTGCCCTGCCTGGCTGCTTGTTTCCAACCTATATACCGTAGGGGCCCGCTGCTGATTGGGGCACGTTTGGAAGCGAAAATACCTAAAGGCGGTAAAACGCATCGTAAGGGAAAAGATAACGGGAAAAACAACCCCAATTAAACATAACAATCATGCACATATCCCTTCCGCAGCTGTCCTACGCTCAGCTACATAGGAAAGATTTGAAAACAACAAAAACGTGACCTAACCGCCCAACCTAAAAAATTATGAAACAAAAATTCCCAAACGACCGACAAATTCATGGCAATATTGTAAAATATTCAAGAAAAGTAGCCGAAATCGGAATGGCCCAAACCATTCAAAAGTGAAAAAAAGAGCTGGAGCTCACCTAAAGGGAACAAAACCACCCGGCATCTTGTGTAGAATTTCATAATGTGCCATAAATGAATTAACACAAGCAATAAAAATAGAATGGCACCTTGGGCATTTGATCTGGTTCTTGCGATTGCTATCCAGAAATGGAACCTGTATGCCAGGGGACCAGCCGGTTCGTGCTTGTTTAAACAGGGTGTGTACTTGCTTTGTTATTTCGTCCGTATACGTTTCCTTTTCTCACGAATATATAGGGCTGTCGGACTCGTCCCTTCTTTTTATCGATACGCAAAATACACGCGTGCATTATAGCACATTCTATCGTTTCCTCTTCACTACGTTCTCCACCGACTCATATCGCTTATCTATAAAGTTTCAATCATAATAAGTGTTACTGTTTAGGCGGCTGTTGGCGCGTTTAAACCACCCTGCTCCCCTGTTGCGCTTTTCCTTTCGTCTTTGTCTGCCGGCCACGACGCCCGACTGCACAGGCCACCTCCTACCCCCAACTACGCTCGTCCCGATTTTTTCTTGCCGATACCAAGAGCAAAACTAGAATTGTCACCTCAGTCTTTCACAGCTTCACTTTTGTTGGCTAAGAGAAGAAAACGCGACTCTAAATAGGGCACTGCTACAGAAAACAGATGGACGAGCAGGTTTCTCTAGGAGTGTTTGCAGTTCAAAGTGTTCGATCTTGAAAATTTGTTTTCTCCAGAACTTAGAGGTGGAAACTAGTCACGCTGAATTTTCATTCGTTGGACATCCCTAGGCGGTGTGTCGCTGAGCCGCATGTGTTGCTCCGTTCATCCCAAGACATGCAGTTGCAGATCTCTCACGCCTTCCGGCTTGTCATACGCCCAATGTGTCTCAGTGCCAACCGATAAGTCCCGTGGAATGTAAAAAGATACCTGACCCGTGCTTTTACCGCGTCAGCAACATGTAGTTTCTGGGATGTCATAGAAAACCTAAGTATTGCTTTATTGTGCCGGGCCAGCCCAGGCTGTGAGGACGGACCGGCCCGTCCGAAGCATTTACAATTCGGCCCGAGCCCGGGCTTTCGGGTAAGCCCGACCCTGTGCAAACCTCTAATCTATAGCATTCTGGTTTCGTTTCTACTTCATTCACATGAACCTTAACTCGAAACCTGGATCCAACGAAAACGTGGATGTAATGAAAATTTGCGAGATTTTGACAATTTCGTTATATCCAGGTTTAAGTGTACTGAGGAAATAAAATCTACCGAAACTTTTACCGTACACCGTAATGCTAGGGTGCAGGAAGCACTTTTTTGCGCTGGGTGAACAAGCACAGCGGTCATCAGCACGACCACACATCTGCGAACGCTTTTCCATCTCACAAATGCAATCGCTAGACATGAGATATTGTCGAAATTTGGGGGACATTTGCTGCACGAGCGCTATACAACAAATATTCATCTAAGCTGCTTGAAATGCTAGGACTAAATACAAATGCAAACTGTTTATACATTACACACTTTATATTTCCAACACCGGCAGCGCTGGCTAGTGGCCGAGTGGTCATGAAGCGCAAGGTATGCGATATGGCACGTCGCCAGTTCGAATCCCCAAATGTATACATCCTTTTTTGGTAAGTTGATTTTTTCGTTTTTGACCGATATTTTCTATACTGAATTCACCATTTTCGCCCTGTAACGTTCCTTGCTCCATGAGCGAGTTCGCAGAACGCGTGCAGACCGACACTGACGCGCTAGCGAGTTCTCGATGGCGTGATGTTGCCATAAGCACCTACTGCTTGCGGGCAGTGGGCACAGGCCAGAATCAGCAGACCCTTGGCCGGGTGCGAACACGCTTTCTACGGAACCGGCATGGGTGAGGCAAGCTCCAAAGCGGGGGGAAAAGCGCATGGCATTTGAGCGTCTGCGGTGACGCGGAGGGCGCTCAGCCACTGCGTACGCCTCGGTTAGTGATCGTTACGATTCCATTCCAAGTCGTGCTCGCAGACTTATATAACGAATTGTACAGCAGACGACATGACATGAGCGCGGTATGCCGATTCCTGAGATATCGAGACTGCCCAGCCACTGAGAAAGTTGGATGGCAAGAATGCTGTTTCACAGAACCGAAACCGAAACTGGTTTGAATTCCAACCTGGGACATCGTGCAATCACATCGCATTTCGTATGCGCGTAACTGCGGTTAGTTGTTGCGGCCACCGGAATGTTTCATGGTATTTCCCACCTTATTTCGTGGAGCTTCCGAATGGATTCCTGTGGTCTTCGTTTGTTAGATTGGATTACGGACAACAATTTGGCATGCATTAATTCGGTTTCTCCTACCTACATACAGGGACTAACTCGATCTGTTTTATATTTAACTATATGTTCTAGGGGTGTTAAAGTTTCTTCATGGTCTACTGTTGATAGCGGGACTAGCAGTGACCACATTCCAATGTTGTTTGAGATTCAGTGCCCTGTTCGCTCTTTCGTCCGGCGAAGTTGCACTTTTGTAGATTCTATTCCAAATCTCTCTGAAGGAGGCCATATCTTCTCTGTCCGACAAAGACACAACTGAACGGGCGACGGGTCTTTGTGCTGCCCTAACCACTTCGGCGCAGTCCGCGTTATTTGAAGTACGGTCTAAAGGAGGTGTGTCACCTAGCCCCCGGTGGAATGAAGAATGTACACGCATCTTTAGACGCAGGAAGGTGGCCTGGAAGAAGCTTTGCTATAACCATTGCCGCTGAACTGGAGCAATTATAAGTATCATTCCACGATGTTCAAACGACCAGTTTCTAATGCCAAACAGGCCTATGACTGTAAACGCTGCTCAATTCTTTCTGAGCCCACTAATAAGCGGGCCCTTTTTCGATTTCTTCGGTCAAGGAAAGCGGTTCCCCAATCTGATAATTCAGACTCTATTGTATTATCTTCCAATGAAATCTCTGAGTCTCTAGAGTTGATTGCTAGGGGTCTGAAAATTCGTTTTTCGTCTGCTCTGGTTACGTCGTCTCCTCCACCTATAGTGGTAGAGGACTTCGCGGAAATAACGCATGCGGAGCATTTTGATGCTATGTCAAAAGTGCCAGCTGCGGCCCCTGGTCCGGATCACATTACCACTGAAATGTTAAAACTACTATACGATCATGCACCGGATGACATGCCTAGTATGATTAATTATTCTCTCAGCAATGCATGGATACCCGATGTGTGGCGGATAGCTAAAATATTTCCTATACCGAAGAATGTTGGTCAGGGCCTCACTGTTGATAATATCAGGCCTATCTCTCTGACTTCGAACGTAGTAAAACTAATTGAGCGAATTTTGCTTCACCGAATTATGGAATTTTTGTCTGAGTATAATATCCTCAGCCCAAGTGAAATTGGATTTCGCCCTGGTTGTTCTTTTTGGAGTGTCCACATCCACCCTGAAAGTCGCATAAAACTTGCCCGTTGATATAAAGAGGTTTCGGCTCTAGTGACCTTGTATATATCAAAAGCATACGACAGCGTGGAGTACCCTGTGTTAATGTCTCGCTTGGAGAAATTAAATTTTCCCAGAAAAATTATATCATGCCTGCGTGAATTCCTAAAGGACAGGCAGTTCTGGGGTGTGAGAGGTAACATTTCCTCCTCTCGGCACTCGCAGAAAAGAGGTGTACCACAGGGAGCTGTCCTTTCGCCGGTTCTTTTTAATACCCTTTTAAGCTCGGTCCCCGTGGTTTCGGGTGTCCATACGTATGTTTATGCCTACGATACCGCGTTTTTCGCGTCAGTTTCTGACATACACGAACTGTATGTATTATTGAAGTCATATCTGAACACTTTAGACTCCTGGTTAGACAGCATCTCTATCACAATAAATGCCAGAATGCTCTGTGCTAGCTTTTCAGCCCACTTTTTCCTTTAATATCACTCTCTGTTACTGTCAGCACATCATACCCCACGTTGATTCTTTAAAATACCTTGGGGTAGTATACACCAGCCAACTTGACTGGAGTCCACATATAGAGCGTATAGCTACTAAAGGAGCACGTGCTGTTGGCATATTGAGGCGCCTCAGCCATAGAAAGAGGGGAATGCGCCGTGAATCTGTTCTGATGATATACCATATGTACGTGCGGCCTATTTTAGAGTTCGGGTGTGTTCTATTCTCGGGTGCTGCTACGTATAAGCTCCATCGCCTAGTTCTAGAACGCCAGGCTCTTCGCTGGTGTTTAGGGCTACCTAAAATGCATCTAATGCATTACTTTTTTTGGAAGCCCGAGTTCCCCCTCTGATACCAATTTCGAATACTCACTGTGGATACTTTCCTGAGAGCCTATGCCGCAGGGGTTAACAGGGCACAATTTATCTTTGTAGCTGAGCCAGCTGTGTTTCTGGGGGCCCAGTGGCCCACGTCCTATCGAGCGCAAGTTACTCTAGCACAAAGCTTGGTATCTACATTAGGGCTGGCGCTGAATAACGTACTTCCATCTCTTGATAGGGGTCATACGATAACGGTCAACTTCCGGAACATCTTTCCCCAAAATGCTAAAATGGTACCTTCCCAACTGCTCAATGGTATCCTTCAAGATCATTTGGCCTCAATTCAGCAAGGTACTATCATACATACAGATGCTTCTCAACGAGATGAAAAATCCAGAATAGGTATTGTTGACCCTTCCCTAAATTGGTACTTTTCGGTTCTTCTGGAGGATTTTACCCCAATATTCTACGCGGAATTCTTGGCAATTGTGTTTGCACTACGTAAGCTTGACATATCGGTATCGTCGCCACTTATAATTACAGATTCCCTATCCGTAGGCTTAGCCCCTTCTTCTCCTAAAGACTCACCTCTTCTACGGAAGTTTCGATTACTTTTGCCACCTGATATTACTGAAGTTGACCTTCTTTGGGTCCCTGGGGTTATGCGAGAATCACCTTTAATGAAACCGCAGATTCACTGGCATGGGTAGCACTCTCCGGGCCTGTTGTCGGTGTCATTGAGACAACGCCTTTATTAGCCACCGGAAGGTTACGTAGACTGTTGAAGCTGCAAGGGCAGCACGAATCAATCTTATTGTCGTTGCGAGAATTTTGTCATCTAAAATTCTCCTGGAATCCAAATTGGTGCCCCTCACGCGACCTGGAGGTGATTGTAACGAGTCTTCGATGTCGTGTGCCCAAGTTGAATAGATACCTCCACAGGTCTCGTCTGGCGCAGTCTGCCATGTGCAGTTACTGTAATGAAGAAGAGTCTGTCGACCATTTCCTTTTGTCATGTCGACGATTCTGAAGCCTCAGACGTCAGCTCCTTGAAGTGCCGCTTCATCGTCTGGGGTTGGCATTATCAGTGCCGGCGCTTTTATCATTTTGGGGCTTCAGAAACGGGATATTGCCGCCGGGATGTTTGTTCTGCTCTTCTGCGCTTCAAATAAAATTCCAAGAGATTTACAACCTAATTCGCATCTTATTCTGGCACCTCACCTGAGCCCTCCAAAAGTATCCTTTTCCGATTGATTTTTTATTATTCTTCTCCCTCTCCTCCATCTCCTTCTTCTTCTTCTTCTTCTCCTTCTTGTTTATTTAGTTATTTATTTCTTTATTTCCTTTTTTTGTTTTGTTTCAATGTTGACTAAGTTCCAAACTCGATTCCTGCAACACAAGAAAAAAAAGCTTCCAAATTTTTCTAATTTTTCTTGAATCATCCATCTAGGCAGTAATCTCATTCGAATTAACGACTGATGTTTGGCCGATCCCTGATTGGGTATGCGCCATTATGTTAAGGAACAACAACAACAACAACAAGAAGTGAGCGCGGAGGCTGGAACGGAAAGGGCTGGAAGCGAAGCGGCGGAACAGGGCGCGGTCCGTGGAAACTAGCTAGTGAGGCGCCTGGGCCACCTTAACCGGGACGACCGTCGATACCCTCCGCCAAGGTCCGAGAGCTCGTCCGGGCGCCCTCATGGAGGTGCTGGTGCGCCGACTGCTGACGCGCCATTCCGGCTGTTGGGCGCTGCCGTTCATGCTGTTGGAGTGGCTAGAAACGCGTCGCGACTGAGAGTGAGCTGACTTGCCTATTGGGCATTGCTCTCGGACCTTGTGTATCTTTTAACTGATGACTGTCCGTACGTATGACCCAATCCCGCCCTGTCTTTTACGTCCCGACCTCTACTATGCTCACGTCCTGCGGTTGTCCTCCATCCTGTTGAATAAAGTCTTCGACGTGTTAAACAGTGTTCGTCTGCCTGCCTGAGGGGTCCTCGGCCCAATTAAAACATCGCCCTTCCCCAGGTTTCGTGTTTTTCTTGCGTTTGTTCTCGGCGAAAAAGGAAGTATTTTGTTGGTGGAGTGAACTGAGTGAGTTAACAACGGCTAGTTATTCCAAATTAAATGAAGTTGCATTTTATCTTCATGTTCCTTCTGAACGAACCTGGAATGAAGCAGGAAGAGGCCGCGTGGAAGTGCAACTTCGTTGCATCGAAAGCAGTAACAGCAACTCTTTGGCTAAAAGAAGTAGGGACGCGGCCCCAGTACAGCTAACAAAGGCAATAAGTATGATTGTAGGGTTTAACGCGCCGACGGAACGCAGGCGATGAGGCGCGCCATAGTGGAGGGCTCCGGAATAATTTCGACCGACTGGGGATCTTTAACGTGCGCCGAAACCTCGTACACACGGGCGTTGTTGCTTTCCGCCTCCATCAGAAAAGCGGCCGCCGCGGCCGGAAATCGAACCCGCGACCTCTTGCTCAGTAGCACAACGCCTTAGCCACTGAGCCACCACGGCGGCTAACACCAATGAGTGCGGAAGCTGGGCTTACTAATTGATGCCCGTCTCGCATGTACTATAAGGGGCACAAGGGAGGCCTCAAGCTCTGAGCCTGGGTTCCTGGAAAAAGAATGTGAATTGAGGCACCCTACTACAATGTTTGTAGAACCCCGTTCCCCTACTCCACGAGCGTCGCAAGCGGAACGTGGAACCTATCTAGTGGAACTTTTCATTGGTATTGCAGTTTGATTTCTTAAATCCCCCAGGTAGTAGCGCTGCCAACAGCAGGCGAAGATTTTCTGCCGTTGATGTAGTATTTCATTCGCTATCGCAAAAACCAAGCATCCGCGAATTGTTTAACGAAGTAACCATACAAATATCATTTATGGGTTGATTTGCTGCATTACACTTGCGTAATGTCTTGTTCTTATTCAACAATGTTGACAACTATTAACGCTAAGCCCGGTCTTAGACGTTCAGATTTGGGTGTGAGTATATAAGAGTATTGCGCAGCTTTCATTTCAGTTTGGCAGGGTGGCTGAATCGAGTCACAGACAGACAGACAGACAGACAGACAGACAGACAGACAGACAGACAGACAGACAGACAGACGGACGGACGGACGGACGGACGGATGGACGGACAGGAGGACAGACGGACAGACAGACACACAGACAGACCAAAATTTCTGCGTTTAAGTAGCCCAAGAAAGACTATATCGTATTTAAACATCCTCAGCCCATCAACTTTGTGAAGCAGGACGAGAAGTGAAGCTGCGACGCGTTGTACCTCGATCGACGCATCTACGCACGGAACAAAACACGCTTGTTTGTAATTTGCGATTGAGCGTACTCCATAGTTAATTAGCTCTGTTAGCAATCATACAGAATCATTTCCACTCTCTTTGGCGACCACAACATCGACCTTGTGTCACAAAAGGAATGAAGAGGACAGAGGCAACCTTACTGTTCCGCATCCGGACCAACTCAGCGCGGACACCGGCGTGGCTCCATAAGCTGAACATTATCGCTTCACCTCTGTGTGGAACGTGTGGTGCTACAGGTGACATCGGTCATTTTATTATGGACTGCCGAGAGCATGCGGAGGAGCGGTTAGCTTTGTTTAAAGAACTGCGAAGGATGGCCGCTCCTCATGCCTCTTTGAACGATTTAATTTTCCCGGAAGGCCATTGGATCACGAGGAGGGACATCTTTCGTTTGATCCTGCAATTTTTACGTGTCACAAGCCTCAACGAGGCATGGTGAATTCCCGCGAATAGCGGTAAAAAGGTGCTGGTCGGGTGAGCAATTGCCGGCATACCACGCAAGGCTAGGTCCACCCGTCAATGAACATCACCACCACCACCACCACCACTCTGTTAGCAAGGACAAACTTGGATGGACTACGTTTTTTATTCTAGCGGACAAGCATGGTGCTGCCCATTTTCCTCCCGCAGAAGTCAATGGATATTAAAGCGAAGCTTTCATGTCCTCTTTGATGCCGTTGTACGCCAATACGCCCCCAGGAGAGCCAACTTTCTCTGACGGTGATGATGAATGATCGTGGGTGAAGGGAAGGAAAAAACGCATCCCGTGGCTGTAATAGAACTTCAGTCGGTCGCGTTATAAAGCCGGCGTATATCCGATTGCTCCATTTCGACATGGTCTAAGTGAACGTCAACCAGCAGGTACTGATTCGCGCCGTACACCCCCAACCTGAACGTTAGGCCTATGGAGTGCACACCCCAGAGTTGCTGTAGGTATCCTAAAAAAGTGGTGCGTACTTCGAGATTAGAATATACTCACAGTGTGGAATTGCCAACCAGGGAATCCATCCCGAGAAAGCTTTGCGTTCAACCATAGACGTCGTTAGACGGAAGGGTGCGTGCTTTTTTCTTCTCTAAAAAAGGTAATTTCCCCATATTTGCAACTTCACTATGAACTATGTTATAAGCATAAAAAATTGCGGCAGCATGCACTATATGTGCAAGGTTGGAGAAACAGCAGAGCGGGTGGCCACTCTCCGTTCGCCAGAGACCCGGATGTTGCATAATCATCAGCAGTAGAAGCCCACGAGGTTCACTGTAGGACGAAGGCCTCCCCATCGACCTCCAACAACTCCTGTCCCGTGCCACTTCGAGTCCATTTTTGGCCTCCGAATTTTCTTATTTCGTCCCCCCGTCGATTAATAGGCCTCTTTCTTTTTCCAGACCGATCTTTCGGGGTCCACTCTGTCACCCTGGCAGTCCACCGGTTGCCATTTCACCTAACTATATGACCGGTCCAAGTCCATTTCTTTTTCTTAGGTATCTTCTATGGTACCTATGCTATCTTCATCTTCTATGGTACTTTGGTATCTTCTATTGTAGTTTTTTCTCTGATCCAGGAAGCTCATTTCCTGTCCCTCAGTGTTACTCCGATCATTATTCCTTCAATAGTCCGTCGTGCCGACATAAGTTTCCTTTGAAGTTGTTTAGTATGACGCCAGATTTACGCTCCACATCTTATTACCTCACACTTATTTTCGAATTTGCCGCTGAAAGTTCTCCAAGACTAGTAGGCCCAGATCATTTCGTCCGCAGGCTTTCACATCTCTCCCACAGCGGACCGCATTGGCACGCGCTAGAACCCGCGGCCAAGTCTAAAGCCAACGGCCGTGCTACGAACCCAAAGGAAATGCTTTGCGCCCGGAATGCGATAACACCTCAATCCCATAGACGCCGGTTTTATGACGCCAGTGGGTTAGGTTCGATTGCGACTACGGGAAGCGTTCCTTTGTTCTTCCCAATTTCCCTGCACATGTTATAGTTCCACGCCGCTGCTAACCCCGTACCCTTCGGGCCTTGGGGGTGGCTTAGTGGTCAGGTTGCCGGATTCCCGCCGTAAAGGTCCCATTCCCGGGACCTCCCTAACCACATCTTTTCTTAAGGGTACGTCGGACGGATTTGTGTCAGCTTAAACGTTCTGCTGTTAAAAGTACACAAAGCTCGGAGTATTTTAGAGTTGTGTTAGAGCCTAATTCTTACAATTTTTCTTGGGGTAGTTCTGATAAAACACGAGCCGCAGCCGTTTTCTCTAACCGTACTCCCTACGTAGGGGGCTACCTACTGGATGTAGCAGGGAATTCTGTAACGTTAACTTCACGTGGACTAACTAACGGGGACAAGTATATGCAAGTGGGCGTTATTATAGAGTCGTCCTAGCGACCAATCTCAGTATGATTTTTTCCACCATATACCAAATTAGATTGAGAGATACAGAATAGTAAATGATGAGGTTCGATGTTCTTCTTGATGTTGTTGAAGGTGATGATGACCGGCGTTGGTGCCTGATGGTGACGGCACTGATGACACGACGAGGATGAGAATCGTTGAGGGTTTTAAAACTGTATATTTGCACGGAAGACATATACAGGATATTTACAGACTTAAGATAGACAGAGTAAGAAATAAAATGGGGTTCTAGGTCAGCTAAGACTTTGTGCACGCGGCACCCCCGTCACCGACGGACCCTGACCTTAAACTACCGAAATGGTGAGATCCTCCCTAGCCTGACCTGGCTAGCCCGGCAATACACCGGCCGTGCATAGCACAATAAAACCCTGAGGATTCGACCCCGAGACCTCGTGTCTCGTGGTTTTAATGGGTTACTTAGGCCCCACCCCCGATACACAGGCCAATCGGTATCTCCTGGGCACCTGATAGGATGGATTATTAAATCCGGGCCTAAGCCACGGTGGGCAACGCCCCCCGTAACCGTCAAACAC
Source organism: Haemaphysalis longicornis (assembly GCA_013339765.2). NCBI lineage: Eukaryota > Metazoa > Arthropoda > Arachnida > Ixodida > Ixodidae > Haemaphysalis > Haemaphysalis longicornis. The sequence goes on from CM023458.1 coordinate 17,953,510, forward strand.
TGGTCACTCTCTCTCTCTAGAGAAAAAAAGGAAAGGATCAAAAGCAAACCAAACAAACACGATAAACACTCAAAAACCCGCGAAAACACGTGCAAGCGCCAGGGACACGCTTCCACAAACGCTGGTCTGCTTCGCCTGTTCCCACGCATCTCGTCCGAGACCGGAACAGCTACTCAAGCCAGCTGAAACCCATAAACATCCGTCTTAACGACCCGGCGCGTCCCCAAGATTCTCCGTCGTTGACAGGCGGTGCCCCGTTAATTGGACCGTGGGCCAGAAACAGCGCGTACGGACAAAAGGACACCGCGGCCGGCTATGGCGTCGCCTCTGCAGCGCCCATCCCGGGCCGCAACGCGCGCACTCTCGCAAGCCTCCACTGCGCGCGCGCACTGGCCAACAAAAGGAAAGCTATCTCCGTAAATCGGTCACTGTCTAACCACAGTTGACAGCTCCACGCTCCCCGTCTCCAGCCGCTCAACGGACCAAATGGTTTTACAACCGTCCCTCTGGCTAAACGCGCGCGCAGGCGGCCCCCGAAGTATCCGACCCACGCTTTCCCACGCTCGTACTGTGCTTTGAACACACTGTTCAAAACAACGTCGCAGCCCAGCTGAGGCTCAAGACAATTCGTCTCCGTGCAGTCGGCATGATCCAAAGGCCGTTCGCTCTTAGCAAGCTGGCTGCTATAAAGCCCTTCAGGGAACCACCGCTTCCCACGCGTTCGACTTTGCAGCGTCGCTGACGCCTGGAACCCTTACAAGAATATTAAATTTGCGGGAAACTGGAGACTAAAAAGTAGAAGTGGCTTAGCTCGGCTATGCCAAGATATGCGTAGCGGAAGCTAAGGTTCAGCTGGCTAGTCATAGGTTTCCTGGTTATCTAGGGTTGGCCAATACAATTCAATCCAATCCAATCCAATTTATTATAATCAAATCCAATCCAGTCACGGCGGCGGCGGTTTCGGCGCTTTAGCTGCGCGCCGTGAGACGTCGCTGCTCCTCGCGCCTGCGCAGCACTGGTCTCCTGGAGCCACGCGAAACAGCTCAACCTCGGCCAGTGTAGCTCACGCTACAAAAGTCGACCCGATGCCGCGTCGGGCGGACATCGACCGCCGCCGCAAGGTTTAGCTTTAAAATGAGCCGCCGTGCCGAAGCGTAGTAAGAGCTCCGCGGGTAATGACAAGCTTCCTCGGGTATCGACCGATCTCATGATCGCCGATGAAATGTCACGACCAGACATCAACTGTCATCTCGACTTTCGCACTCCGGTACCCAGCGATTCACGTGCCTCCGGTGCTGAGGTGAGAATGCTCTTGTGCGACAAGTGTACACTTGAAGGGCTGTGTGACTCTGGTTCACAGGCCACTCTGGGCGATCAGCAGATGGCATGAACAGGGCCGGGGCAAGCGCCACAGGGGCTTTGAAAAAAAAGCTTCGCCGTAGTTTCTCCCTCTTACCCTCCTTCCCCTCATTCTCAATCAAGTTTATGATGATTATGCGGCCGCTGCTGATGATGAGTGGGTGCAACGCACGCATCGAGTGTGTAGCGTATATTCGACAGCGCGGGACGGCAACCGCGTGGCGCAACAAACCAAGCTTGCCGGTCACGTGATTATAGTGCAGTTAACTTCGGTTTTTATTTGTATTTTTATTGCTAAAATTCCAGATTCAACAATAATGACAAAGGGGACAGTCAGGAGCAACAAGGAGCCGTATGAGGCCAAGCCAAGTATGAATGGGAAACTTTCCAACGGATGCATGATGGCGAGTGACTGCAGCGCCTGATGTAAACCATATTCTGTTCTAGTTCAGCGTATGCGCCAGCCGAACTAGAATATGCGTTCTAGTTCGCTGTAATCAATGTCCCTGTGAATTGTACATTTTGGTAGTTATGAAACACCATGCTTAATAATTTCTCAGACCATGACCGCAGTCGAATATCCATGTATGCATGAGTTTTTCGGGGCGAAGCCCCTTAGGGGCAGGGCTGTTGGCGTCTCCTGACGTCGTAAACGTCGTCTTATGTGGTCACGGTACTAAAGCACCGTTAAACTCATTTACGCCTCGCGATAGAACGTAACGCTTGGGACATTCGTTTACGCCTCGCTCTAGAGAGCTTCATGCTTCAAAAACAAGGGACTTTTACAGCAGAGTTGTATACCTCTACCCATGAACGGTTTCATCTCCGTTGCCAAAAATGCCAAGGCACCCAGAATACGCTTGCACACTCCATGCTTCGCGCCCCCTCTCCTCCCCAGGTTCCACGTTAGTGGTACTGGCCCGGTATTTTTCCGGGCACCATTTAGCTCATCCTCTGATTGGTTTTTAACAGCAAAATTTTCTTGGTCGAGGCTGTCATTGGACCAGGCGTGGTAACGATAGGGGAGCTATGTGGAGAGGGCATAGCCTGGTGAGGGGGAGATCAAGCGCCAAGCCCACGTGCAGCGTAGAGAGGAGAGGGGGAGCTGGCGCCGAGGGCAGGTGGGTGGAGTCAATGAAGGGAGATGAGTCGGTCAATTGGAGAACGTGCGTCGGACAGATGGTTCGGAGGAGCGCGCATATATAGACGAACACGCTTGGCGGTCGTTCCTCGTACGTTAGGATACTTGGTAAAGTCGCGCGCTTTTCGGAAGCAGAAGCCGCCCGTCGTGAGAGCCTGCGAGAGGTTGGCGCGCGAAGGAGCGCGAACGGGAATCTGTCTAATGGCTTTGAGAAATGCTGTGGAGCTTAGTCTTGCGAATAGAAAACACCAGGATGCGTTGCTGTTAACATCAGCGTTCACGAAGTACGTTCAGTGAAGACCGGCTAATTTTCTTCTGGTTTTTAATACGACAACTGTAGCACGCAGCGCATTAAATATGGCTGCACGTCAACAGCTGTAACTGAAGGTCGTGTAACCAAAGAATGGTGGTTCTGTGTTTTTATTTTTTGGCTTTGTCTTACCGTTGACTGCAGCAGGTAACGCTCATTAACCATAATGCTTGCCAAATTTGTGTTTGCTTTTGCTGGCCTCTGCGTCAGCCAATCACACACCTGCGCTCATATGATATCATAGGTTCTGTTGCGGGAAATGAGCTAGCGGGTCGGGTGTCCATGGCCTTTTTTCCTAATTATGTAGCTTATTTCAGCGATGTACGGTGCCAGTATGTTTCTAACGAGGAAATCTTTCGAAAGAACAAAAACTTCTCTTTTGTCTGCGTGGCCCCATGGTCACTGAAGTGATTTGTAAACATTGTGGGATTACTTGATCAAATTGTGCTCTCTCTACAGGCCTCGTATCAACCAGTCTCGATGCGTTTACGCCACTTTATTCAGTAGAAAAATCAATTCGAAGGACCCGTTTTCCACTCTGAATCCTCATTGCCGATTCCCTATCACTGTTTTTTATGACACTTATTCGAGATGGCTTGGCTTGACTGCACGGCTCGCCGACCCTCTGACAGAGTCGGTCGGCCCCACGTTTTGTGGGCCGTCCGCCAGCGGGTCGTCACAATTGGTTCGCTCACTTGAAACTAAGTCACTTCCCGATTTGTGCCTGGAAGTATGCGCCTTTAGTTTGTTAGTTTGTAAACTGTATCAATCCAAGTAGCTCCACACAATCGCAAATGCGACGCTTCACTGGCTCGTACGCTAGTAGAAAAATCTAAGGCCAATTAAAGGCAGGAGAAGATTCAGAGAAATCAATATCAGTACTAAGGTATCAAAATCAACCGAAACAGTTTTTTGTAAAGCGTCAAACCAAGGTGCAGAAAGCACTCTTATTGCGCTGGGTGAACAAGCACAGCGGTCAGCATCACGACCACAAAAAAGCGACCGCTTTTCTGCGTATCGAATTCAGACACTAGATATGAGAAATTTGTTGGAATTTGGGAGACGCTTACTGAACGATCGTTATGCAAGAAATAATAATCTAAGGTGCTGGAAATGCTGAAACTAAATAAAATTGTGAACAGGCTGTACGATATATAGATTTTATATTTCACTCTCGGCCAGCTTCGAGCTAAAAAAATAGCTTGAGACCGACTGGTCTGGAGCGTTGGATGCATTGTTTTGCAATTAATTCGTCAGGATGAACCCACGATAGCGAAAGGCTTTTAAGTTGATTTGTTTCTCGGTAATGTTTCCTTTGTGAATTCGCCACTTTGCGCTGCAACCGTCATTGCTCCGCGAGCGAGCACGCAGAGTGCGTGCAGACTGACACTATCGCACTGGCGAGTTCGCGTTGGCGAGGCGTTGACATATGCATCGACTGCTTGCGGGCAATGTGCCGAATTAGGGGACTAGGTCTGTCGCGAACGCGCCTCTTACGACACAAGCACGAGCCAGGCAAGCTCCAAAGGCCGATGCAAAGCGAATCGCATTTAAGCGTCTCCAGTGACGCGGAGGGCGTTCGGCCACTGCGTGAGTACGCCTCGGCTAGTGATTGTTACGATCCCAAGCCATCGTGGTAGGATTATCTGACACATTTTACAGCTGACAACATCGCAGAAGCGCGGCATTACAGTTACTGAGATATCGATGATGCCCATCCAATGATAACTTAGGATGTCCAACAGGTTGTATCACAGAACCGAAACCGAAACTTGTGTGAATGCTAATCTTGGGCATCGTCCAATCACGTGGCACCTTTACCTGACGTCACTGAGGTAAGTTGGTGCAGTTGCCGCAAACTGTTCATGGTAGTTCTTCTTGCAGGCTTTATGTAATTAGTACCGCCTTATCGTCCGGATAAACAATGAAAAGTGCGTTTGTTTGAGCCAATCTACGCAGCGCAAGCAAAATCAGAGGCTTGACAAATTCATTTCAGTGTTCCTTTAACATAAATACCCAACAAATTTGTGGAGGGGTATTTATGTTAAGGTAAATGGGACATTCACCTAAAAAGGTCCCATTCTCTGCCGAATTTCTGCTCCAAAAAAGCCCCGAGTTCGTGCTCGAACAAATAAAGCTCGGGAAAAAGCTGTGGTATGAACCCAAAATGTTTAGCCCAACTGCTTTGCTCGGGAGCACTTCAGCTTGAAGAAGAGGGCAGTCAGTCGCATGACACAGAATTGTTTTGTTTAGTTTCTTTTTGTACTTTTTGTTCGCGGAAAACAAATGCCGGAGATAATACAACCCGAAGTGCCAAATTGTAAGAATGTGTAAAAAATCATCCCCCTCGCGAGGGGCGCGGTCAAATGCAGAGCATTTTCGGGGGGCGCACGACCTTAAGTAGGTTGGGTTACGTTAATGTTGTTGCAGTTGTTGCTGTTGGTTGTTTTTAAAGCGTAGCGCTTCCAGGCTGGACACTTTGTGCGTGCAAGTGGTCTTCTATTTTTCCTTTTCTCTGGCACGGAGTGCGCGCGCTTGTAAAGGCGTTCTTCGCGCCGCTTTTGCGGCATTTTATCTGGTTCGAAAGAAATTGACAGCGAGAGCGAACGCCGAGAACCGCCCCATCACGGCACGACCGCACCACGACACGTCACGACTACGTCACGATCACGCCACAACTGTTGCTCCCGCGCCAAACTACGACGCATGTGAGCCCCACCTGTTGCTGAACGCGACCCGAGCACGCAGAGAACACGCGAGGAGCAGCGGAGAGCAGGCGAGGAGGAGAGGGGAGAGGGCGCGCCTGGAACGGCTGTTGCGAACAACGAGGCACGCCAGCGCCTGGTGACATCGTGAGTTAAAGAAATGCTCTGCATTTAAAATACTAACCTTTTACATCACCTCCAGAAGCAGAGCTCGGTGTGCATAACTTGCTCTCCCGCGCAAACTGAGGAGGAGGCCAGTGTTCGCCAGCGCCCTCTGCGTGTGAGTGGGAGCCCAACCGTCAAGTCTAGGTATCGACTCATCTATATATGGAAAACGTGTGACCCAGTCGGGACAGCATCGCACACGTTAGGCCCTGCATCCCAGAATGCTTTGCTAGATCTTGCTCCTCCTGTCACTCCTCCACATTCGATTAGCTAACTTGATAAGGCACATAGAACAGTCGTACATTGGGGGCGTCCCTGTGACAGACGGGCAGACCGTCGAAGTCACAGCGGAGAGGGGAGCGGATGCAGCTGTCACCCGGCAGAGAACAGAGCTCTGTCTACGGTGCCCGCCCCCTCCGCCAGCTGGAGGACAGGAGGAATGGACCCTGTCGCGCAAGTCGCCCTCACTAGAGTACGACGGCCGCCATAAGCTGCGGCCGCTGTAATTGGAGAACTAGGCACACGCGCTTGCCGCAAAAAAAATCAGTGGGGGACCAAGGTCCTATTTCCTCCTCTCCCAGGGGACGCCCTCCCCTTTCCGCAGTGGCCCTGTCGCTGCGAGGCGTGTGCAGCGGGCCGACCTCCCGCCTGCGGAAAGGGCATGCTTACACGCCCGTGTGCTGGCAGCTCTCAGCGCACGTTAAAGATCCCACCAGGATTACTGGTGGCGAAATTACCCCTCTACGGAGGCCCAAGCTCGCTGGAGCGACAATTACTACAAATTCGGCAAAATTCCGGTTTCTGGGGACGGCTGGGAACTTTGATTCGGCAAAATTTTTTTGTTCTGTGTGAAATGGCGGATAATGTTTTCTAAGAACAACGTTTATATTTTTGAACCCTCATGAGCGTTTCTTTTAGTTCAAATACGACAATTCTTGTCTGTTGGGATTCCAATACTTTACGTATTCTTTATACTGTGCCTCAGAACCTCGGTATGGCTGTCAGCCTGCTTCCAACTCCCAGCGTTGGAAGTAATTACCTTAAACGGACACTGAAGCGATTTCCAATTGCGTAACGCAACGCACAAATGCGCTACGATTGCGGTCTGAAGTTTTGGGCTATGTTTCGACCACGCAGTGCATCCAAAATGGGCTGCCGCTGAATACGCGTTATTTTTTCGCGTTATTGTGACCGATGTCGCCAGTTAGGAATTCTTGGAGGAATTTGCAGAAATTATTGTTTCTCAAGACTGCAATTCGCCCCTCAGAACCCGTTCGCTGTCGATCCCATTAGTTCATCTATTTGGGGGTTATTTTTCGCTTTGTTCGGAAGGTCATGAGGTGGCTTCGGAAGGCATGACTTTCGCGAATCGGGCATGGACTTCTTGGCTGAGTATATCTAACCATCAGGAGGCGTCGACGCCGAGGGCCGCGTTGGGGCACGTAAAAAACGTCGTTCTGCAGGCTTCAACAAAGTTTATCCAATCCAATCCAATTCTATCCGTTCTTCTAGAAATTGGTGATTTTTTTACCCAGCCACGGTATCTCACACACCACCGTTATCGTGTACCGATCTATATCATCCCGTTAGCTCTTTGCACTTAACTGTAAGTTGGCACGCGTTTAATCCGGCCGGCTAGCTAACCAACAAGACTCAACAGAGTGTTGCGGTGTTATCGTTTGCAACCTTTCGTCCTAGCTAGTGTTTTGCAGCCAATCACAATTTAAAAAATTACACCATCTTCCATTGGGGAACCAGGAGGAGGATGCGAAGCATCATGGGCGTTCTGTGTAGATTCCATTGTGTTGCCGTTATGTTGTTTCATTTATCGGAGCACGAATGGGAACGTATTGTGAACCCCTTGTAGGGACTAAGAAATGTAGAGAAATGTAGAGGCAGCGAAGAGACCGACACCCGCGTTACCTGATCGAACACCTACTGGTTCTCGTATTTCTTTACTGCGTGCTCACGCTCCTACCTCGCAGCCCGCCCTCTTCAACCGTATCTCTGGTTGAGCTGCAAGGCGCGTGGCGTTTCCCGCGACAGCTTTCCGACGGGAAATTCAACATCCTCCTCAAAAGTTTTAAGTTCATCGTTTCCGTCGACGTTCAGCTTCGCGAGCCTTCGTTGTATCAGTAGCTTCTTGGCGTAGTTGAAATGAGTGAAGAACATAAGGCGCGTTCCTAGCACATGCTCCCTTCTCGTATTGTAGCGCAGTGGTAAGAGCGCCATGTACCTCACATTGCAGCCAGAGAGTCGCGGGATCGAAACCGGCCGCCGCCTAACTTTTTCTTTTTATAGTGGACTGCGCTGACGTCAGGCCAAACGCTGACGGGGCTAAAGAGACGCGCATGCGCAGTAGAGCGCGGACGGCAGGCAACAACGATAACAAGGGAGGGAGGGACACAGCCACGAGCATGAGATGCATCGCAACTAAAAATAATTATCCCACTGACGCAGCAATAATTAACTGACCTAATGAGGATGGGCACGTACCATACGTTTTTATACTTACAAGACTGGTGTTAGTGTATCCGTGGATGCAACGTAAGGGACGCAAACATACACGTAGCCGTCGTCTGAGCAACTTTAGATGACGTTGACTCTCTATCACTGTTGGTGCGCGCAACACGGGCACGAAAGATTATGAATGACCAGACAAAACATTAGATGTTCTCAACAGTAATGGATGAGCCGACAAGATATAGAGAGCTGGGTTCTCTGACAATGCTATTCCACAGGCTATAAGCTTTTCAATAAGGTTTAGGCTTAGAGCCAGTTCAACGTACACAGCCCCACTTACGTACACGAAGCGGAAGTGAAGCGCCGGAGGCATGCAAGTCTTCTCTTCATGCATTTAATTTCTCCGCACGTTTGTATGTGCTTCTAGAGACAATGCACGTTGTGCTCCTAAGGTGACAGAACTACGGGCAATCAAGCAATTTTTTTTCGGTGCGTAAGCAGTGCTCTTGTAGTAAGAGTGAGCTTCCGTCGGAAAAGTTTGCTTCGTACCTTCATTTTGTTCAATGTCTGCCTTGCTTCGGGCACCGGATGAGACTGAAGCAGCGTGCATGTTGAGATGCACTTTTTTGTAGCTGCTTAGGTGGAAACTATCACAACGTAGATTTTCTGCGGAGCTTTTGTGGGGGCGTAAACAACTATGCATGAGGCTGTTGGGAATATTACTGTTTTTTTACGTCTGGGTAGCTGTATATGTTGCCGTAGCCCTAAAAAAGATATGCTCAGCAAATATTGCAGCTAAGAAAATATTCAAGCAGTAAAACTTTTTTTTTTCCTAAAGATTATTTGGAAAAATGTAGTTTTGCAGTCTGGGCGTGAGGCAAGGGTAGAGGGGCACTTCTCCGAAAGCTTTTTTCCTCTAATATGTCGCTACTCTCCGCATTCGATTTTTATCTTTGTGCCAGGGGAACTAGATGACCGATGGATCTATGCATAACCTCGCTCTTGCGTGAATCCCTTGTTTCGACTTTTCTGCTTGTATTCTGTCGCTTTATAATTACGCAGAATACACCTTACGAGCACTTTCGCAGTATTCCAGAAAGCACTAACTTTGGCACTCCGATTGTTTGAATGGCAATCATTAGCTGCACCATGCCTGTGTACCCAGATAAGGCTTCCCAGTCTAAACAGCGGCCAACTAACGAGTTTTGGACAGGAAGCGGAACCCGAAGAAGAACTCCATAGTGGGAAGGACATACATAGCAGACTATACGCAGTAGTCGACCCAGAGGTGCAGACGATCCGTTGCGGACTAAGCCATTGCTGGCGCAGGCGATCCGGGAACAAGATGACGGGAATTAGTTCCCGGAGTAATATCCGCAAATTGACGGGTTTGTTAGGAGAGTGAGAGCAGTGGAAGTTCGCGTAGAAGTTTAGGCACTTCCGTCCCCATAGGGATCGAAAATGATCGATCAAAAGATGTCTCCGTGGCCGCCGGTCCCCATCAGCCATCCGTATGATATATCGCACCTATTGATTAGCCATAAGGGTCTTGCATAGCAAAATTTGGGCTCCCAATTCCCAAAACCCCAATATTTTTCTCTAAGCCTGGGTGCCAAAACCGGTCAAGCTGAACATTTTTCGGGAAAATGACTGTATGGCGAGATCGGAGTTGCGGCGGGACCCTTATGTCAACAGGCGTGAGTGTTCAGTGTGTTTTGCTGGTCAGATGGAATGTCGACGTTGAATATATATTTTATATGCAAAGAATAAGCGTCGCCTTACGAGCGCTTGCTGAAGCGAAAGAAAAAAAGCCGTGAACCAGGGATTTTGCTGGTTAGATTTTCTTATATAAAGGTTGCAGAAGCTGAAGAAAATAAATTCGCCTGTTTATCGGCGGTGAAAGGTTTCCGGACATCTCCATGCAAATAAGGGAAGCGCATCGCGGCAAAAACAGAAAACGAAGTTTATATAAGCAGTGGCAGCGTATGCACGTTTACCACCTTGACCAACAATAAATGCATAACAGTTATTTTTTTCATTACTAAGACGTCAATAAAAATCTGGTATAACGTGTGTATGGATGTTCGTAGAATACTCAATAGGAGAAAGATAAAATAGCAGAAGTATTAAAGTTTCTCGACAAAGAAAGAAATAATTTCTACCCTAATTCGCACGACCAGCTCTTTGAGTCAACAATGATTATCCTTGATAAACGGGCCAGAAAACTACATACGCAGTCATAACAATAGCAGAAGTATAGATTTCTCCGGAACTAAACAGACAGGCAGAAAATAACTTAGTATCAGCATGCGACACGAGTTCAAAAGACAAAACGTCTTGCAGGTATCAACAAGTCCAATACTGGTACAGCGACCAAAAAAAATGCGTACAATTTTTTTCACGTTTCCGGTCTTTTTCTTGCGGTTAGTATTTGAGCACGTTTTTTCTTTATCGAACTGTGTATAAGCGTGTTTCGTGAAATCTCGTTGATATGTTTTTCACGGGAACCGGAAAATAAAAGGTATTATGCAAAAATCGTATTATCCAAAGAGGTTTAAAAAAGGAGGAAAAATTGCATACTCCGTCAGAAGCTTACTTTTGTTGAGCGACATTAGGAGAGCTGGTGTATTTGTGCATGCGGCACTTTCGTCTTTTCTACGTCACTGAGAAAATTCTTCTGAAACGTAAAAACAAAAAAAAATGCTGCTGGTATTCCACGCTTCGCCGCACACTGTTTTGCGCGTCATTAATTGTCGTGCCTTAAATCGGAGAAGCCAGCCGCTGGACGCTTGGAAGTCTTGAGTGACCAAGAAGCGCGCGATGTTGTCAACTTTTTCGCGTAGGACTGACTCATTGACGTTCACTCCTACCGCTATAACTTCTTTAAACCATGTAAGGAGGATGTCCCCCATTTGCTGATGCTTCGCACGTCGCGTTTGTTTTTCACCGGGGCCTAAAGCTTGCAACTTCTTTCGAAGCTCCTCTCGCTGACCGGCAATAGTGTTTAGCTTTGACACAGGCAAACCGAGCTCGCGGGCCAAGTGCACGTGCTTCCCCTACGAGTTCTCTTCGAATTTGCGTAAATTTCCTTTTTTTCTCTTTTTATACATTGTCAGAAGCCTGGCAGCACCGCCGAACAATTCAAAAAGGCTGAAAGAGAAGAAACCGCGTGGGAAGCACGGAACATGGCGAGAAAGTCAGTAAGAGCGGTCGCTGCCTGCCCAGAGCATTGCGCACTTTACATGATTATGATACCTTTCGCCAGACGACGCGCTGCATCCCCTGACGTATCACCATCATTAGACGCAGCGGCCACGCCTGGCAGCGGTGTTTTCGCCGTAAAACCGGCGCTGCAGCTACCTCAGCGACTCTGCAACGTGCAGATAATGGCTTGATGGATTGCAGTTTGAGCTCATAAAGCGAAAAATAAACGTAAGATTTCTATAAATGTCGGTCAGGGTCCACTTTGGCGGTCGTATGATCCAATTTACGGCAAACATGTGATCGCATTAAACGCCCGAGAATGAGTTGTTTCCAAGGCACGTCGGCCGGAAATGAAAGGAAAAACGTATTAGGCCGAAAAGCGTATTATGCCGAACCGTATCAACGAGATTCAACTGGCTATGCATACGTAGACAAATAATCATTTTACAGCAAAGCTTTCTACCTCTACCAGCCAACCGTTATTTCGCGGCTTGCGGGACAATAAATTCCCAAAGCGGCGGAGGCGGCGCCGGAGGGGAGCGGGGGCAGTGGAGAGGAGGGTTTCACCCATGGAGCGCACTGTACCTGACACGGGAATTTACCCAGCGTCCCCGGACGGAGGTGCCTGCTCGCCGGCGAGCGTGTCGGTGGTACGGCTTTGTCGTCTACTTTAGCGACGGCTGTTTTGGGCATATTTTAGCGCAGCTTTGCATCCATTGCGCGCTTCCTTCACACGGCTCGATTAACTTGTTGGACAGCACCTCCTAGGTAACATGGACCCGACGAAATTAAGTGGTCGTACGGCAAAGATGCGTTAAGGATTTGTTTTGCAGCGCGGGAAAATAAAATGTAGAGTCACATACAGACATCTGGCCGCTAGAGAAACGCTACCTTTTGCGCACTGCTTGCCACGAATGGGACTCCGTTTTGTTACATTTGTTTTCTTGGCAAGATGACACGTCATCACTGCGTTTCAAAGAGGATACCACTAGCATTAAATCGATCAATAAATCTCGTAGCGGGTCACGTCCGCGGGTCACGTCTCGCGTGGCACAGTCGGCATGCCGCCTTCGCCCTAATACCTTCGCCATGCTCTCCTCCCTCGCTTTTTTCCTCGCTCCAACTTCGGTGTCCTCCTCTTCCTCTCGATTACATCGAGGGATTATAGCGGGGGACGCCGCGAAACCACAGCAGCGGGCGCTTAAGAGCTTCCCGCTAAATTGTTTTTGAAAGTAATACGTTTATTCAGGCGGTATCGTTAAGAAACCGGGCTGAATCGCTCGATCATTCTGCTTGGTCACGCACGCTAGCCATGGAGCTTGCGGTCGTGCATCAAGCGTGGTGATCTCAAGCGTTGACGTCACACACTATTGCTCTGGTAAGCTTGCCAGCGCAGATCATGGCTGGCGAGCGGAAACATCGCGCAATCTTCTGGGGTAATGTTGCAAGAAAATGTGCGAAGAATGGGCCGAGCTGCACACGAATACCACCCCGTCCCCCAGAGTGACTGGCAGAGGACCAAGCGAGTGAGAGAAAAGAAGCCCCATCTGTGCGAATAGCGAAGCCGGGAAACTTTCCTCAGGTGGATCAGGACTGTTGCGACATGCAAAGATAGCCCGGGTTGCTCCCGGCAGAGTTTCGTTTATTCCCGGAACGCAACGAGAGCCGCCAAACCAACGTCATATTAGGGGTCCGAGAAAAAGCCAGGGTTGGTGGGAAGAGTATTGTGTTTCATGATCTTTTTATCGCATTGGAGGAGACGCGTTCTTGTGCAGTGGCGAAATTAAGCGGAAATCGAGTCCTAGAAAAGTAAAATGCGCGTGGGGGAGACCAAGGGGCGCAAGAGTAGGTAACATTGCTGACGTGCACGTGACGTCATTTCTAAATTAGATACTTCGCCTCTCGTATATCGCATGGAAATCGATGTCTTCTTTTATATTCAGGGAAGGCCGGCTGGTCATGGTCATTGCTTTTCTATGCAGAGCGAGGCAACTGACGTAGGTCATTAAACAAGAGTGAGAAGCGAGAATAATGTTTAAAGCATAGCTGTCTCATGTACCCGAGCAGCCAATAAACTTTGGTGAAATAACAAAGATGGATAGAGAGAGAAGGGGGGTGGAACCATGGCGTTAACATAACGTTAACCTGCGCGCCGTATTATAATGTTGCGGCTTTGCCTCGCTTTGTTTCTCTTGCTGGCATGGATTTTCTTTCGATTTAGTTAGGTTAAATAAGACAGCACAACTATACCAGGAAATCAGACGTTAGAGGGGTAGTGGCCTTTAAAAATAATAGTTAACGAGAGGCAGCAGCCACTTTTTGCAGAATTGACACTATCGATCTTAAAAGCACCGACCACACGCAGGAAGCTTCCTGCACTCTGTTGAAACCAAGTCTATTACATTTTGAAGCCCTACAACAACACTCTTGGATTATGATCCCAATTTCCATTTGGTACGTTTAAGTAAAGCCACGTTAACGCAAGTACTAAGCACCAGCAGGACAAAATGTATGAAAAATAGACTGGCATAATTGGAAACCGAGATTGCAGATGAGATAATTACTTTCCGATACATCTCAGCCAGATATTGTCACAGAGGAAAACGAAAAACCAAACTAGTGGCAAGCCACACCAAGATGGGAGCTAGATGATAGTGGTTTATGCTCGACCCTGCTTACTGTTTACTCAAGAAAAATAATGCAAGTAGGGGACATTCACAAGACAAGCGCAAACTATCAATTGTCGTTGATTCACGCAAAATACTGACAATTATTATAGGATGGGGATGAGAGTGAATAGAAAAGAACCAAATAAATTTGGCTCGCACGTGGGCTTTCTTATGTCATGCTGTTTCCGATTAGCTTCATCTTTACAGGAGATAGTCGTTCAGCGCTCCCTCATTTAATTATCCTTGGAGAGATAAAGCTAATCAAAAACAGCATGCCATTAGAAAACACGCGTACGAAAACAATTTCATTTTGTCGCTGTCTTTCCATTTTCAGTCCCCCCTTACCCCTTATATGATTCATCTGTATTTTGTGTAAAAAATCAAAGCCCCTTTCGTAGGCGAAAGATGGTTGAAACGCAAAGCTTTCTACCATACAACCTAGGCCGCAGTCAAAGTCCGAAACCTGTACTGCTTCGACCGTGTGGAAATGACGCAGTCTAATAGACGTATAATGCGCGAGACCTAGGTTCTATTCCGACCACGCGAAGCGTTTTGTTTTGTTGATACGCTTCATGTGCCTCCGTTTATCATCATCATCATCGTTTTGTATAGCCCTTTGTGTAGAGTTGACTTTTCTTCAGGGCGTTTTGGCACGACATAGATCGCTATCGGTGACACATAAAAGCCGTCGCTTTGCTAGCCAGTTGATAGTTTTTGGTTGTATTATAAATGTCCACTGTGTATTTTAATCGGTTTGTGTACAGAGTCAGCGCAAGCATAAATAGTCCAAGCGTTAAAGAAGCACCGCGGATATTTTTTTGGAATTGGCGCATTGTGGCTGGTTTTCTTTTGCTGAGGAGAAAACAAGTCCGGTAAAAACTTACAAAGGCCTGTTTGTGCGAACAAGAAATTTGAGGTGATTGCCTCACCAAGTTCCGGCGAAGTGCAGTATTCGGGCGTATCGTTAAAACAATACAATACAATACAATACAATACAATACAATACAATACAATACAATACACTACAATACAATACAATACAATACAACATAATATTATACAATACAATACAACACAATAGAGTACAATACAATACGATACGTACAATACGATACAATACAGTATTTCCTAACCATAAAACTGCATAAAAGACAATGCAATGCACTTTATTTGAAAACCATTTCCTCTCTTCCCGATTGCTGCTAGTGCAACGTTTAAGGTGCTGTGGCAAGAAAGCTAAGGAGCACCTACAACAAAAAATTAACAAAAATTTCTCGGAAGCACGTCTCACAGCAGAAACGGTGAGCGCGGCTGTACTTTGAAAACAATCGGGACGGGTGTACTTCATGGTCTTCATCAGTACAGAACAGCTGTACATCTCCTAACCCGCATGTAACTGCATCGACTAACGTCGCGTTATGAAACCAGATTTTCTTTTCAAACAAAGTTCCTTTGAAATGTTTCATATAAAAGTATATTTTATAAGACTTTGCGAGATCGAGTTTTTTAGCGACCAGTGGGAAAACAAAGCATAACATTCAATAAGAAACTTTCAAATTTGACATGCACGCTGACGATTCTTGTGGTTTCTTAGTGCGTCTTGTAAGAGCTCCTTTAAAAGTTGACCTTATGGCGTTGCTTATTTTATTGTCTACTTCAAGTTCTTGAAGTTGTAGATTTTTTATAAATTATGCCTTACGGAGTGCAAGAAGACTCTGTACGTTTCGTGTAAGCCGAGAATGTGCACAGGGGAGTCATAAGTGGCAGCAAATACCAACTTGCCCAGATTCCGCCTTAATCACTAACTCCACTAAACGCGGCTAACAATATTTTTGTACATTGGTGGCTTACGAATGTCGCCATGCAGTTTTTATTGCCTTGGCCGCGGTAAAGTGACGCACAAAAAAGTTCATTACGGTTGCGAGATTGCCCCATCTATGGTCTCGCCATTAACTTCGACCGGATCGTTTGTTAAGAACAATACCGAAGATGCAGCAAAAAGGCATCTATGGACACATTTCTGCTGCTGAAATGCTGTTACACGCGTTATCTTTGATTCGCATTCGTAACGCGTCAGTCTTGAACAGCAGCAGACAGCAGAGCAGGGAGGACAAGCTAAGCCTGCCAAAGTTGACCGACTAAAACACACGTGTAAGCAACAAAATGGCGGCGCCCATGAACCGTCTCCATGTAAACAAGTGTCACGTAATGTGAACTGACCAATGATCGTGGCGGAAGCGCGGAACAATCGGGGAAAATACTGCCGATACTCGGTACCCTTATTTGAGGACATTCGCGGAGCGCAAGTGACAAGCCTGCGGAGACGACGAGAAACATTTCATACCCTCCCCCATCATCATTTGTAGTGGTTTACAACAGCTTTTATGAACATCCTCTTTCGAAGGGCGGGATGGCGACCAATTTCTTTCGCGACAGATTGTTGCAGCGAACGTGTCTCAGGCTAGGTTTGCGTACATTTTTAGAGCGGAGCTGGGCTAGCGCTGGCCCTGACGGCAGTCTGTGTAGGTATCGTGTCACGCCCTACCTGGAGCAGGTTTCTCCGCCACGCAAAAACCCGTTACCGGTATGAAAATAATCCATTAAAAGGAAAGAGAAAGGTCACAGTGTCTGCACATTTTGTATAGGACTGCTTATATTCCTCCGTGAAAAAGGCCGTCCAAGCAAAGCGTATGTGCTTTGACATGAGGCTGACTTTACAAGTATGTGTGTAAGCTTTTGTTTTTTGTTAGCTAAATTTTCCGCATTTTGTGTTGCACAGTGAAGCATGGCCACTCACGGAAGCCCTATACAGTCAAATCTCGTTACTACGATCCTCACATTAACGAATTTCTCAAATTTACGAATATTTTAGGAATCCCCGACAGATTGCCCATTATTTCAATGTAAAAGCATTTCAGAACTACGAATTTCAATATAGCGCACCACAACCTCGCTCGTCATCCTTAATCGCAGAGCATCAGAGCAGTGAATTCTTTGTAACCGCTACATCAAAACACCTCGCTCACATCCCCACCTGCTCGCTTGGACAAGAAGAAATCATATTCGTGTCAGGAGCGGAAAACAACAATCGTCTTTCGACGAAATTTAGCGACGCGAGCAGATACGCCGCCAGTTTTTTTTACGCAATAGGTATTTCCCAACTTACCCCGTCGGATTGTCTGGTTACATCATTCCCCTGGGAACTGTTATGTCGACCTTAGTAAGTGGAAAACTAGTAATTACTGGCCTTCATAGGAGATGTCTTATACATGCGTCTCCTTAGTTGCACCCCTATCCACTCAACACGGCAAACGACAGGAATTGGTTGTGCGGTTGATCAAATGTTCCCCAGGGAGATAGAGACGGACAACCATGATTGCTACGCCTCCTATTACTTTGACGCCTATTACTTTGACTGCGCCTATTTACGTCGATGGCCACCTTTGCGTGAGGCCAATCAGTTCTTTACGTTTTCTACGTGATTAATGTTTTTGTGGGTTACGTTTTATATGTTTAACTGCGCTTTATTAAACCGAAGATTTTACGCCTTCCTGATGGCGACCATCTCGTCATGAAACACACTGCAGGAAAGCGAACTGTACACAATGGGTTTCACAAAACGATTATTATTATAAGCGAAGGCACATCAAGCTCCTCAAGAAAATGACGTTTCCCGTGGCCGGGATCCCATCCTGGGTTCCTCGCGTTATGAAGCCGACGTTCATACGACTGCGCCATTCCGACTCAGTCGACGCAGTTTGGATTTTGGAGTTTGACACAGGTTGCACGGTAGAAAGCTTCGCGTTTTAACCGTCTGCTTAAAAAAGTCATTTGTTTTGTTACCCAGAGCTCTGCGCATTTTAACTCATCTTTTGCATGCACGGTGGGACAAATTCGTTTGTACAAAATGCCTCAACGACTGTATTACTTTGTGTTTTTGTGGTGTTGTCTCCAAGGAGGGGGGCAAAACTGTGGAGCTCATTACTTCGCGAGGGATGATTAAGTAAAAAAAAGTGACACATTTTATAGTTTTTTTTGGTAGAGTTTTTCTCCAACTTCAATGTTATGCCATAAGTGTTATGCGCTAGTATCTCCTAACGCCAGTTTCGCGTGTGCATCGCTACATTCACGGCCGCCCTCTAATTAACTCGCAAGAAACGACTCGATACCGACACTGTTCCTCGGAAAGCCGCGTTCTTTCGGAAATCATTTGCGCCTATCTTCACCTTTGCGCTCCTTCGCTGTCTAAGTCAGAAAAAGAGCGCCGAATGGGAAATTCGTCGACTCTGGAAAATACTTTAATTTGGGCAGATCTTGTTAAGACGGCGCTCATTAGCACCGCCACCTGCGCACCAAGATAATGGTTTCCTGATTTCACGTACACTAAGCGGCCCACTACCGAGGGCAAGCACAACAGATGATGGCCGAAAGGGGGCCGAAAAGATCGGAAGGACACGTGGCCGATGCGCCAAGGAAGACGACGCGTAGCATACGAAGCCCCAACGGACGGAGACGATCCGGTGATTCGATGCCGGGAGCGAGTGCACTGGTCAGTATCGACATCGACGAGTGCAGGGGTGTCTTAGCACCCGCAATGAACGTTTAGTTACTCGCACTTTGGCAGCCGCCCGAAATAATCAAAGAATATATTTCTCCAGGCTGACGCCCGCCATTATCGCTCCTCTTTCCCGACTAGGATTTGCAGACTATATACCGGCCGGATAGATTAGCCCTCTATGCTTTTTCATGGTCCGCTACATATTTCTCTTCCTAGCATCACTCTTTCTAGCTGGCTGAGGTTCAGGGGTATGAAAGACGTCTGTTGAGGCACGCCAATTTGCAGATACGCGAGTGCAAGCAGCACCATAGTGTTAATTGGCGTCAGTGGGCGTTAGGACGTAAAATACTTCGCATCCACATGCAGACGTCTCGTATAGCGACAGCAAATGAAACAACGAACCACATTATTAGCTTTAAGTCATTCTGTACTTACTTTTCGACTCCTTTAAAATGTTAGAGAAAACTAATTTGAACGTATTGTTACCACTAAGAGATGTATTCAGGCCTCCGCAAAACAATATTCTTCATCCCTCTGCTTCAGCCAACTTCGAAACACACAAAACGCCTTTTATAAAGGACAGGCACGGAGCCTATAAACCAACGGTACACACGTAGCCGCGTTTCTTTTTCCGCAACCTTGGGCAAAGCTCTACGTGCTTGTGACGTCTGGTTATTGACCGGCAGCCACGCAGTAATGTGGGTTAAAACTACTGATTTTCTTCGCTCAGATTGCACCGCCATGAGTCAGTTCTCATGCAGCTTCCATCGGTGGTTTGCACCTTGTTAAAGTGAGCTTGCGAGGCTTACGCGTACTAAGCATTGATGGCGCACGCTCCACCGACTTTATATAAATAGGTAGGCGAGACCATCTTGTTTACTTAGCGGAACTGGAGCTTCCCAGTCACGTCCGTCCTGTGGCAAATCCTCGGAATCGAAAAAGAGTAGCTTTGTCAGATTCAGAAACTGGCACAAACACTTTTTCCCGATAAAGTTGGAGAAACGTGTTTCTTTTTGTTTTATGAGAGCCTGAAAACTTAAGTTCTCCTCAACGACTTTCTCTTGGCATTCCCGTTTCGGAGTTCTTTTTTTTGTGTGTCATACTGCTGCGCGTATAATTGTCCCATCCTTTCGATTTTTTCCCCGTCCTTGGCCTCTGAGCCATCCACGATGGTGACTAAAGGGAAAAACCGTGGGCCACTGGCTTCGAGGACGCGGGTTTTGTTTCGGTCGTGGTTACCAATTATCTAGCGCAGGCAAAAAGCAAAATTGCGTGTATGTCAAGCTGTCTACTCATGTTAAGAGTCCCCACATGGTGGGAAATAACGTATAGCCCTTCACTACGGCCCACACGATAGCCGCGTGCAGCTTCAGCGTATCAACGCAAAACCTGAGCTTGTCTTTTTTATTCTGCTTGCTAGTGTGTTCTGTGGATTATGTCGATAAATACTTCGGCCTGTAGTGCTTCTAAATGGTGCTTGAAGTGTTCCTGCCAGCCGAAATTTTATGGCACGTAAATTTTATATGAATAACCGATACCAGGGTAGTCGTTTCAGTATTCTCCGGTACTACCGACAGGGAAGACACGTGTGTGAGCCAGGCAAATGGATTTCTCCACAGAGAGGGGATTGCATTTATAAGACCTCTCTGATTCTTTGTGGCATCACGCACTGCAATAATGACGTTCTACATTGCATAGTGCCGCAGTGCAGATACTATTGTTGAGTAAAATGCTACGCACGGTGTTGTCATTAGCCCAATTTGCTGTGTTGGCGGCATGGATTGGTCACTCGAGTGCATTACGGCGAAGTCGAGCCACGGGACTGTCTTGACTGTGCGAAGACCATGGGCTTTTTATACTCAGTAGCTCCTTGTAAGGTACCTCCCTGAAATACCATACACCGAGTTCATTTAGAGTCGCATTCTCTACTGGAGACAATTTTTCGCGAGATGACAGTTTTTTATGGGTAACAAAAGGTGTAGGGTATGCAATTATCAAGGCTCTAGCACATCTTGTTGAAATATTTTTTAATGGCGGTAGTATTTTTTGGACTACTTAAACGCGAAAATTTCTTTCTGTGCGTCTGTCTGTTCCTGAATTCAGCCGCCCGGCATAAAGAATAAATGAATTCTTGAGACGTTCTATATACAAAAACATTTTACGACGACTGAGTCTAGTGGCAATGTTGATATTTGTCAACATTGTTGAGCAAGAAGAAAACGTTAGGCATATTTGAAGCAAAGCAGCAATGCTTAAGTGATATTTGCAGTGTTATTTTGATTAAAACAAAGATGTGGCTGCCTAATTTCTGTCATAGCAAGTTAAAAATATTACTCCTCGAAAACATAGCCTTTGAGCTCAAAATATAAAAAAACACTCACGCACGACACCCGCCCTACTAGCGGCAGTCTCAGAAGCTCAACAGTAACGGAAGCTTCAAGTAGATCCCACTGGGAGCAGGGGAACGCGATAACATTGGATTGACCGTAGAAAACCGTCACCGTGTTTATTGTGGAAGGCCAAAAAGGAAGAGGAAACATGACATCTGGCTTTGGGAGAGACGAGAGGCATTTACGTGGCAGTGGCGCTGCAAAACTGTTGTTGATCGAGAACATTTGTAGCGAAGTAAGCAGATACGAGGGGAGTTTTTTTTTTCAGGGGAAAGAAAGTGCACGATATGAAGTCATTGGGGCTGTAGAGCGCCCTGTTCAAACATTATGTTATCCGGTGAAAAAGTGACATCAAACGTCCCAAAAGGACAGGCGGGTTTCTTGCTGAGTTCAAATGAAACTATTTGCGCATCATAAAGCAAACAACTGTGAATAGGGTACAGGGCGGAAGGAGATTCATTTTGAAGCATCAAAAAATCTACTTTGTACGCAACAAAACCTTTACAGAATAAAAAAAAAAAACTCGCCTGTTCTCGTTTTCTACTAAAAGCGTCGAAGAACGCCACAAGGCTAAACGCGCAATGTAGCATAGGCGCACAGCTACTGCGTATCGATTCGGTCCAGAAACGGGGTCGGTGATTGGACGCGCATCAAGTCTTGGCCCCGTATCAAACCCGAATAAGGGCCTTCTTGAGCGTTCGGTCGCAAACGTCTCCGACGGGTAATTGAACGCGTGGCTTGCAATGCAAGGGTCGACGTCCGCGTGGACTGCTTCCCCCCACTTAAAGGCGGTATATTTTTCGCTCGACCGTCTTCTCGTAGGCCCGTAATGACTTCCAGCAAGCCGCACTCATGGCGGACGTTGATTACCTCTTGGGTAAGCGCATTTTTCTGGCTCAATAACACATTACCCGCGTCCCCGTGCCAAGTTATCGCGAGCGAGCTGCTACACGATGATAGGCGTGTATCACGTGACACTGACAAGATCATATTCGAATGTGTCTGCCGGACACTAATGCGTAAGCAACCTGTCTAATTTAATGAATTATTGGAAAACGTAATGCTTAGAATACGCGTTCGCAACCTAAAGACGAGCGTAATATAAGATTCAACGTTGCCGTAACGACGCGTAGCAGAAACACGGTCAGTGCGCTAATAAACAACAATTGAAAGAGAGAAAGAGGGCATGGGATGGATGCTAAACTGGCCTGATGCAAGTATTTAGTAAACACAGGTATTTTCTTATGGCCACTACCATCCCCTCTACCATATTCGCACGAACTGCTGTCCAACCCAACTCTGTAGGTCCAGCTCTGGCTAAATGCCAAGGTGCGTGGGCAGCTAATGACCATGACTTCTTGGACTGAGGAAGCCGACCAGAACTGAAACAACCGTTCCAATAAGCGTTTATTTAATCAATTTCGTAGGGCACCTGCACGTCAAAATGCGAAGAAACCTTATTCCAAATGTAATCGCGCAACTTCAAACCCGTCCATGAATGACCAAATAAATTGATAAATCAAGAAACGCAATGTATTAGGCCCACCAGGTGAAACGCACGCGTGTTTTTAAGCCTCTCGTCAGCAGTGAATCCGGCGAATTAACAAAGCGCTTGAGACTTAAATAGGGCCTGAAGACTTAGCGTGGGTGTTAAATGAGGGTAACTACGTTAATCGGATTCTGAAGATGTCCCGAGACTATTTTCGTTGGTAACTCATATCCGTGCTATCTCATTAAACTTGGTAAAGGCTTAAATGGTAGTAGGTTGCTGCTTAAGCCCATTCGGAAAAGAAAAATGAAGCCAACAACGCCTTCTACATAAATATGCCGTAGAAATATGTTAAGTGAGTTGGACCAAGACCGTATACGTTTTTGCTTAAAGAAGAATTAACTAGCGAAGCTGTTAATGGGAATGTAATATCAAAGATGAATGCCGACGATATACCAAAAAACATTGACTTTGTTTCGCTTAGGTGCCCTATAAAAAATATATTTTCTTAATCATGGTTCTTGCCTAATCCTGCTTGCGAGCTTTATATCGTTTAATAAGCACATGTCGTTGAATAAAAATACTTCATTTACGCAATAACGGAAAGGGTTGCCAGCGCAGTGACACCTCTTTCGTCAAATATATCAGTGAGAGTGATGACTAAGGAGAAGCCGCGTTCCGGCGAGCGGAGAAAACTAACTAAAACAAAAAAACCTTCATTTAAATTGTTTTCATCTATCTTAACACGGGGTGCTTTGTATTTTAATGCTTCAAAGAAAAAAAAGAGTGTGCTGACAGAAAGCTACCGTAACAGAAAGTAAAAAAAAACCTTACTGAGGTCCAACGTAGGAAGGGAAAGTCAGAGAAGGAGATAACTATCTTACAATAAAACAAAATATCAGCCTCCTACAAAGTAACAGGAAAAAGAGGGCAAATAAGTGTTTTTGACGTTTGTCTTGCCCGTGGCGCAAAGCTTGCGCTAAGCATGCATCGATTGACAAGCCAGCACAGAGGCTGCGGGTGCTTCAATATTCGTTATTTCTGGCACACTTTTTAGATGCAAAGCATCTCTTGCTCAGGGCTATGTCCGTTGTCCTTCTGGCGTCCGTCCGCACCTCTCCTCCTCTCCACGCCAGCTGTGATAACGTCACTCTCTCCTCTCCCCAACCGCTGTGCGCGTTGCTCCTCCTCTCCCCTCCTCCTCGCCACTTCAGATAAACCAGGTACACGCCGCTCTTCCCTTCAGTTGCTGCTTCGGTCTGCGCCGTCCGATGAGCTGACAATGGGCGCCAACGATTCTGGCAGTGACTCTCCGCGGGTGGCTCAGTGGCTAAGGCGTTGCGCTGCTGAGCGCGAGGTCGTGGGTTCGACTCCCGGCCGTGGTGGCCGCTTTTTTGATGGAGGCGAAAAGCGAAAAAATTGCACCATCTTCCCACGTAGGAACCCTGCAAAGCATCTCAACTTTGCACGAGTTTGACGGCTTTGCATCTCCTCAGGGTTCCCACGTGGGAAGATGGTGTAATTTTTTCAGAGTTTTCTCTCCTGCCTGTCCTTTCTAAACAAAACTGAGAGAATTGGAGGAAGGAGTGCATAAACAACAACAGAGCACGTAGTATCAGCGGTTCAAAGTTAGCCTAAGAAATTCATTAACGTTAACTGCCACAAACATATAATCGGCACTGGGAGCGCTCTGTCTCAATCTTTTTAACACAAGGAGAGAGATAGAAGGCTCTTTATTGAAGAAGCAGAAACGTTTGCCGGCGTTTACAGTCTGAATCATGCTTCGCTGCTGTGAGTTGGGGATTTAGGAAGAAAGGGTCTAAAAAAGAGCTGGGCAGGAAAAGAAAACAAGAACATGCGCTGGACTTGGCGCGATAACGGACTTACGAGCATTCGATTTTTGTTTTAAGCGTGGGGCCACATAATCTAAAAATCTTAAATTAGGCCAATGACATCCAATTAAGAGAACAAACACCGTAGAGCTTAGCTCTGATTCGAGGGACAAATCCATGGTCCTAAAATAAACTTGAGAGTTATTGGTTCCTGCTCTATACGTTCAATTTTTTCAAGGAAATGTGATGTCGGTTCCATGTAGGCCGCACATTCTAATAAAATGTGTTTCAACTGTTTCTACACAAGAACAATTATCGCAGTGCGGATTTGGCATCGCTCTAAGGCAAAAGAGGTAATTGTTTGTGCGCGCACAGTTCAGCCGTATACGATGATTTAACGTTTACAGGTTACGAGGGAGCTGCCTCAAGAGTCTTGATTTTATTTCTCGGTCAATAGACTGCAAAAAGCAGCGGGTATTTTGCAATTAACTTCATCCACGGTTTCTTTCACTCACTCCAAAGCGGTGAGGTAGCCATCCCAGAAGCATCTGTTTTCGCAAAATACACCTTGCGGTATTTCTGGTGCAGAAGCCCTTACGGGCGGCTTCGTCGGCTTTTTGGTTTCCTGTGATGTCGCCTTGTCCAGGTATCCAGTGCAAGTTTGATGTGTCCAGCAAAGCAGGTAATGTAGTGAAGATATGAGATGTCACAAGGTGCGATTTCTCGGGGGGTGGGGGGGAAAGAGGGGGGGGAGGGGGGGAGCACAAATCAACTTCTACTAGATAGAACTCGCAGAGCTGCCTCGGAGTCTGTGAAGACTCTCCACTGGTACGGCAAATGGCGCAGGATGTAAATGATTGTTTCCTGCAGAGCACGCTGTCGAGGATGTTTGTAGCTCCAGACAAAATGAAAGAATTTCACCAGTTAGTGGCATGTATAGTCGAGAGGAAGAGCTTTGTATGGTTGATAAACCATCCTTAAATATGAATGTTCTTCCTGCAGCAGAACAGTGAGTTTAGCTTGCTGGTGATTATGCATGTCGAAACCTTCAAAAACCGCAACACTGCAAACGGGACACAAACGAAAGAACCACAGGACGAGTGCTTTTCAACTGAAGTTTAATCAGCAAACACGAAGAAATTATAACATCCCAGCATTTCGCCCACGCATGCGTCAACAAAAACAACTTGCGAACTACCAAAAATAAGAAAAAAACGTAAAAAGAACAGAAAAACCAACAAAAAACAAAGGCAAAAACAAAAAACTACCGCAATGCGCGGAACTCACTAGCTGCGCAGATATGCAATCTCTTTCGCGTGTAGGGGAACGGAATCCTTACTACCACAAACGTCCCCTCTCTGGCTTATCTGGAACCCCTCAGCTATTTCCCTCGTCATCTGGCGCGCATGCTTGACCACAATCTTTTTGTTACAGAAAATCGGCCTGCAACCACCCCGGCACCGGCACGAGCTGTAATATGACGCGAGATGAAACGATAGAGAACCTTTCAGGGACAGTTCATGCTCTTTGAGACGCACGTTGACGTATCTGCCCGTTGGTTATACGTACTCGTTACTGCAAGCCAGTGGAATCACATAAACACAACCAGCATTGCAGTCGACATACCTTGTTTCGTGCCTCCACACTGCACATATTCGTCTCTGCGTGATGGTTACCGGACAATGTTTTCTCGACCAAGGAACAAACCCTGCCAACCTCGTTTTTTCTAAATACAGAACTTTCACTGTGTACCTGGAACCAACTTTTTTCAACGCATGCGACATTTTGTAAAGATAGGGGATTACTGATGGCGTCCTATTCCTACCGTCCAATATTCCAGGCCTATCAACGTCATCCTGTCTTCTTTTGAGTCCCCTAATCATTTTTCTCATAAACTGACCTCAGAACATTACTTCGGAAAGCGGCATCTAAGAGGCTACACACTTGACCATCAAAAGCCTGTTCTAAGCAATGCACACATGACCTGTCCAAAGCGGCGTCCAACATAAATTTTGCAATTCCTCGTTTTCCGAAATTGAAATACCCAGACGTATAACTCAACATTTTCTTCACGGACCTACGCTGATGACACCAGCACAAATGTTCATTCTCAATTTTAAATTCAGACCCAAGTATGAAAGTCTGTTTTCACAACGAGTCTCAAAAGTGGAGAAAAGCAGACCGTATTAGCGCGTGCTAGAACCCAAAGGAAGTGCTCACCGCCCGGAATGCAATGATAGTTCAGTCGGGTTAGACGCCGGTTTCATAAGGGAGAGGCTCAGGTTCGATTCCTACCAGGGAGAGCATTTCTTTTTACTTTCCAACTGGCTGCATATGGTATTGTTCCCCACTCGGGTGTTGTTCAATCCTCGGGCCTTCTGGGTGGCCTAGGGGTTAGGTTGCCGGTTTCACGGAGTACAGATTCCGGATTCTATTCCTGAGTCTACCCACGTTTCTGTCTTGAGGCTCAGATGCTTTTTGGTGCAGCGGACGGACTAAGCTCGGCCTAAACAGCTCTGCTGTTGTCACCGTCGGCCGTCGTAAGTACACGTAATCTCGATTGCTACCCTCTTTGAAGCTGGGCCCCCCTGTTACAAGGTAGTTTATGAGGCGGCTAGTTTTATTGTTATTTTAAGGTTTCACGTTAACTATTATTAACCCGTGATAATGAACGTCTCTTATTAATTACTTCAATCAGCATTCCACTCTTTCAAATAAAACCATTGCTGCGGTAATGATATCGGGATGTTACAAACTCGTTTGCTGTTTACTACACTCTTGAAGAACCATTTCAATATTTTTTTTCATTGAATAAAGGAATCATCAGTCAGTCAATAAACCAATTAATAAATAAATAGTTTATTGAAATATTTAATAACCAATCAACCAATCAATCATTTAATTGCTCAATAAAGATTTCCTAATTTACAGTAGACTCGCGGTAATTCAAACTTTATAATGCAAACTTTCGGGTAATTAAAATAAACTTCAAGTTTTGATTGGCCTGCTGGGTCTTTAGCCCATCTTAACGCCTCTTGAATCAAACTGTTACATTCCGCAAATTCGGTTAATTCATACTTTTTGCTTGTCCTTGCCCCGGAATATCTGCTTCACTTGCCGTTTTGGCTGCACATTAGCATTCTTATATCTCTAACACTCAAAACCAAGCCGCCCACTTCTATGCACGCATCAAAACGAAACCACGCCAGCCAAACACCGCGTGTCGGTGTGCGAAATTTTTTTCTGAACTCTTGCGGAAGACAAATCAGTCATCCATTCGTGATTTTTTTCAAAGGGCAAATACCACTTCAGTATCATGTGTGAATGTTCGTAGAATGTTTCATTTCAACATAAGTTCATATGTTGCCCTGAGATTCAAACAGAACCCTGGGCACCTTCGAGATTCAATAATAGTGAGTCTGCGGTATTTATTTATTTATTTATTTATTTATTTATTTATTTATTTATTTATTATTTATTATTTATTTATTGTTAGACTTGATGTGCTCTTCTCCTCGGCTCCCTGTTGACATCTTTCCTGTGTTAGTTACATTATTCGGTTTATTCCCACGTTATTCCCACCTTACAAAATTGTTGCGAGAACATTTTTTTTGTTTTTCAGTTTTACCTTTTTTTAGCCATACGAATGAATACCCAAAAATTCTGAAGCGGAGAACGTGCGGCATACAGTGAAATCTAATATTAAGAATCACGCGGGACCACCGAAAATTGTTGGTTATTTTGAAATATCCTACAATAAAAAACTTTTGGTTATAAGCCCGTGCTTAAACCCAGGAATGAAAATGACATTCTTTGGCAGTAGACGCGTGAGCAGACAATCAAACTCTCAAATAAATTATTACTCTCACTTCAAAGCTGCTTTATTTGAAGTAATCAGTTATTTTCTTCTGGCGAGTGCTGCACGTCCTACCGATAACTAGCGCCTCTACATCTTCCACTTTGCGATATACCTCGTCGTGTACGTTTTTTGAAGAGATGGATGAAAGTGCGGACTTTGCTCATGTGGGCTAAAACATCGATGTTCGACATTATCTCATCTTTTTTTGTGTGTCGGTGACCCACAGTCGTTTTCGTTGGCGTTGTCATCGTCCCTGAAGGCAATGACTGCTTTTTCGTCTTCTTGGCTCTGTCGCTAGCTGCATTTATCCATGGATCTCTCACAAACCTTCTAACAAGACCACCCTCAGCAAAGAAATGCCTGCCAATAGCACGAACAACCGACCGGCCACCGACCGACACCTAAGCCCACAAGAAAGAAAAGACGCAAAGGCGGCTAGGCCCGCTAGACAACTGGAAATTAAGCCACGCTTTTTGGTGGCGGTATCAGTTGACACTCGACATAAGGATGATGATAGCTACATCACTCATGGAATAGACGCAAAAATGGCGGTTTATCATTCCCGCGAGAGTTGCTGCGCTGTTTGCTTTTACACGAATTCCTAATAATAATTATCCTGATTGCTAATTATAAAGTAAAAAATAAATTATGTCGTTATTTGGAAATAAGCGCTATGCTGAAATTCGTAGTTCTAAAATATTTTTACATTGAAAATATAGGCAGTCTGGCGGGAATTTTTAAATGTTTGTAAATTTGTGAAATTTGTTAACGTGGGGTTGGTAGAAACGAGATTTACTGTAGAACAAATCCGACCGGCAATCCTGCCTTGGTGCATGAATTTGTCTGTGCTGCCTGCTTTATTTTTTTTGCGGAGTAGTCTCCTCGTCAAAAGGATAGGCACTTTAGCGCGCATGCTCATTTTGTTGCTTCGTGAATTACCGGAAGGTCAAATTCCAAGCGACAATTGATGGTGCGGAAATCTGAAAAGGGCGCGGCGGGAGTCTGGCGACTCGCCCGGAAGGCAATGATTCCTTCGACATCCATTCAAGCCCCTCGCCAAATAAAAGTAAAGCAAAAAGCGTGGAAAACATCAAATTCTCTTTAACGTCCTTCGCACGTCCTTCAGACCACTTGACGACGCTGTAAACTTCCCACCGGTTCCGCCCCTGTTCTCTAGCGCATCTTTGCACGCAGAAGAGGAGCGAGGAAAATGCAGCGAAGAGAAACAAATGAAAGGATCCACTCGGCTGCAACACCGAAAAAATAAAAGTTGAAAGATGCCGCGAAAGGCGTCGGTATAAAATTTATAGCGAAGGCTTGGCACGCGAGAGCCGCATTTCGCATCCGGAGAAAGAAGCGAAATGGCGTTGGAAGCGACGTTGAACGCTGAGTGTCAGAGACGAAGGTCGGAGAGCTTTTTTGTGCTATATAAGATGGAAGGCCGAATTCTTCAGGAGGAAATCTTAAAATCGTCAGTGTTTGCACGCGGAAAGCGCTTCTTGGGTGCTAAGTTTAGGACGAGAGCTCGAAACAAATTTTTACGGCCTTGTTACGCCGAGGTAGTATGTCAATATCCTCAAGGATATCAAACACAGCGAGGTCCTTGGTAGAAAGATGCAAGAAAGCGATGTGGAAAAGAACAAAGTGAGGAATAGGCGGGGCGAGGGGCGGGGGTGAGAGGTAGGAAATTCTGTTTCGATAAAACAACAACGCCCTTGCCAGAAGAGATCTCTTTCCATCCACGAATGCCAGCCTGCCCAAACAAAACACTCCCCCGAAGGAATTTCTCCCAAAAAAAGCACAAAGGCAGCAAAGCGATCCTAAAATCCTGAAACGCGAAAAATGCGGAAACCACGTGACCCTAGCAAAACGAATGCAAACACAGAAAAGGCAGTACACCACAAACTCAAAAACCAGACCCCGTAGGAACACGACAACGAGATGAGAACCTGTCACTCCGTGGTCGAACGGGGATACGCCCTAAGAGGGGTGCGAGGTGCTTAGATTTACGCTCTCTTTCCTGTCGTTCGACTGCATACATGGAGAGCCAGCACCCCGTTGGATTCCATGCAATAAATTGCGCCGGCTGCCTAAAGTAAACAAGGAGTGAACGGGGTATTGTGAAGAACGTAATCCTGTCGACGAAAGTGGCCTGTCCGTCGCAGGAGGTGCCTGATAAGGCGGGTGCACACATCGAACGGGGAACAGGGCAAGTGGATAGGGACGAGCTGAAGATGAGGGGTCGACCATACACTGGTCATTCGAACCACACGCGCGTACTCCCCCTCTCTTCTTTTCCTTTTTCTGTATGCATGGAGCAAAAATGATAAATTGATTGGAAGGAATAATGATAAATCAAGCGAATTGAAGCAAACCGGTGGAAAGATGGGCGAGAATGTTTGTAACATGTCTTGAAGGAAAGCCGAGTGGCGGCGGTGTTGCGCCCGTGTCACTGTGGGAACCGTACGCGTCGTGAATATTGAAACACGGTGTCTTGCCGAAAGCAGCATGGATGGTAAAAAGTGGAGACGGAAATGAAGAGTGGCATAGATTATGCGCATAAAAGCTCACGCATTCTATTTTTACAAGCTGAGTTAAAAGATGACATAATCTGTCCACAGTTTCTTTTGAGTTGTATGTAGACTTCGACAGGAAGTTTCTCGGGCGTGTTTTGGTACCTTGCAAGTCCGAGAAGTTCCGAATTGTGTTACTCCGTGAACGCAAGCGAATACATATTGCACGTGGAGTTTCTGTGGCGTCCGTACAGAGTAATAAAACATAAAATCAAAGGTTTAGCGTTCCTAAGAACATGCTATACCATTACACACTACTTACAACGCTGCCACGACATCGCTTACATGTCCGATTGGTTCGTTTCCCAGGAAGTTGCAAGCAGGAGAAACACTGTTTATTTTTATATTTTTATTTAAATTTAGTAAGTTTCTTGTATGCGGAGCGCACGCACGGTGGCTGTAACATTCTCTGGTGCCGGTACGCTGCCTCATACCTGCTATTCCTGCAGCTCTGTAGAGTTCCCGTATTTGCGTGGAGTCTCTGTTTGAAGAGCGAATTAATTGCCATGCGGGAGAAGCTTGTGAGATCAAAAGAACGCGAAACAAAGCATGGTAGGAATTCGGAAGGCCTGCCTGCAGAGTCATTGGTGAATGAGTTAGGATAAACTAGAGGGATGTTTGCAAGCTGCTAGGGAGTACGTTCTTACTGCCTAAGGCAGTAGCACGCTGCCAGAGATTGTAAAGGAGCCCCAGAGGTATTTGCAAATGGGAAGGGCGAGGTGGACGCATGTAACGGCTGCTTGCGTGGATCGCTGACGATACGACGTAAAGCTCGTCGATGGCGTTCAATTTACACAGCCGTTTTTACAGCTGGCATTCCTACGGCATGGCGCGAGTTTTTCTCAATGTTGAGGCTCTTTATTGGCGGAGCATCTGAAGCGGCTCATTACCTGAATTCTGAAGGGTGACTTGAATATATTACCACTATCCGTCAGAAAACGAGGAAAGCATAAAATATACACTTGTGTGTAGCGGACAATTCGAGGGGGGTTATAAATATATCCAAATCAAGTCCAAGGGGAAGATCGTCAGAGTCGAGTCAGTTTGGGTGCCTAACTATAGCGGAAAGAAATAAGCCGATAAAAAGCTTGGGCAGAGCGAATTGAGATGTGCTCAGGAGAGCGCCCGGGACAGTGCGCATTGCAAATGTATCCCTTGCGCAGATGTAGCTGACTGCTTGTGTACCTTTTAACACGAGGCATCGAAACTAACCTTACGGAAATTCTTGGGTGCGATTTTTTAAACTACACCTTTTAGCATACCACTCCCACGCATGCAGTCATCTCAATAGAGGCAACTCCTTGCGTCTACACGTGCCGTATCGCTATCGTCATAGCAACTACGCTCCATCTGGCTTCGTTACCAGTGAAACGAAATTCGATACAATGTGAACCTAACACGATCTCAATCGGAGCCCTAATAATGATGCCATCTGTGAAAACTCTGAACGCCAGGTAGGAGAGGTGATGAAGGTTTAAAACCACCGAATTCCTGAACATAGGTTCTCTGTTCCGGCTCAGAGCCATTCCACCAGCAATATCAGCCAGCTTTCCAAGAAAAGCATTTCGGGCTTCTGGGAAAGCCCCTGTTGCTCAATTGTGCGCCCACACAAATTGCTTCATAAACGAGCAGGTTTGTCACCTTGCCTTGTGCTTTCCAAGGAACTTGATTTTGGTTTATATATGAGTAATAGCTAGGAATGTATCATAATTTTGCATTTTTGCTCCATTATAAAGCTTTTCTGCTTTATCACGGCACAGTATCTAGGCTTTTATATTCACCTGCTCCATGAGGCGTGCGTAGAGAACTACGCACTTACTTAACCACATGCGCATTTGGAACGTGCACCATTATCTTGACGCATAGCACCTAATTTTTCACGAGCTTGCATGAAAAAATGGCCACAGTAGTCCGGTTCGAACCCGCTTGGTTCCGCTCATCAGCAGAATATCCCAGTTACTGAGCCATCCCGGCGGTGTCAATCCGAAGGTGCGTGATAGAGTTTTGGAGCAGGTGGCGGGACAAGAGCACGAAAGCATGCGTTTTAGGAAAAGTTCTGTAAAATTTCATGCTGCATGTGAAATAATTATAAATCACAGCAACTTTCTATAAACAGTGATGGTTAAAGCGCGAAGCTTTCTTCCATGGAACCTCTGTCAAATCAAAGAAAAAATCCAAACTGCTTCCCCCGTGTGGGAATAGCGGTATCGAATACACATCGGCATCGTAACCTGAGGTACCAGGTTCGATTCCGACAACAAACAACAGATTTTCAGGCGATTAGCGTTTCATCATCATTATCATCATTGGATCTTTATAAAATTATTTGCGTAAAATTGGTTTTCTTGTACTGACGTTTTGTCTTTCGATATACTGCGCAACTCAGACATAAAAGCTTCGCTTTGAAACGTAACACCCGCGAATCATCGAAAGTGTGGCAGCTTAAGCGAAAGTGCATGCAAGCAAACTTCAGTTAACCAATATTAAGGAAAATAGAAACCTTCAATGACAGGTTCACACACGGTCACATGTTCAGAAAAAGAATGTGGAGAATAATGTCCCCAGCAATAATTATTATTAAAAAAGCATGAAAACCCTGTTCCAGATTTTCACAACTGTGCTGCACAGGAACGGGTTAACGAGCTTGAAACCGTAAGAATGTTCTACTTCTGCACCCTTTACTCTCGTATAGAAACTCAGGAAACACAAACATGGCTGCGTCGTGATCTCAACTAGTTTTCGTCTATGCTCGTTAGATGAGTACCCGATTATCAAAGAGAAAAAGAGAGACATTTGCGCACGTGTTGTGTTTAGCCGCGACGGAAACTGACGAGATTAGTTTGAACTGTGCGTGGTTTCCGCGTGTACTACGCTGCTTCGTAAGGAGCTGTCTTCCCGGAAAGGGGAACCTGTGTAAGATTTATGTCGGAGATCCGAGCAATGAGGACCCAGCCTGTAGGTTAAAAGCTGTTTGATCGTTAGATAAGTTCATTTTCCTAAGTTCAGTTAGCGAACCACCATTAACTCTCACCAGTCCTGCATATTTCTCCTAGGGCTTCGTACAACTTACGGGCAAAAAGATGTAGCTGTGATCCTGAGAATATTGGTTCCAGCAAAATTCGTTGCCTAAAAGTAATCTACCAAGCAGAAAAACAACGGTCTAAGTCGGACCTAGAATCTATTCTACACACTGTTGTCGTATACGCGGCTTTTCTTCTAGACAAAAACATCCTGATAAATAAACATTCCGTACTCCAGAACCAACTGCTATTTTGTCCCCATTCTAGTATCAACATTCCGACCTTTCAGCTTCATTCAGTATAGCATTAATTATTTCAGAGCTCTTTTATACCACCAAAAACACGAGAGAGGCCATTACACTCGCCCTAATTGAAGGACTCGTGGCGTCCAGATGAAGGACTCGTGGCGTCCTCCAAGCTAAGCCCAGTAGGATCAAGCCAAATCAAGCGAGGCGTATCTTCTAAGCATCAAGCAGATTTCGTATCTTGCACAAATATGATGCATTGCTGGTATGTTTGCACAAGTAAGCCAGTATATGTGCATAGAGAACACTGAGTTCCTTTTGCTTTCGAAGTGGCGTTCTGTGTGCAGTTCAATTATATACCACCTTTACATTTATTTTTGTTGTTTTATTTTCTTCCCATAAAGACTTTGCCTGCGTTCCGTATTTGTTGTTCCAGCACGTTGGTGACGGGAGCCCAGAACAATCCGTCATTTTTATCACCTCCGGGACACCTAAGCGTTCTGCCCAATTTTGACACAGTTCAGACCTGCTCGTTTGTATCTCCTTTGTTTTTCCTATGTAACGTCTTAGCGGTGCTTCGAGGTGCTTACATACGCCCGCCATACATCATTAACATACGCCCGCCATACGCACTTCTCTACTACCTGATTAATTGTGTGAGTATGGTCCGATTGTTGAATAGCCTTTACGAAACCCTGCTTGTTCTTTAGGTTGACTGAAAGTGATTACCGTGGTAAGTACCTTATGACTGACTGACAGTAAGCTGATCGGCCTGTAATTTTTCACGTCCTTCATGTCACCTTTCTTATGAATTAAGATGACGGTCGTGTTCTTACAAGATTCTGGTGCCATTGCGATCATTAGGCATTGCGTATACAGGTTTGCCAGTTTTTTAGGTACAATTTACCCGCCATCCTTCAAGAGGTCTGCTGTTATCTGATCCTCACCAGGTACTTTGCCCCCTTTCATTTCTTTCATAGCCTTCCTTACTTCTTCAGTCGTTACTGGTGGATGTCTATCTCCTGTGGACTACTTTCTCGTTCGGCACTACCCTGGATGTCGCGGCTGCTGTACAGATCCGTATAGAATTCCTCGGCTACTGTGACTATTTTATCCCTACTTGTGATGACATTGCCTTTCTTGTCTTTAAATGCATACATCTGATTTTTCCTCACGGCAAGACGCCACTTCACTGCTTTTAGGCTAGCTCCGTTCTTTACCGCGTATTCGATCCTTTCCATATTATACTTCCGAATTTCAGCTGTCTTACGCTTATTGATTAACTTCGAAAGCACAGCTAGTTCTAACCTGTCATCTGGGGTGGAGATTGTCATGGTTTGCCGTTTCTTAATTAGAGCTTTCGTCTCCTAGGAAAGTTTACCTGTATCCTGTCTAGCCATCGTGCCCCCGACTTCTACTGCACACTCTTTGATAATGCGTGTAAAGTTGTCGCTGGCTTCATGTGTCTTAAACTCTGCTTCCTCGGTAAGAGCTGAATATCGGTTCTGCAGCGCGATCCTGAATCCTTCTACTTTACGTTCTCTCTATACCTGTGCTTTGTGCTATCTTTACGCTATCTCTGTGCACTGTACCAAAAAAAAATGTCAGTGCTGCCAAGTAACACAAAACCATCAGACACTTCCAAAGACTACGAACCAGTAGTTCAGTGTACCACCTGATTTCGAAGGAGAGTGCAACTCTACAAAATGAACACAAAGTTAAAATTTGGGTCGGATGGGTGCCGGGACACATGGGCAGCTTCGGAATTGAGTTGACTCAGGGGACTATGAGCTCACAGGATTTCACGCTCCACTCGCTTCCTGACTACCCGGTCCCACAGCTGATTGAGGCAAGCCAGCAGGAAATAGGCGAAGCTTTGTCCTCCCGTTCCCCGCTATCACCGCCTTCCTTCTGAAAACTTAATATTTATTTACAAAAGTCACGTCATCCCTGGAGGCAGTCGAGACAAGGCTTGCTGTCTTACTGAGTGCCCAGGCGGCCATAGACATAGCGATGGTTATTGCGGTTATGATGGCCCGCTGGGGATATTCCTCTCCTAAATAGGTACCATATAGGCACCTCCATTTCGAAGAATAACTTAAAACGAACGTGCTGGCTACTGTGCTACCTGCGCTAAGCCAAGCAAAAGATACCAAACGAAACCTTTGCGTACGAAAATAATGCGTAGAACTGAGCTGAGACTACGTAGAGTCATAATTAAGAGCGCAGCTCTTAAGCTCCAGCTTTTGGGGTTTCGCGTAGCCCCTCAGCGTCGGCAAGTTGTAGCCGGGAGAACCAAAACAAGAGGCCATGCGAGATAGAGTGAGCAGGAAAGCGGAGAATGAAAGTATGGATTAAGTGTGAGGGAGAGGGCGTTATGCAATTGCCGCGTGTGACATGGTTTCCTGCGGCAACGCGCCACGATACCACGCCAGAGAATAGAGAGTTTCTAGTACAGCGTTGGTTGCCTTTGCGTACGCTTAACGCTAAATTTTCGCGCCCCGCTACGTACACGCCGCGAGCGGAGTTTTAGTAGAGCGTCTCAATCAGTTTTGCGTAGCGGCACGCTAGTGCATACGGCGCCGTCTGTCTAATGTTTTGCGAAATGACTCGCCGGCTGATCTGCGAGTGGAGTGCCGGAGTGCTTGGAGATTTTACGACTATCCAAACAATTGTAAACAAACGATTTCGCGTTAGTATTGAATGCAACACGGCCCCAGCATGGTATGAATATTCCCTTACCTGAGTACGTTCCATAAAGACACCGTTGAAGTCCCGCGGAACTTCTTTCGTGCAATCGCACAGAACGCCCCAAAACCTAATGCCCAGGTTTGACGCGTACATTTTATTCAACTGAAAAACAATCCACAGAGGCGTTTCGAACGAACACAACGTCACGACATGCGTTGCAAGTCTGAACTGTGATCGACCGGCGATCGGTTGCGTCCTCCTGCCCGTCGTAAATTCGGCACTCCCCTTGTGCGCGGTTTGGGGAGTGGAGCAGCAATTAAGTCACTTAACTCTGGCGCTCAAGTCCAGAGGGCTTTTAGCCACGCACACTGTGCATATCCGATGCGAGGTTGAGTCGTACGTCGCTCGAGAAAGATAATCCAGAGCATAGGAAGCACTGTCCACCCGCAGAAACACAACGTCGCATTTCATCGCGAACGCGCCCACAACACACACCGCTTCGGTCGCTGGCCTGGCTACAAAGCTTCGTTCGGGCAGTCAGCGATGTCACGACGATACGGAGCTGCGCGAGGGTCGATGTGCTAAGCACTCGACGTATTTAAAAACACAGGGGCAAGGAACTTCGTTCATCGAGGCTGCTTGGTTCATAGGGAACTTGGTTCATCGGGGCACGGGCTGCTACGCCCTGTGTACACGTCATGGTTTTGAGACTGACATCATGCTGCCCGGGCTTTTGGGGATGGTGAAGACCTCGGCAGGTCTGGGTGCGTGCGAGTCCAGATAGGGGGCGTTGAGACAAGATTGGTGACGTCATGGGTGCCTTCCTGTCATGGCGGCCGCTCGGCGTTTGTTTTCCAGAAACCAAAACTGACAAGAATAAATGACGCCGTTAATGACTGTTTACGCTGCGATAGACCATCTAATGGGCCATTCTATGATTAGTGGGTCGGCAGGCCACCATAGCAGCGAAGAAACATAACACGAAAATTTCGTTTCAGTACTCCTTTAGCACACATAGTAAAGAGTAACAGACATAAGCAGCCTTAAGTGTCCCTGCGAACCTTTTATTTCAGTTCAGTCAGCGTTGTAATCGTGGACCTCACATGGAAAACCTCGACGTTTGCCAAGTCCAAACATTTCAGTAAAGAAAACTACATTAAGAATTGGTTTATATAGCGAATTGACACAGGAACGAAAACGCAGCACTAAAAACAAATAAACTAAAAAAAGCTCCGGTATTTTTTTCTCCGACCCCGTTTTCACCGGTGCGAACCAGTTCGAACCGGAACGAATTAGCACTCTAGAACCGAAACCGGAATTGAAATCGAAAGGCTTGAACCCGAACCCGAACTTGAACCGAACCCGAAAAAATTTCGGTTCGACACCCTGGCTGTAAGTGAGGGCACGTGGGTCTACAGTTCAAGACCCTTCCCGCGTGTGTAAGGATCTTTGTGCCCGCTTGGTACGGAGTTAAACATGGTTATTCCGCATGTGCCTGGGCGTGTCTCTGGGTAAAAGTCCCCGCTTTGGCAATTGCGTCGGGTGTGATGTTCTCACGAAAACTTGTGTATAAGCGGTGTACTGCGTGCATATTGATTGATTGATTGATTGATTGATTGATTGATTGATTGATTGATTGATTGATTGATTGATTGATTGATTGATTGATTGATTGATTGATTGATTGATTGTTACACAAAAACAGCCAATTCAGCCGAATGGAGAGGGCACCCCCCTAGAGGGGACAGGCCTACGAGTCGTCACACCGCTACTTGGTGACAGTTCGTACCCCGTGTCGTCAGGACTAGCAAATAAAAAAGATCTCCAACCTGTGCTAAAATTTCTAGCGCAGACATGGTTGACTCGTCGCGTTCCTTCCCCGAAATTTTAATGGGAAAAGCCAATCTCGGCGACGGACACCAGCCGTCGAGTACGTTCTTCCTGCTTTTGTCTCTTTATGGGAGCAGAGCGCGTGCTTGTTGAAGGCAACCAATGTGCTGGCTACGCGTGGAGTCGGTGGGGGAGGAGAAAATCCCCAATAGTGTTTTGTCGCTGGGCGCGCAACTACTCCTTTGTGAACAGCATAAGGTGGCCTTGAAAATACATACGCGCCATTGGAGTGGCAGAAGGCGCGTTCAAAGCACCGCTCGCTTGGGTTGTCTACTCTGAAACGACTGCCACGACGCTGGCTGACATACGCCGCGCCCAGGCAGACGAACACTGAGACGTCGAATTGATGACACACCTGAACAACGTGCCGCTCCCTTGGTACGTGCGCGTTCGCTTATCAATGACTCGCCATGCAGTAATGCCAGGCTTGTGCACCACTAGCTATGCGTAGAATTCTGCTTCATATACCTGCCCTCTCCGTTTGCACCCCTTTCACTCGCAACAGTTTCGCTCGAAACATCTTTGTACAGATTGATTGATTGAAACGCTTTATTATACGGCAAGTTATGAGGCCCTGGGTGAGCGAGGATGAGGGGAAAAGGGGAAGGTCACACAATGAACCCAGTGGCAGTCTTGGGCATACCTCGGCAAAGTTGGCGCGGCTCACTCCAACTCACTCACAATTTTTTTTCGAATCACCACTCACGAACCTCAGACTCAATGCTGAGCACCCACATCCACGCTCACTCAAACTCACATTGAGCGCAAAATCAGAAACTCACTCGGACTCAAAACTCAAAACGTACTCAGAACTCAAATGTACTCAAACTCAAGATATAGTACTCAGAACTCAAATATGTACTCAAACTCAAAATGCACTCAAACTCAAAATGGACTCAGAACTCAAAATAAACTCAAACTCAAAACGGACTCAGAACACAAAATGGACTCAAACTCAAAATGTACTCAGAACTCAAAATGTACTCAAAACTCAATATGTACTCAAACTCAAAATGTACTCAGAACTCAAAATGGACTGAAAC
This sequence comes from Haemaphysalis longicornis, assembly GCA_013339765.2. Classification (NCBI taxonomy): domain Eukaryota; kingdom Metazoa; phylum Arthropoda; class Arachnida; order Ixodida; family Ixodidae; genus Haemaphysalis; species Haemaphysalis longicornis. The sequence continues at coordinate 17,993,116 of CM023458.1, forward strand.
TCAAAATGAACTCAGAACTCAAAATGGACTCAAACTCAAAATGTACTCAGAACTCAAAATGGACTCAAACTCAAAATGTACTCAGAACTCAAAATGGATTCAGAATTCACTAGGTCTCAGGCGTACTCAAACTCAATAGGACTCAAACTCAGTCGGGCTCACTCGACCCAAACTCACTCAAGCTCAAACTCACCATGCCACACTAGCCTCGCGCTCACTCAAACTCAAACTCAAGCGTGAGTTTGAGTCCAAATGAGTCTGAGTGAGTGGACTCATGAGTGAGTTCGCCGACCTCTGGTCTTGGGTTACTAATCACAAAATAACGCATTTAAGTACGATTGACACAAACTATCTCTCCACCTGTTCATTATTATTTTGAGCTTGCTTTCACTTCCTAGCTTAAACTTCACAAAAATGCCTCTCACGAGTTAATTGCCCAAGAGAGGACGGGTACACAGAGGCAACACAATCATCGTTCGGCCGACAAGGCTGGATCGCTACGTTTTCGTGTCTTTGGCAGTGCTAGTGGCTCGCAGTAACTTTGCGCAGTGGTGTCGGGTGGATGCATTATTGACGCCGGGAGTATTATTGCCCGTAAGAGGACTGCTGCTTACTCTAAGTCATCAAAAGCCCGCAAGAAGACGACCACGCAGAGACAACAGCGCCCGCCATTCTAATGGCGAGTGGCAATTCATTGGAACGTCCACCGCCCCTGCTGGCTCTCAAAGAAATGGTTGGGTGTTCAATCTTCATCGGCAGCGTTTTCACCTGGAAGCTCCAGATACGAAGCCATGTTCGGCTCTCGTCTGAATGAGGCTTACAGCACGCCTTATAAGCCACCGTTCAGGATTCCTAATGAAATACCGAGTAGCTGTGCGCTTATATAAAGCGCATTTTTTCTCGGCAGCTTTCGACAGCGTATAGGAAATTACGTGTTCATAGTTGTTCATATCTGTGGGTGCGAATTTTTGAGGGCGCATTTATTCAAGCCTACGTCCTTCAAAACACCCCTCCCATACCCCTTTCTTCCTTTCTCTTCTTCTCCGTTCTACTATTTGTTATTTGTCGTCTCGAAGGGATCTCCAACTGATAAAGTGCAGAGGAAGACTTGGTGACATCTTGATGGCTGGCTGTGAAAATTGAACATTGGTCACTTTTTACGCGCCAGTTTCTCGATGGCGCTGCGACCACCTACCTGTACGCAACAAGAAAAGTAAGGATCAGGGCACGAACGGCCGGAAGAGGGTGCCATGGAGACTACCATTGCCCGCTCCCTTTTAGGAAGATGCTGCGCACAGCTTTACTTTTATGAAGCTATTGCATATTTGTAGGCGCCCTCCTTTGGACTTCGCACGCTAGCGTTTTCTGACTCTGGTTTCAACCCGAACACCCTCAACGGCGAGTTCGATGCCCGCGTTCTCAAAGGTGTTTGCTTACCTCAGAGGTGGGGCACAGCATAATTTCGCTCTCTACAAATGCTAAGCAAACACCTCAACCTGTTTGAATTCCAAAAAATGGTGTATAGGTGAATCAGGTTTCAACGTAAAAAAAAAATAAACCATGGTACGAGCTCTCCATGCTTAAATTTTGTTTACACCGACAATATCACATACTAAGACGTGAGAGTTATTTATTATATGTCTCTCCAACGAAGACCGGCGTGTTCCAGCGCTATCCAAGGACATGTGTCTCTCTTTCTCGCTTGATCAAAACGCTGTGCCCGCCTCTCGGCACGCCCGTCTGGAAACGTGCACCTTCATGTAGTGCGCTCTAAACAATTCACGAGTAAAGGCGTGCCGTTATAGTTCATCATACTAAGCGCCCGGTTTACTTCAAAGAGGGGCTTTTTTTTTCTCTTCGCTGGTGTGGTTGGTGTTGTTTCTGTTGTTATTGTTCTTGTTGTTTGTGTTCTTGTTGTTCCCGTCGTCGTGGTCGTCGTCGTCGTCGTCGTTCTTTCCCATTGCTGGCCGTATGTTTACCCTACGCGTTAAAGCCAAGATTCAGAATGCTATAAGCATGCAATACCGGACGAGTATTAGCTGCCACCTAGTCAGGCCTCCTCTACGCGAACAGTGAATTTGGAATTCGGACCGATAAGCGCGTATCGGGCTATGCAAAGCCCTAGCCGGACAACGTATAATGAGGTATATTTTCTGTGAAACTGAATCACCAAAGGAGGGTGCTTAAATGCTACAAAGCACGCTGACCCGGAAAACCTTCTAATCGATTCCTTTTAGTGCCTGTACCCCAGGAGCAGGTCACATTCCCCGTCTCTTAACTTCCCCACTCTCTACTTCTAACCCTACCAAGCCCCCTGTACACATAGATACTACCCTGTCAACTCATGACCATAGAGTTTCATACTAATACATACTAGAGGGAAATCTGGCGCCACTGTCTATGGGAGCCGCGCTTCAGCGAGAGTTCCGTCGTGTACACGGCAGGCACGTTCCACTTGTCCTTGGCATGACTAACGAAGAGGCTGGAAAGTTGTCTCTGGCTGCAAAAAAGCAACAATATTACTGCAGAAGAATAATCGAATTTGTTTTGGTATTATAAAATTAAGGCTACAGAAATATTTATTTGACAGGGATCATTTAGAAGCTTCGTGCAAGCTGAACAAGAAACGATGTGACCCGTTTTTTGTTGATTTTGGCTTCGATACAAAGAAGAAGACATGTGGCTAACCAAGCCATGTATACCAGGAACGTCGCTAGTTGCAATGCCGGCAACGATGACGGCCCGCGACTGCAGCGCCAGATTTCCCTCTAGTTTATATTAGTATGAAACTCTATGCTTATGACCACCATCGAGTTTCCCATCGTCTGTGTTCATTCAGGAATCCTCTGCTGAGCGTCGTCTGGTGTGCGTCGTCTCATCTGCCTCCCACCACAATCTTCTGCTCTCGAAGTAATCGTCTGCTAAGGCGAAGCTCGGCATGAACCGATGGGCGTATATACAGGAAACCCATTATTTGGAACACAGTCGGCAGCGCTAATGATTGTGCAGAAAGGCCGGACCTAATGAACGTCCTCTCGGAGACCGACTAATTACATTACGTGTAATTCACCTCTTTTCTGTGGCGAAGAAGCACTAACACAGTGACAAAGAAACTCGGCACTCACGCTCAGGTGTGATATCAAGCCGTCCCCTAACGCGGTAATGGGAATACGGGCTCAATTGTAAGTTGGGATGCTCGAACGGAAATAGCTCTCGGAGCAATCCTAACGCCTCGTGAATGTGTTATAACACTCCTTTCGAGAAACCAAAACGTTAATTAAAACTTGTACGTATAACTTTTAAACCAACCTTCGCCTTAGGAGGGAATGAGCCGGCCAAATTTGCTAATAATGCTGTTTTAAGCTGTGCGCGACCAAGCGAGTTACACAGAGAAAAATATGGGTCGGAATAAACTCTTCTAATCCTAGTTATGACGAGTGTGAGGTCTGTTTGGCTTGGGTTTAATATGGCTATGCACACGGTGTTACTTGAAAGTTAAGATACACCCTCCACGCATGTGGTGCGGCGGCGGCATGCCATCCATGGCGAGTCTGAGTGGCCAAGCGCCGGCGAAGCAGCCGTTAAACACCCACCTAGTCACGTGGTGGCGCCGCGGCGAGGCTCCTAGCGAGCGCAGCTGTTACGCTATCGGCATCGATTCACGCGGCGTCACGTCACACCAGCCACACTGGCGCTCCGACGGCTCAAGGTCATTGCGACGTGAATAATGACCTTCCGAGACATGACAGCCGAACTCTCACACTAAATGAAAATGCCGTTTTTTGTCCTAAATGGGGGAAAGAAATCACAACCCATTCCCTCAACAGTTACCCCACCATCTCACCTATTCAACTCAAATTTACGTGGAGAGGGGTATATCAGCCTGATTGTTGGGGGATTTCAACATTGTGTAAAGCAACGTCAACCTCATTGTACGTCCAAGTGAATGTACGGCTGAAAACGTTGATCTCAAAAGGGTAAAGTTTAGGCTAACGCTGGGCTGTATACTGTAGCATGGCATTCGCTGCCGCCGATCGAACCAACCCGTATTGTCCTTTCCGTGGCGTCTGCATCCTCCAAACCAATTCTTCCGGGTGACCTCATTTACTCGTTCAGGCTTCAATTTTCCGGTTGTTTGTCCTTCCGCGCCAGCGTGCGATGGTTGCTTGGAGTCTACCCACCGTTACCGTGCCGTCTGCGCAAGCGCCGCCGTGGGCCCACCCTGCAGCCTTGCGTCTTTGTGCTCAGCAGCGCGACGCCTTAGCCATTGAGCCACCACGGCGGGTTCTTCAAAACCCGTAGTGTCATCAAGCTGGGCCGTATTTTCGAATACAGGTTTCTGTCCCCCCTCCCCCCTCCCCTTACATATTTCCGTGCTTCATTTTGGTGGGTTTCATTAAGATGAAAGCCTTACATGACTCGTGGCTCAGACCACCTTGAATGTACTTGGTGGCCACACGTACCTTATAGAGAACAAAACTGCGTGCGATGGAAACCTTCCGCTGTGGAACACCTCGTGCTTCATGGACACGTGCAGCCAGAGAGGAGGATTACCAGTGGAGCTCAGTACAGATGGGATCCGGTTATAAGTAGAAATACGAAAGCAAGATTGGGCAAATATTTATTCAGTATTCGGTGTTCGGAAAAGAAACAGAAGGAAGATAAGGCGAGACGCGCGTAGAAAATAGTGCCGCTCTAGGACTATACGCCAGCGACTTTCGACGAGGGGGCACTACTAAGCCTACAAGCCTAGCTTGCGGTGCACCGCCAATATCTAAACAGGAAGTAAAAAAAAAGTAGTCGGGGCAATGATAACACTGGTCAGGTCTACATGTAGGCATGCAGTCCGGTTTCGTGCAGAAAGTTTATTAGCGACCTGCAGTAGCGGTCTTCCTGCGCCCACCGGTTGAAGTCACCCAGTTATTACCACCGAATACCAACCACTCCGGGCGCATTGTCCCGAGCTGTCCTTGCATCTGTACCATTCACCAGAGATGCTTGACATCAGCTTGATTTTTGTACCCCTTCTCTCTCTTGCTTTCCTACTTTCCCACGTTTCGCTTGCTTTCACACTGTGTTCTCTCTTCTCATCTATAAAACACCTTCTTCATATCCGCATGCACGTAAAAAAAAAAATCCACGGAAGTTTGAACTCACGCGCAAGACTTGAATGGCGAAGCTGTTATGGGTGAGCGTTGCCGGACACACCGTTAGTTTCAGTATAATGTTTATTCGCACAATGTATCACTTGTACTCGTTGTCATATACAAAGAAGACGACGAGGTCTTCGACGGTATGATTTTTTTCTTAATGGCTTCTAGAGAATGCGGTGGGTGCGGTACCTTTCCCAGCAAGGGTGTGAGCGCATGCGCGTGATGACACGAGGACGAACCCACGAGGGCCGTACGCTATGACGCGTCTTTCTCCTTTCGAGCAAGTGTTGCTTTGATTACGGCGAACGCTGGATTGTTCTTCTCAAGCCACTGCAGTAGCTGGGGACTCGACGGTCGCCTCGAGGCACGCACTCACGAGGGCTCGGCGGCATTTCTTAGTATTTTTTTTCCTGCAACGCCGAACGTACGGCTTCTAAAACAGCTTCGCTGATAAAACATGAAGTAGAAAGCAAGTAAAAAGGCACTCAAGGGCTTCGGAAGAGGAAAATCGGCGGGCCACGAAGACACAACTGTGGATCTTTAAAAAGATGAAGGACATATTGCACTGGAAAAGCTTGCTGCGCTGTTTTCAGAATGCTTAAGAACTCTTAAAGGGCACATAGCGTTAAAAAGCGCCAACATAATTCTCATTCATGAGAAGGGAGATACCAAATATCTAAAGAATCACAGACTCCTCAGCCTAATGTCGGTTGTACGCAAGATGCTTTGCAAGGTAATAGGTAACCATCACCAGCGGCCGGCCTAAATTTTGAACAACTCAGGGAGAACAGGCCGGGTTTAGAAAAGGAGAAACTACAATATATCACGTCCTGGTCATAATCAATAATAGAAATTCCGCAGAGTTTAACAACCCTTTTACGTCACAGACACAATGAATAAGTGGTAGGTTCAATAAACACTCCAGCCATCCTGGAGGCATTGAAAAACTAGGAAATTGAGGATACCTACAGAACACTGCTTACGACACATATATATGGCTGTAGAGCAAGATAGTCCTCAGTGATAACATAAACGGCCCTGCTGAATTTTGTTTCTCTTTTTTACCGCTGTGTTTTTTATCGATCTGGAGAATAATTGTTCGCATTTGTTTTGTATCCTCAGTCCTGACACCGTTTCCCGTGACAATGCAGGTTATCGTCTTTGCCTAGCACCTTGTGTACCATGTAGACCACGCTGTGTTCGCGCGGGAATAAGGCTGGGGTAGAAACTGGGTGCGTAGAATGCTTGTGTTTGTACCGTGGACCGGATATTAGCTCTGCCGACCGTGCTTGAGAGGGCTTGCTATTCTCAAACTTTCGCTTATCTTCTGACCAGAGCCATAAAGGTCACATCGAGTAGCCATTAACTTAACCATGCGCATCAATATCACTTACTTCCTTTCTTGCCTTTCTCCCTTGCCAAACTGAACTTCGCGAGCTGACTTCTATTACCTTGTCTCTAGCGCGTGTACCATTTTTGTTTGCACTAAAAATTTCCTCTCATGAATATCGGAAGAGTGTCTTTGCGCTGCGTGAAACCCTGTTTAACAAAATAGGTAAGAACGAGCCGTAGGCAATGGCCAACGAACGATCTCCACTGCTTGATAATTTAGCTTTTAGGGTGGCTCTATTAAACCTTTTATAGGCGGGTGTTGTTTTGGGCAAATTCGGAACCGAAACCTTTTACGACCGAGCGCGCCGTTTGGCTGCGACAGCCAACGAATATGTTATGGGCACTTTTGGCTCGGCAAAACGTCGGTATGTCGCCGTGTATACGTTGCATGTAGCTTGGCGTGTGTTTGCCAGTGCTTTCACGGCACAGGGACCACCAACCGCAGGCCTGAAAAACAAAATTTCCCGAGGTACTTAAGCCCTCTTATGTACTTTGAACGCAAATGAAATATGTATTTAACCTGGCGCGCCCTGGTTTTTGTTTGATTTTTCCCGTTCGTGTGCATACATTCATACCTGAATTATTTTAAAAGCATGTTGTATGTGTCATAGGCGTAGAATATAAGTATTGCTAGTAGCACTAGGGGTATTAGTAATAGTAGTAGTAGTAGTAGTAGTAGTAGTAGTAGTAGTTGTTGTTGTTGTAGTATTAGTAGTAGTAGTGGTATTAGTAGTAGTAGTAGCGTTCGTAGAAGTAGTAGTAGTAGTAGTAGTAGTAGTAGTAGTAGTAGTAGTAGTAGTAGTAGTAGCAGTAATAGTTCTAGTACCAGACGTAGCAGTAGTAGTTCTAGTATCAGTAGTTTGTAGATTTCACCTTGCCCGGTCGCTGCCCCGGAAACTGACGCCATGAAATTTATGCCGAAACGACCACGGTAGCAATTGTAACATTAGTGCGTGTATCTAGGCCTAACGCCTCGTTTGGAGGTCTGATGTTAACATGCACTCGCAGCTTGCGGTGCAATGAGTTTGACATTGTTTCGCACACCGCTCTTTTAAATTTATGGATAAAACGATAACGATGAACATGGGCCTAATACGGCCAACTCTCCAAGCTTCGTAGTCATAGGCAGAAGAAAACAGAAAAGTAAAAGGTGCAAAGAAAACAACAGCAGCCGCAGCAGGGTGTGTGCTGTACGTTAAGCCTTACATTAAGCTTCGAGGCCTAAGGTAATCGACCGGGTGCCGCCGTTTGACGTGCAATAAACTCGACGTGACCAGCCTCGCCGTGAATCCTTGCGGGACACCAGACAATGAGGTTAAGCATAATACCAACAAGGGGGATCTGGCGACGCTCATATTCAAAGAAGAAGCTAGATGAAAAGCAAGAAATGGTGATGGCGGTGCTTTCCCGCCCACAGTTTTACCCACACAAGCGAAGCTGTTATTTCCTGCTGTTATGTACAAACCTGCTTTAGAAGCAATTGATTGAGACTCATGAAAAGGAGACATTTTAATTAGCATAAATAAGAGTCCCTGGTTTTATCCTGAAAAAAGAGCGTATCCCGCAAGTTCCTCACTCATCCCCATTAGGAAACACGTCCCTTTGTTCTATTCAGCTTCACTAATGTCCTTGTGCATTTGTAAAGAACCTGGTTGGGCCTCAATCTCCAACAGGTGCGTTCAACCTGAAAGAACTGGCAATAATGGCTTCCGCTTTATATTGCATAAATTTTGTTGTGTTCGCGTAAAGGCGTTTGTGCGAATATATAAACACAGAAAAGTTTAACGGGTTACGATGTCTGTTCAAAGAGGCAAACGGCGGTTAACCTATTGTTCCGTCCTTCTACGGACACACAGAGGCCATAAATTACCTTACCTCTTCCGTTTCAAACAATCGCTTTTTTGCTGCAACCTGCGCTGGAGGGATATTTCCCTTCCAGGAGCCTGACCTTTCTTGGGCCATTGATTTTAAACGTGCCTCGCACGCAAAACTGGGCGAAACGGCTAGGGCATTCTATTTCTCCTCTCTTTTTATGTTAGTCTGCACCCCTCAGCAAAGCGTTGCGTCTAGAAACATAATATCGTGCCATCATCGTTCGCTTCGCTAAATGCGCTTAATGTGATCGGCTAAGATTTGCTCTTTGCCCACGATGCCTCAGCAATCTTTTCCCCTCGAGGCTGCCTCGAAAGATAGAGCGAGTCATCCGCGCTCCCTCGTTTACGGGATAACCCGGGCAATGCTTCAGCGTTCACTCAATCTTTATGTTGTTTCCGTTGCGTGGAGAGTGCGGCACGCATGATGCAATTCGCTGAGTTGCTGCATTTTCGATTACAGTTTTGGATTGTTCCTGTCTAGGTATCACGATTCCTTTACAAAGATTGGTTATGACATGGTCCCGGGACGTTGGCTCTTCTCGGAGTGAAATTGTCCTCACTTGGTGCTATCAGATTTAACGCAGAGAACGTTTTGGCAGGGGCCAGTTGTGTAAGTGAATGTTGCTGGTATACTTATGGCGGATGAATACTTGGAAGAGATGGCTTATCTACCTGGATGTCATGGGAAAGTGGTTACAGACGGCAGGGAGGAACTGGCTTTCTGGCGAAAGACGGAAGTAAGTTCAGCACCACACGTTGAACGTCCGACCATCATCAAGCCGACCGAAACCGGGCTTAGAATGTTAGGACTAACGTCCGGTTTTGATAGTAATACCTCGGGACTCGGATCTCCTCGCATTTCAAGAGTAAATGGAAGTTCTAGGGTAAGATGTCAGTCAGGGCAATGGGACATCGTCAGGGGTTCAACACTTATGGGCCTCTATCCAAAATTGCTATGGCCGCTCTGCTTTTATAAGGTATGCTGTAGGCTGACGAGACGTTATGCTTTAAATCGGCGAACCACACGAGCGCCTGCTTCTCATAGGCAAAGTGCTTCTTGTAATACGTTTGAGGATGTTATGCCAGGAGCTACGTAGGATGTGCACCTAGACGTCGGCGGAGCTCGTGCTATTCACGCGCCGCACTCTCATGGTGTTCTCCGCATGCCGTAAGCATTGGACGTTGAAGTGAGAAGTATGCTTAACCTGTCCTCGTCGGTACCCCTCCATAGGTCCTTCCTTAGTCGAAAGATGCATTCCTGCCGACGAAAAATTCTCGTCCATAGCACCAGTGGCTTCTTGCACCATGTGCTGTTGACCTACGAGCGGTTGGGCTCTTGTCCTTAAAGTCACGCCGTCAGCGCAGGTGGTGAATCAAGCATGTAATGTAATCTAGTCGCCTGGCGGGCTTCCGTCAATACAGAGTTGAAAAGGAGCGTTGAGAGTAGTGAACCCTGGTGCGGTTGCAGTGATTGTCGGTTTTGTTATACCCTATTGGCAGTGTTTGGGCTTTGCCACCCTCGTAAGAATCTCTCTTTCTTTTGGACATTCCCCTTCCGTTCAGTTTCCTTTCATCACGCGTCCCTCCCAATGCGGTAAAATGCGCGCAATCTTCTTTCCGCCAACCCGTGCTGCCTTCGTGCTTTCCATAAAAGTAGACTTTCAGAAAAGACATCCTTCCCTTTTTCCAAAGCAGTTTTCATCTACTATCACAGAAATTTTCATACGGTTCGCCTATTGGGTACCTAGGCTTTCTTTGTTCTTATTTGCTAGCCGCTAAGAAGTTTTCAATTTCAATTTCAATTTATTTCGGACACAAGTACATAGGTGTAGTTAAGTCAACGAGGTGTGGCAAAAGGAGACTTTTACGTCTCCTGATGAGGCCCCGCCCCGGAGTACAGATCGGAAAGCAGTGGAGGCAATCAAAGAAAAGAGAACAGTGCAAGTACTCTGCTCTAGAACAGAAAAATGAACACTGTGAATGTATAATAAGGATAGAACAAGCAAGCACGCTTTGTACAATATCCAATAAGATGTCAATTACATGAGCACATGAAAACAAACCACATGTATAAAAATAGATTGTTATAGCTGTATGTTTATACAACATAAACAGTTAACATGGTGATGCCTACCGCAATAAATGGATTGTTACATAGAATGTTCAACATGACATGAAGCCAGTTAAGACCGGGTAAATCTATCATCCGCAGCTTATTCTCCTTTTCTATTGGCAGATAGTTTTACAGTTATGGGCTTCATCAATTATAGAAAAACGGCTGTTACAGAGATATACAATTTCATCATGCCTAGTTTGGCTACCTTAGTTTACCAAGTGTCTAAGTCCAACTAGATAGTTCGAACGTGAATTATATACCACCTCTTGTTTTAATTATTTGTCACAGAAGAGTGCAAGGTTATTCTTAATTTGGTGATAAAGAAAAATTGCTTAGCAGAAACTTTAAAGTTCAGCGAAGGGTAAAATTTCTAGAATCTGAAAAATGAAGCTTTCTATTTGAGATATCAGGCATACGCATCGTAAAGCTTTTCTTTGAAGGTACGGGACGCGATCTGAGTCAGTTTTATATTTACCTAATCTCTCAGTAATTGGAAAACGCGTTGTGTGAATGAATTCGTGAAAAATACAATTTTTTCCTTTGACCCCATTTGTGAGACGTGTCGGAGCCGGTAGATTAAAGGAGCCATGAAGAGAAAATACAAGTTGGGTTTATTAGAAAGACTGCTTAGTCCCGATAACAATGATACCAATATCATCGCAATCTTCGAAAAAATAACGGAGATATTAACGAAAACGTGTGAAGCCGTGGCGACCCCCTAGCCAATTTCCCGCAACTTTTCTATGACGTCACGGAACCTTGTTTGTGCAATTGGCGCCCCCCTAACTGACCTGTCGCGACGACACATGACTGGACGTCTGTAATGGGGCCTCTACTTCCATTTTACCGCATCACTTGAATGCTAACGTGCAGTTAACGGGCTGAAAATTACGTTTTATTGTTGGCCCGTATGACGTCATTCTCGCTCATAACACGTCACTGTGGCGCAAAATTTGAAAGTTATTAAATACTTTTTGCTTTTTTTTCGTTAAAAAACATCTTTTGGGGCTGCAATGGAGCTGAGTGAGATACTGTATCCTAGTTCTTTCAAATTAAACAAAGTTGTATTTTCTCTTCATGGCTCCTTGAAGCCTATTGGCCTAGAAACCTTCAAGCAGACATATTTGACATGGTCCTACCAGTTTCAGTCAGATTTGAAACAAACCCCTAGGGATCAACGAGTACTTGTGAAGATAAGTTTGGAATGGTTGATCTGTAGTTTGACATTATGAGAGATGGATTTATTCTTTTTAGAAAAACATCAGAAATTTTATTTTGTTCCCATTGTGCACAACTTTCTTATATACAGCATATATTTATTTCATTAGGCCAGGCATTGCGTTTTTGATTCCAGTAGTGCAATTAAGGTCTGGGCCTGAGAAAAAAAAACATTTGTATCATCATCGTAAAGAAGAACATCTGGAGTTTTTTTTTCATTTTTATTTTTCTCAGATACTACCTAAGAGGGCACCGAGGCTAAAGGCAAGAAATGCCTGACGGGGCCTCGGTGCCTTTACACGATTCAATACATACATTCAGAACATAATGAACCGTTCAGCTTTGCGGTTATTTACATCAAAAGTAACTTCATAAAAAATAATGCAATAATAGGTAAATATAACGCATATACAGTACAGATTGTACATGAACTGAGAAATCATGAACTCAGAACTCTGAACATGAACTCAGAACTCAGAAATCAATAAACATGTATTCAGAAGCAGCATTTTCATGATTAGAGAAATAGCCCACTCATCAAATTGGGACATATAACATAAGTGTAAAAGTGGCAGATATTGTAATTACTGCATAGTAGTTAGTTGGAGCGTGTGATCAGATTATCCAGGAGAGGCCTGAATTGATGAGAAATGTTCTGGATTTCATTTTAAAGCAAGGGAAGGATTGGTCAAAATTTACGTTCCCATCTAAGGTATTTAGCAGTTTATTAGTTTTATATGGTATAGTTTGTCGCCCGTAGTTTGTTCGTATTGAGGGTAGCTTTCTTTTTTCATGACGAATTGCGTATGTACTTACATTTCAAGTTGGCATTTCATGAGTCTTATTATTGTGTATCCATTGCGTGAGTTAAAAAATAGACTTGGTTTGCTTTCAATAAAAGGGGTTTCTTAAAAAGTGGTCCCTTTCTTAGATTACGTCTGTCCGCTTTGTAATTCTCAAGTATACGGAGCATTTTCTTTTGCAGGATAATAAGGTTGTTATAGTTATAAGCTGTAGTAGTGCCCCAAACCAACATTCCATAACTTAATTTGGAATAAAAAACGGAGTTATATAGTATCCGTTTAAGCCAGGTAGGTACCAGGTTCTGTATTTTATAAATACACCCAATTACACGAGATAAATCCGATTTAAGCTTGTTAACGTGAACAGTCCATGATAGGTCTGAAAAAAACCACACGCCTAAAAATTTTAACTGCGTAACCTGTGCAAGTGAAATACCTTCATATTTTACATCAATATCCGTGCAGTCTCGTTTATTTACTGGTTTAAAAATAATATAGTTGGTTTTGGTTGTATTAAGGCTCGAGTGATTTTGCTGCAGCCAATACGATAATTTCAGAAGATATTCGTTAGCCGATTTTTCCAAGCATTCTTTTGTTTTTTCCGAGAAAAAAACGTTTGTGTCCTCAGCATACATTATTACATTAGAACAACCTGTTATTGTCACAACATCATTAATATAAACGAGAAATAACACTGGTCCCAAAATGGAGCCCTGCGGAACGCCGTATTGTATTTTCATTTTGGAGGAGGTATGATTGCCTATGTGAACATACTAGTATCGGTTTGTGATGTAATTTCTAAGTAAGGTTATAGCTATTCCTCGTACGCCTATTGCCTGCAGTTTTCTTAATAAAATATCATGTTCTACACTATCGAAGGGTTTTTGCAAACCCAGAAAAATTCCGAGTGCGAGCAATTTATTTTCAATATTTTCGATTATGTTTTCCTTATTGTGCGCGAGAGCTAGTTAAGTAGACTTATTTTTCTGAAAGCCGTATTGAGATTGAATTATTATTTGATGCTTTTCGAAGAAGTGACTCAACCTATCATTAATAATTCATTCAAATATTTGACAAAATGGGAAGAACTGAAATAGGCCTATACTTAATAATGTCGGGTTCCCTACCAACTCTGTAAACGGGGTGACTTTGGCTATCTTTAATTCATCAGGTGACGATGAGTTAAGGGAATAGTTAAGGGAATAGTGACGATATCATCGCGATGTGATGTTCACTCGGGAACTTGACTAGGCTTGGAGAACCCACACGTCAGGGTACTGCGCGCGGAACAGCGGCAAACCGCAAGCGTGGGCGGAGATGCCGTGTGCAGCAGCGGAGGGCGCAGAACCACCGCTGGACTCGAAGGTCCATTCTGGCTCCTAGCATCCGCTCAACGTCCGGGTCACTATGTCGGCATAGCTGAGGAGAGACAAGGCAGTACACCTCTGAACGCTTTCGCCCGTGAACTTAACTGGCTCCCCGTGTATTTTCCACTCGTGGCTGGCGTCATAAATTTTGCGTCATGAAGTTTGAGTGTAGATTACCTTTCTGACATAAGGTCAAAAAGGAAAACTCCACCACAATAAGGAAAAAAAAGGAATCGCGCATATATGCTTCCAAAGCAAACCTGAAACAAGAAAGTAGCGGGTGAAACACTTGTAGATACAAACCTTGAAGGTTTTTGTAAAACGGCATCACCACTGAAAAGTGACAGGGTGACCATATTTAATGCAAAAAAGGCGGAAAGAGGCAACGTATGTGCGCAGCACAATAGGCGGGACGCTATTTTTAGGTGTGGAGCGTGGTTAGTCGAAGCACGGCTCGAGTATTGGAAAAGTGGCGTGATCGAACAGGTAAAGGGTGCCTACAAAAATATCAACCCTGAAATAGACGGGAGAATTCGCAGCTCGTTGCGGGAGAGCGGGAGTTTAGAACAGACTTCAGACGCGGGAAAAATAGAAGGCCATTGGGTGAGAGGACCGCACGCGTTAGTGGTACGGAAAAGGTTATGCAAAATTGTTAATCACACAAGAAAAAATTTCCACGAGAAAATGGCAAGCGGCGAGAGTTTGCACGGAAGGAGCTGTTGCTGCCCAGGAAAGCGTCAACAAGGTGCTACCGGGAGAGTGTGCCGGTTAAGAGCACAGCGCAGTTTGGCGCGCATCGTTATGCTATTGTTGCGAAACGACGGTAGCGAGTTTAAGTTCGAACCTGCGGGGCGTAGCGCGTGGCGTTTGACAATATAAAAGCGCCCAAATTTTTAAACGTTTTCCTGCATCGGTAGAGGGGAGCGTGATAAGTTTGAACAATGAACGGCTCCTGCGTTTTCTGTACTTTATGCCTCAGTGGCTATCCTCTTAAGGTAGAAAAATCTCGTTAGGCTCGGTTAGTCGTAAACAATAACCAAAATAACTTTACGGTAAAATCGATTGAGCGCTGGCTGCCTCGGAATGCCGGAAGGCACGCAAACAAGCGAAACACATTCATGTTACATACGATGTGTATGGGGTCGGCGATGAACAGCCCAGAAGCAGCGAAAAACTTCAAGCACATATTTGATCATGCCTAGCTTGGCTACCATAGTTTGCCTGTGTCCAAGTCCAACTAGGTAGTTCGAACGTAAATTATATACCACCTCTTGTTTTAATTATTTGTCACAGAGAGGTGCAAGGTTATTCTTAATTTGGTGATAAGAAAAATTGCTTAGAAGAAACTGTAAAGTTCAGCGAAGGGTAAACTTTCTAGAATCTGAAAAATGAAGCTTTCTATTTGAGATATCAGGCATACGCATCGTAAAGCTTTTCTTTGAAGGTACTGGAGCCGATCTGAGTCAGTTTTATTGCCTAATCCTCTCAGTAAATGGAAATACGCGTTGTGTGAATGAATTTGTGAAAAATACAATTGTTTCTTTGACCCCATTGGTAAGACGTGTCTGAGTCGGTAGATCAAGCCTGTTGGCCTAGAGATCTTCAAGCAGACATATTTGACATGGTCCTACCAGTTTCAGTCAGATTTGAAACAAACAGCTAGGGATCGACGAGTACTTGTGAAGATAAGTTGGGAATGGTTGATCTGTAGTTTGACATTATGAGAGATGGATGTATTCTTCTTAGAAAAAATCAGAAATTTCGTTTTGTTCCCATTGAGCACAACTTTATTATATACAGCCATATATTTATTTTATTAAGCCAGGCATTACCTTTCGATTCCAAAAGTGCAATGTCTGGTCCTGAGAAAAAATATTTGTATCATCATCGTAAAGAAGAACATCTGGAGTTAAGGGAATAGTGACGATATCATGGCGATGTGATGTTCACTCGGAAACTTGACTAGGCTTGGAGAACCCACACGTCAGGGTGCTGCGCGCGGAACAGCGGCAAGCCGCAAGCCTGGGCGGAGATGCCGTGTGCAGCAGCGGAGGGCGCAGAACTACCACTGGACTCGAGGGTAAGGTCCATTCTGGCTCCTAGCATCCGCTGCAACGTCCGGGTCACCAATGTCGGGATAGCCGAGGAGAGACAAGGCAGTACACCTCTGAACGCTTTCGCCCGTGAACTTAAACTGCGCTCCCCGTTTATTTTCCACTCGTGGCTGTCCCGGAACTGTCGGTGCTTGGTGAGTGCTCATCGGTGGTGGTTTAGCGTCAGCACCATCGAAATTTGGGATTCTTCGTGTGCGGCAGCAGATGACTGTACGTGCTGGGGTGCCGCTTTACCGAAAACCGGTACACATCCATGTGCGCTACAGAGTTTGGCCAAATGACTAGATGGATTCTGTTTCAATGAACGGCTGATGATCTCAGAACCTGGTGTTTTGAAACGTCCTGGTTTTACCAACGTATATGTGTCCACGCCGTAGTGGCAACATATACACGACACCCGCTGCACATTCGACAAAAATGTTTTGGCATCTGGTCCCTAAACAGCAGGCTGTCCGAGCACCAGCGTTCACTGAAAGTAAATCCGCACAGCATTTGGCAAAACACTGAGCACGCACGGATGTGTACCGGTTTTTCAGGAAACCAAGCTGGTCTCAAAACAGAGATCTAGAACAACTAGGGAAATAATGGAGGCATACCTAATAAGATGATTATCCGACCGCTGCATTAGTACACCCTCCGCAATGCTGCATGACCGGGAATTGGCATATCTGAATGGCATACTCGCATACCCACATCATGAAATACGTTTTCACTGTTTCAGACGTACTAATGATTTTGTTTTGTTTCTCCTTATTCCTATGGTTTAGCGTCACGTCGGTGACTGATGTATGTATATATGTTGCGTTTTTTTTAAATAAATTAGTTGTGAGTGCAGCGCTTTCGTGTCTACTCTTGTTTTCGTTTTTATTTTCTTTAGCGCATTTTTGCTTTAACTTTAGCTGAAAATGAAAACCTTTTAAAGAGGATCCGATGGAGGTTATCAAGGCAGCCCCAGTTCAGGCTGTATTTTTTAAATGCCCGCATTCAGCGCCTTTTTGATGTGGGATACCAGAAGGAGCGGGCTAGGATGGCAGGTAGCCTGAGCACGCAAGGTCTCACTCAGAAGTATGTGCTGATTTGTTCGTTTAGGGAGCGCAGACTTTCGAGAATAATGCGGGGGTGTGCACAATAAAAGTGGCTAGCACTCAGGTAGCCTCCGCAGTATTTGAAAGGGTGTGTTCGTTCCCACGAAAGTAAAGGCCGTGGAATCTGGTCGGGCTGAAGAATATAGGGTGTTTATTTTGTTCTGACAAAGTAGAATGCTCCATTGTATAGTTATTTCAATTTCATGTGTTGTTTGACGAGTAGGTGCGTGATTATGAAATAAAAGTTTAGGGCAGTTTAGTCAAAGAGGGTGAACATACTAGACGGGCGCTAGTAAAGCATCTGCTTAGTTCGTGTTGTGGGATAGCTAGGAAACGCGCTTATATTCTATTTCACTGTTTAAGTGATTTCGAACAATGGTAGGCCTCCGCGTGTAGAATGCGTAGTGCCCGGAGTCTGATCTCACAGAAGACGGTGTCCTTACAATTCGCAACATTTCGGCACGCTCAGTGGTCCATTAGGTGTATGTATTGTTGCTGTGGTCATTCACTAGAATCGCTTTTGTCCTTCCCAGCGGTATTCTGTATTGCCCAAAAAACCGACATGCATGTCGGCATAGTTGGAAGACAAGCTTGCTGTTACTGCGTGAATATAATCGCTGTCCAAGGCTACGTGTTTAAATATTGGGGAATTTTTACGTGCCCGCCACCACGAGACTTGCTACTGTGCCTGTAAAGCATGCTTTTCTGCTTTAAGGGAGTGTGTTGCGAGGGAACCAACATACTTTATGAAGGGCACAAGGGCACCAATTCTATGAAGCACCTCTGTCAGTTACGTCATCAGCCGTGGCATCAATGTAGAACAGTGCAGTATCGCAACGACGAGTGCGGAGACCGTACGATCATGGGGATTGGCCAAAAAATTGGCGGAAAATTGGCCAGTCACCCTCCGGCGTCGCGACTAGACCGCTCCACACTCGTGCGAAAACTTTGCCCTATATCAACACGTGACGCATGCTTACTTGGCGAATTGGAATATAATATAAAACCGAGGCACAATGCCAGGAAACCGGCTCT
Organism: Haemaphysalis longicornis; assembly: GCA_013339765.2. NCBI lineage: Eukaryota > Metazoa > Arthropoda > Arachnida > Ixodida > Ixodidae > Haemaphysalis > Haemaphysalis longicornis. Next base: position 18,011,273 of record CM023458.1, read on the forward strand.
CTGCCGGCTTGTAGGCTCACTTCCTCAGTGACGTGATCACAATAAAGATCAGGGCCATAACTGAGTACGATCGTCGATAAGGGGAACGCTAGTGTTGCGCGCACCGTCCAAGATCAGGCTACGCTTAGAAAAAAGGCCAGCGTTCAGTTACCGCAATTGAGTACGCGGAATTCGACAACGCCTATGGTGTGAATGAAGATCGGTCGGCGAGAAAAACATTAATGCCTGCTTTCTAAGCGAACCTTTATATGCCTCACAGATGGTGTTCGATGTCGCTACTTAGCGCAATGAAGGAAAGCTAACTTTACAAAGTGGGTTTGCCTAAAGATGATGATGATAATAGAAGGCCCATCAAGCGCCTTAAGAAAACAACGTTTCCCTTGGTCGGAATTGAACATGGGTCCCTCGCGTTATGAAGCCGACGTCTATCCGTTTGCGCCATTCCGACACGGTCGAAGCAGCTTGCCGTTTTAACCATCTTCTTTTGAAGAAACGGGCTGTGAGTTTTTCTTTACTGTAGAGTAAAAGGAAAGAAACGTTATATAAAAGGAGATCGGTGCTCGTGGATTGAGTGCTGCAAACGAAGCGGGCAAATTAGGTAAACGATTTTTTCGATCGTACTTCCGTTTCCAGAGTGCCCAACAAGCAGTTATCTAAAACTTTTGTCTCTGGTATAAAAATTATGGGTGTAGTTAATATAGAAAGCTAGCATAGAGGAGAGAACAAAGAGTTCACGGGAAAAAATTGCCCCCACCTCCCCGAAGGGAATCGTGAGGAAGTGCGAATGCATTTCTTGCGCCGAGAGTACACGGCGTAGTAATTCTGACATCGCCTTGAGAGGCGCCCAGCCAGCGAACGGTCTAAACTGGAGCAGAGCGAGCAGGAGACTGTAGCGAGAGAGCGCGCGCGAGCCGACCCACGGAGGTCTGGCGGTTTATCGCTGCATATAAAGGGGGGTACGCCGCGCTGAGCGCGCCGAGCCAGGTGGCTGAGAGAGAAGGCGGGCGCGCGAGAGAGAGGGGTGCGCGCGCAGCTGCAGCCAGCGAGGAGAGAGGAGGAGCGAGCGAAGGGGGAGGGGGACGCGCGCAGCGGCGCACGGCAGCTGCCGGGAGAGGAGGTGGTGCGTGACGTCACGGCGCGGGTGAGGAAAGGGTTGCGCGCGGCGCACACCGCCGCGCCGCGAGGGAGCGGTGAGGGCGTGGCGTCACGTGGTGAGTGACGTCACTGCGCCGTTGCTACCGACGCTCCTCTCCGCTCTGCCCCGTTGCTAGGGAGAGTAGGGCTGCGGACGCCGCCGCCGCCGGCGGTGGATGGTTTGGGGTCGCTTATAAAGTGCATCGCACTTAATATTCAGTCCACTGAGCCAGCGCAATGGCAACTCTTCCCTCGTATTCACAAAAACATGGCATGCCACGCCGCCGATCCATAAACCACACAGCTTCGGGCACTTCACCCCACTTTCGCTCCTTTTGTAGCACTTTTTTTCGCTTGCACGTCTAGGCTTCCCTGTCAACTTGCTCCCTTCTCTTTCCTCCCCTCCTCCCTCACAACTAACTGCTGCCGCTCGATTTCCAGGGCCGAGTTTTGTAAAACGTAACCTCCGGCTCCAGCGGCTTCATCTAGGAGCTCAGCTCAGACCTCGAAACGACGAAGGCATGGTCGTAATCGTATCGCGGCTTAAAGCAGAGAAGTAAAGAGTAGAGAGAGTACAAAAAAGGATATGGGGGGGGGGGAGAAAGAGTGAGACAAAGACAAACACATAGAAGAAGATACACGTAGAAATACAGAGCGAGCGAGCGAGCGAGCGACAGAGAGAGAGAGAGAGGAGAGAGAGAGAGAGAGAGAGAGAGAGAGAGAGACGGGGAACTTTCATTAAGCGCCTCTGCTCTCAAGAGGATTAGCACTCCGGCCTGGTTGTGAAGGCTTCCCCAAGGTACAAGGCGAAGCCAATGAAGATGTCAAGGCGCTCCGGCGTCCGACGAAAAAGCTGGAATAGCATCGACGCCTTCGAATTGTAGAGCGACTCTTGCGGCTTGAGCTCCCTCACGAGGCGCGGGGATGCGTTAACGATGAGGCAATAGTTTGCCCCCGCCCGCCTTGGTAAAGTGTAAAATTACACCTCAATCATAATATTTTTTCATTTTACTCCCAATCATGATACTGAAAAGAAACAATTACGGACAAGAAAGCAGTGGTAGCTTCTAGGTGATACAAAATAGCTCTCTAGGGAAGATTATAAAAATCCAATAGACAAGCCTGACAAACTTTGGCGGAAAGGGGTAAGAGGATAAGAGGATTAGAAACGCGGAAGATAACGGAAAAGTTCCGAGCGAAGATTGAAACAGCCTGCACCTGCGTCCTTTTAAGTGCAGAGGCGCTGTTGAGGTCGTCTGTTTCGGCGCCTATAAATCTTGTGAATGAAAAAAAAGCGCTTTATTTTTCTTTCTCACTCGGTGTGAAAAAACAGCCGTATCAGAATTTCGGGCAACAAAATTCTGGTACGGCTGTTTATACACAAGCAAATAAATTTAAGCTTTTTCATTCTATACGTTGTTATGTTTTAGCGGCTGGGTGCGGGGAACCTGGAAGTTGGCCGTGGCGGGACAAATTCGGTTATCCAGGCTCTATACGGGGCAGATTTGGTGATTGCAAAAAAGGCAACTAAGTTCCGAATCTTTTTGAAAGGAACCCACTGAACCCACCGCTATTGGGGAGCTTCCGAAATCTCTACACTGAGACGCGCAAAGAAGTGTAGGTAGAAAAAATAACACAGAAAGCATGCGTTCTCTAACTGGTCGGCAAAGGCATCGTGATATTTTAAAACGCGCCGGCATTTTCAAATACAGTGGAATCTCGTTATACCGTACCCGCATAAGCTGTAGTTTCTTTTTATACGCAGTTAAGCCGAATCCCCGAATCAGTTTCCGTTTAACCTAACGCATTCGGATCAGCCATAGGGCCAATTAGTATGTAATGTCTTCGCGTCCCCGTCAGGTACGGTTGACGAGGTTTTACTGTACTCTTCATAACGAAGAGGTGTAAAGGGGGTCCCTGTTCAGCTTCTTCCGAAAACAGGTAGCACGTATTCAGCTTTTTGCATTTTTTTGTTCTGGGGGCATGGAATAATTAAATTTTGCGGTAATGCGTAGCGTCTAAACAATGCGATTATGCAAATTGGTTTATTCCACGCGCTCACAGTTTGCGGAGAAATATGCAGACATCTGCAAGTGGAGACTAGTGCCAGCATGGCGAGAATGTCAAAGCACAAAGGCGCCCACTTCAGGAGCAAAGCCACTTATTGTCATGACAAAGCACCTCTCCTCAAACAAAGTAACTCGATCGTCCCCCAAGGCAGCTTGCAGTGACGGAACAAAGCCGCGCCTAATCAGTGGTAAGCGCGCGACTGCTCCGTTCGTGCTACATTATAAGGCCGCATTTGTGCTTGCCGGAGGAAACACTGGCCTGCAGGTCATATTAACGGCACAACCACTGGGTTAGAGGCTTCTATTTCTAATTGGTGCGCTTCTGAGCACGAGGACAAGGGTTTGAATCCCGGCCGCGGCGGACGCTTTTCTGATGGAGGCGAAAAGCCAAAACGCCCGTGTGTACGAGCATTTTGGCGCAGCACTAAAGATCCCCAGGTGGTCAAAATTAGTCCGAACCCTGCACTACGGCGCGCCTCATCGCCTGCGTTGCGTTGGGACGTTAAACCCTACTATCAATTATTTCTAATTGGTCAGTCTCGCCAAACGTGTTAACAGGGTCGGGGAAATTATCACTTGAAAGAATGTCAAGGGGCCTCCTTTGCGGCGGTCAGAATTCTGATCGGATGACTGGAACACGACGCAGGTTGGATGTTTGTGAAGTGAGCACGAGTTGTCAACGAGTAAACGAGTGCACCCTAGAAAAAATTAATAAAACATTTATATATATATATATATATATATATATATATATATATATATAATATATATATATATATATATATATATATATATATATATAGAAAGAAAAGCACAGGAAAAAATTACGTTGACATAAATGCCCCAGAAAGTGGAGGGCAAAAATAGCCCCTCCGGTAGCGTAGTGGTTATCGCACCAGACCGGTATTCTGGAGGTCGTGGGTTCGGATCCCACCTGACGGGCATTTTTTCTCCACTTTCTTTCTTTCCAAATTCTTTATCTGTTTCAATGACCTACCATATCCTCCCCTTTGTTTCCGAGGTTTTCTTGACTGCCAACCCTTATTTCTGTCTTGTTTCAACGAGCCCCTCATTTCCTATTCTGATTCGCTACATGCATAGCGAGGGCCTCTGTTCTGGCAGTCTTGGTGCCATAGGGAGCTTAAGAGGGTTCAACGCTGGTCTACCATTCTCGACATGTCGTAGACACTCGAGTCACGGCCAGGGGTTAAAAAAGAAGGTCCCCTTCACCCCGAGAAGTCGGAGTGGCGCTGGCTACCACCCCAAAGCATAGGAAAAAATTACTTTGACATAAATACCCCAGAAAGTGGAGAGGAAAATAGCCCCGCCAGTAGAGTAGTGGCTATCGCACCAGACCGGTACTCTGGAGGTCGTGGGTTCGGATCCCACCTGGAGGGCATTTTAACTGTATCAATGAGTTACCATATGCTCCCCTTTGCTTTCCGAGGATTTCTTGACTGCCAACCCTTATTTCTGTCTTGTTTCAACGAGCCCCTCATTTCCTATTCTGATTCGCTATAATATATATATATATATATATATATATATATATATATATATATACAATTGCTCTCTTCTCTATATATTATATATATATATATAGAGAGAGAGAGGTTGTATTTTCTTTCGCGTTTCCCTTCGGTCACCGGTTTTTTTCCTCCGTTTGCTTGCGCTTGCAGAGGGATGTAACGTTTCTGTATGCTATTATTTCTGCACTTACGGCATTTTAATTCAAGAAAAAACCAAAGGGCTCTCTGTAAAAGAAATTGAGAGATTTTGTTCGCGCCTCCCCTTAAACTCTTCTAGAATTTAGCGACAAGAGTACACCCTCGCCCAAGCAAGCAGACAAGACAGGGCCCAGCTCGTGTATGCGGGAGCTGGTAGAAAAAGTAAGAGAACGTCGGATTGAAGCAAGTTAGGCCCCTGATATTCAAATGTTTTTATAGAACGCACCGATTGAAACGCTCTGTGAATCCGGAAACCTGTACGGTGAGACATGCAAAGAGGGTGGCTTTTGCACGTTATGTTTTTAAAAATAGACGGATCCAATTACTCCCTATCAGAAGCAAACAAGTAGCATAAAGAAAACGAGAAATATCGCAGCATGCGGAAGTAGTAATCGCACTGTTTCGGTATAAAAGTTCGCGTAACTTGGCGAAAAAGAGCTATTCTTCAAACAGTTTGCGCACCTGAGGCCCGTGTGAAGGCACCTGCATTCGCAAAACAAGAGGAGGTTGCATATTGATATCGCGGAATAATTACCAGTTGGTGGTTTTCGCTGTTGTGAATAGTAGAAGTTGTTCGACTGAAAAAAAAAAACAAGTGGTAGCAATGCAGGTTCTAAAAACCTTACTGCCACTAAAAAGCAACCGCGTTCAAAAAACATGGCTTCTTTCTTTAAAACGCGAGAAATGGTTTTAGATCTGTCTTTTCCATTTGCGTCATGCAGTTTGAGCCTGCTCTGGTCTTCTGACATAAGGTTAACAAAGAAAACTCCACCGCAAAAAGCAAAGAAAACAAAAAGAAATCACGCATATATGAACACTTGTAGGTACAATCCTTGAAGGTTTTTGTGAAACGGGCGTTACCACGGAAAAGGGACAGTTGAGACCATATTTAATGCAAAAGAGAGGCGGCGGAAAGAGGCAAGGTATGTGCGCAACCAAAGTAGGCGGGACGCTATTTTTGGGTCTGGAGCGGGGTTAGTCGAAGCGCGGCCTGGGTATTGGAAAACTTGCGTGATCGAACAGGTGAAGGGTGCCTACAAAAATATCAACCCTGAAATAGACGGGAGAATTCGCAGCTCGTTACGAGAGGGCTGGAGTTTAGAACAGACTTCAGACGCGGGAAAAATAGAAGGCCATTGGGTGAGAGGACCGCACACGGTTACTGGAACGGAAAGTGTTATGCAAAATTGTTAATCATACAAGAAAAAAAAATTACACAAGAAAATGGCAAGCGGCCGGAGTTTACACGGAAGCAGCTGTTGCTGTCCAGGAAAGCGTTAACGAGATGCTACCTGGAGAGTGTGCCGGTTAAGAGCACAGCGCAGTTTAGCGCGCAACGTTAAGGTATTGTTCCGAAACGACGGTAGCGAGTTTAACTTCCGGCCTGCGGGGCGTAGCGCGTGGCGTTCGACGATATAAAAGCGCCCAACTTTGTAAACGTTTTCGTGCATCGGTAGCGGGGAGCGTGATCAATTTGAACAATGAACGGCTCCGGCGTTTTCTGTACTTTATGCATCAGGGGCTATCCTCTCAAGGTAGGAAAATCTCGTTAAGCTCCGTGAGTCGTAAACAATAGCCAAAACAGGCTTTAAGGTAAAATCGATTGAGCGCTGGTTGCCTCGGAATGCCGGAAGGCACGCAAACTTAGCGAAACACGTTCGTGCTACATACAATGTGTATGAGGTCGGTGATGAACAGCCCGGAAGCAGCGATAAACTTCAAGCACATTTTTTTTATGCGTCGCGAAGACATTTTTTAGAAAAGTTTGAGTTTTTGGAGTCTAACGCGTTGAAGAGCCCCTGGGTTATAACGGGAACCGTAGTGGAGTGGTTCGGAATATTTGTGACCACCTGGGGAACTACGTGCACCGAAAACTCGACCGACGGGCGTTTTGTAGCGTAAGCTACACTGGCCGAGGTTGAGCAGCTTGGCATGTGCAGTGAAGGGCCGTTCCACGCAAGCGCGAGGACATTGGATTGAATTGGGTTGGCTTGGCTTGGCTTGGCTTGGATTGGATTGGATTAAAGTTGATTGTGTTGGATTGTGTTGCGCCATAGCCGCAGCAGACACACTGGCGCCGGCGCGTGCCATGTGTGCGCCTGAATTGCGCCGTAGCAAGTCTGACGCTGCACCGCAGCCGCTTGATAGCCGTTTCGCGTGGCACGTGAAGAGCCGTGCTGAGCATTCCCGAGGAGCAGTGACTGCACTGGACTGGACTGGACTGGATTAGACTGAATTGGACTGGACTGGACTGGACTGGATAAGACTGGATTGGACTGGATTGGACTGGATTGCTGAACCTTAGCTCACGCTACGTATATACTGGCATAGCAGAGCTAAGCCCCTACTAAGTTTTTGCTATTCGTCTTAACCCGAAAATGCCATCCACGGTCGGGATTGAACCCGTGTGCTTGGGCCCAGCCGCACGATGACTTGGCCAATGAGCATTTTCGGAGAGTTTCATCTTATTGTTTCGTTTAGCTCGAAATACTGGTACGACGAAAGCCATGGTTTGGTAGAGAAACTGAACGCAGTTTCAGTGAAAGAAGCTGTGGTGTTGTATATTCTCCTAAACAAATGTTACTTTGCGGGTTAAGAATAAACAAAAGGGGGGGCACAGAATTTTTGGTTGAGCACTGTAAAATTATGTGAACACAAAAACCCTACCCTGTATAAGCTATATTTTACTAATACATATATATTATACTTATCTTAATAGAATATATTTACAAAAGTGGCGGAGGAAGCAATGTGTATTGGTAGAGAACTGTGAAGAGATTATGTGAACAAGCATGCAAATATGTATCAGTATATTCTATAATATACTCAATATATCTATTGGATATGATATTGTTATCAATATATATATATATATATATTTTAAATATATATATTATCATATATATATATTATATATATATATATATATATATATATATATATATATATATATGTGTAGGAGAAGATAGCCGACGCTTGGGTAGCCGGTTACAGAGGGTTTATTCACGGTCAAGATGTGCACACATAAGATCCAAGAGCAGGCTTCTCGCGAGACCATAAACCGAGCGTTCTTGCCAACAGATGACGTACAGTGTCCCTGGAGGTTGGCAATGAGGCGAGAATACGGTTACCCAGCCACAAGCAGAAAAAATCTTAACGTTACTTTGGGCACCAGCGGTACCGCACAAACGGAATCTCATGCCTTCACCAAACCCAAAGATTGACAGCACCCGCATTAAAGGACCACCGAGAGAGCTCCGAGGGTGAGAGGGGCGGACTGTCACGGCTGTCACGGGCAGCTTGATTTCGTGCCAATTGCTGCCGGCTTTTCCCTAATCGGGACGTGTTAGGCTGACCTTGGGCCGACCAATTAGGCTGCTTGAAAACATGTCCGGCCCTCACCGCGACGTGTATGTGTTGCCTTCATCGAACATCGTCGGGATAAGAAACCCCTTATGATGCCTTCGTACCACCACATAGCACAGCACCCTTCTAATTTACTTAAAGTGATTGGGTGGTTTCTCGGACACACGTGGTGCTTTCGGCCTTTCGACCAATATCGACCCATAACAATGTTCAGCCTTTGTCCTTCTTTAAATATAAAGGGTTGGTCTCATTCGTTCTCAAGAAAACCGCTGCAGCAAAAATTTCACTTTTTTATTGGTCCAAATCCACGTCTCTTCTGCCGAGAACGCAGGGCTGGGATGGATGATAAATTACGCTTGTGGCAAATGGTGGGCCTTATTTTAGGGGCTTTGCAGATGGATGATGACTGTTTACACAGTGACACAAGCTAGCTAGGAAGATGGTATTTTGAGGCTATATGGCGCCTGTCGTATTCCCTAGAAATATTCGCAATTAATAAGAAGATCTCTATGCCTCACTGACGGCGTCCAACGCACGGCAATACTCTGGAGAAGTATGGGTTCCACAAGACACGTCAATCATCTCACACACAGTAGAACAATAAAGAAGCAAAGACATACAATACCCGTATCTGCATAGCACAAGGAGGCACTATGCCAGAGCAGTGAACCTTACTGATAAGAATAAAAGGGAAAAAATTACAGGCATCCTTTTTAATACGTGTCTTTATTCAACTCAACAATAACTACTACCGTCAGCAATCACTACACTACGTCCATTCTTGCTTTGACTTTGGCACTTCACCATTTCAATCGCACTCAAGAAAGCTTCGCGTTTCAACCACCGTCATGGTCGGAGGGAAGGGTGTTCAAATTCTTTAGAAATACACCGTTTGAAGTAGAATATTTTTTCCGGCCCAATAACATACAAGTTGCAAAGTTACAATACACGCTTTTGTCTTTAAACGATATTTATACCGTAACGCTTAGTTACATGTGCACCCCTTCCCCGGCCTTTTGCACAGACAACTGGTGCAACTCGATTTATTATGCCATGATTTGAAGCGCAACAAGAACACACGGACGAAGAACAGAGAACAGAGTAGGCGAGACAGGCGCCTGTCTCGCCTACTCTGTTCTCTGTTCTTCGTCCGTGTGTTCTTGTTGCGCTTCAAATCAGGGCATCTTTTCACCAACTAGCCCAGCAAGAAGTTGTCCTCGATTTATTATGTGTAGGAATCCACACAGCATTACTGTAATGTTGGTGAGGGATAGTGCGTAATTATCCCAACTTAAGGATCATTTGCATGGCAAGGAAATACAGGGAAGATATTTTTCTTTTGCAATTATTAAACATTGATATTCGTTACGGGTGGGAACACACGATGGAAGGTGAGGCATTCACAGCTGGGAATATGTGAAACATGAGACTATATCGATGGCCGGAAAAGCATACAGTCAGGCACGAATTTTGCCTGCTGAAAGTTCATTTTACAAATTAACCGTCCCTTCATAAAGAAAGTTGGGAAAACAGCGAAACCTATAACTGCGTTCAGCCGGCGCTGAAAGTTCGTCCAATCGACCGTCAAACTTTCAAAAGCCGAAATCGCAAACGAAGAATGATCCCATTCGTCTATTTCTCATGCACTAAGATAACACGCCTACGATCGATCTAAATGTATATTTATACGTGCTTTAGAGCTAAACATATAGTATTGTACTACTTATTCATGGCCAATGCGTGTATTGTCTTGTCTAGAACCGTGCCATTTTCGCGGTTTTCAGATATCCGTTTGGAAAGAATGAAAGCCCGGTTCCAAATACCTTATCAGAGGTTTTCGATCCACTGACCAGTCTATGGAGGAATTCTTTAGTTTTTTTGACAGGACATCGTCGGTCCACTAAGAAAGCTTTTGCTTTAAAAAGGTCAAGTACACCAAAGCACTTTGTCTTCTAAATGCGAAAGAATGAATGTACAGCTGAACGCCTGAGACACCTTGGGTCCGGAGGGAGTTGCCGAATAACTCAGTAGGCTTGCCTCTTAAAGGGGTGCTGAAGTCCTTTTAAAGTCGAGTAAAAAGTATTTTTTAAAATAATACATTGCGCAGTTTAGGAATATTTACTTTGTATCGACAGTTTTCGCTTGAGGACGGCGGTATTCGTCATTAAAGTAGACCCTACGCCCCACCTACTGCTGACTGCCGCACCGCCGGTAGCGCGAGAAACCGAGATGTTGCGACCGGAAGTAACGTCATAATCTGACGACGGCCAGCGACGTCCGCCGCAGTTTGGATCTTTTCTAGACGAAGTTCTAAATTAAGCAAACGTGTAGTCTGAACTACACGTTGAGTTTGAACACATCATTGTGTTGAGTTGCCACCGCGCGGAGTTGTGGCCATAATGCTAGTGTGTTTTTAGTGATTCCCGAGAACGACCCCTACATAGTATAGACTTCCTACCCGAGCGCCTAAGGCTACTGCATTGCCTTCGCGAGTTGCACCCAAATCCCGTTTACAGGGGAGCTTGCAAAAATCTGTGCAGTTTAAGGTTGTACGTTTCGGGAAAACCAACTTGTCAAAATGCATACAAAGAAAAGCCAATAGTGCAGAAAAAATACAATAAAAACGCAATGCATTGCGTTGAGAGAAAGCCAACTATTGAAAAGCCATGCATAAAATGTCCTGTATTGTGGGACGACCCTCCATGCATCCATGGCTTGGAAGTTACTGCAGCAGAGCCAACTCAAGTCTCTACAGCAAACACTAAATAGCGTACGTTAGGAACTCTATTGGCATTATCGTTTCTTCGTGTCTGGAAAGTATTTTCTCATTTTAGAAAGCGAAGCTGTAGCCGGGAATACAGTGTACTTTAGGCACGCTTTGGTGTAAAACAGCAGGGCCACACTCGGTGGTTGTTTTCCTCCTTTCGCGCACAGACAACCTCGAAACCCCGGATCGTAAGTTGGCATGTTCGAGCCTTGACGTCAGCGGGCTCCCACAAAGCGACAGACAACAAAAGAGTACGAACGAGAGTAGGAAACGCCGGAAACGCAATTCCTTCTTCCCCTTCAATCCACTGTAGGAAAAAACAAATAAACAACGAGAAGGCAGGTGTAAGCAAAGAGCGAAGCACAAAAAACTCTTTCTCAGACGACCAACAGTGTGGCGACCGAGGTGGAGAGACGAGCCCTTCCTGTGGAAGGTTTCCTGCTTTTCTGGGCATCCTAAGACAGCGGTGACGGCACCGTCATTGGGTGCTGACGGGAAGACTTTGTTTCGCACTGTGCTGATCCCATTTGCAAAGACGTGGTAACGGAAGAGTGTGGAAAGAAGCGGAAATGTAACTCATGGAATAAAAAACGAATATTTATAAGATCAACGAAGGATGCACCAGGAATATATCCTAGACGATGTCGGCATGACGGCATTCCGAATGTGATCTGTTGGTGTAGGTCAGATGTATTCGACGCTATGCTTCCTTCTTGATGCTGTGGCAATGTAGTCTACAGGGCAGAGTTTCACTCTGAGGTGCAGAGCGAGCGAGGCAACTCAGTTCGTATTACAGATTGGGAAGGGACAGCAAAGAGTGGGAGGAACCATGTTTCAAGCTCCGTATTTCATGTCTCAGAAGACTGAGGATACACAAAAAAAAACTGGCGGAGTATCCTTCTTGCTTCGCTGCGAATGCCGCCGAGAGTCAATAGACTTAGACCACCTCTGTCACGTAGAAAGTTCGCCTTTCTTTCCTTCCTACAGCTTACACCATGTTCCTTTTCTCTTAGCTCCTCCCACGATGAAGGGATAAAGGTTTGGTGAATTCAATTCAATTTTCCCGCGATCGAACCGCCCGCGCTGCATTGACACCTCTTGTGTGCTGTTTTCGCTTGGAACACGTCGTGCTCAAAACCGAGCATTATTTGTTTTGTGCTTGCTTTTATATCAAGACGAACGAAACAGCGCAGCTGGAACTCGGGCGAAAAGAAAACTGGACGCAGACGACCATTGTGCCTGTGTCCAGCCGTCTTTTCCTTTCTGTTCCAGATGCCCTGCCTTTTTCCTCTTCACCATGTGTCAATAACACACCAAGATAGCCATTTTAGAGCAATGTATTGATTTGGTATTGCCCTTCCGGGGCAACGTGTTTTTCTTCAATTGTTATTGTTAGCATCAACTCAATGAGTATTCTTATTAAAAGAAAGCTGGTGTTCTCAGCTATGTATACTTAAATTTTGCATTCTGTTCGACTTCTCGTCCCTAGAGACTAAACAAAAACAGTGCCACCAAAGAGCAGCGCATGCCCGGGTAAGTACACAAAACACGACAAGTGAAAGCGATACATAACGCCGTGGAATGGCGTTACGAAGCAACTTTTATCACTCTCGCTGAAAGTGCCAAGAAATGTGTCAATAAACAAGCCTTCGACAAGTGCCGTCCGCCGAACTTTAATATAATAATCGGCGAAAAACGACCCCACTATTCGTCACACAGTTATGGTGTAAACACTGTGCTCTCAAATTACACGATTCGCGCGAAAGTAAATACCGAGAGAAGCACCGATAAATCAAGCAAGTTCAGTAAGACGTAGTGCTGGGCGAGTTGGTTCATATTACAGAAATAAGATTACGATTTCACAGAAGTAAGAATCTTATTTCTGTCAAATCAAGAAAGGCCGGAGACAAGTCGGATAGAGACACTCGCTTTCCTTTCCAACAGGACAGCCGATGGAACGCAAACAAAAGAATGCGAACGGAACACAAGGCAAGCGAAAGTAGCAGACCACAGGAAGCGTTGAGAGGAAGCGGACGACTGACAAAAAGAAAATTCAGCGAAGTTGTGGTTTTGGCGAGATCGTACATGGCGGAGATCTAAAGTGGTGCCATAGACACGGGACAACAGCACAAATGAGACACACTGTGCGACAAGAACATGTGCCCTGATCTCGACGCCGGGTGCCGGTACCATTCGCTACTCTTCCTCTACGTGACCCCGTTGGATAGAGTCGAAGGATTTGCGCTGAGCTAAAAAAGAAAACTGACAGGATGAAAATAGCATTCTTGAAAAGAAACACGCAGGACCAACCGCTGGGGATAGTTGCAGTCGACCCACAGCAAGGGAGCCCGATTCGTTTTACCCTGTACATACTGCAGTTTGTTTGTTGGTTGGTTTAGGTGTCTTAGGTACCTATGGAGACAGAAGGCTTGCTTTGTTTGTTTAACTTCAGATGAGCTTGAGAGCGCACACCGCAAAAATTAACCGACCCGAAGGTGCGTTAAAAATGATCCCATATTTTTCAGTCAGAGTTCTTAGGCGCCCCATTGGTGATTCTCGGCCACCGCTACCAGGCTTCGCTTTCTTCTGAGTGGAACTGTGCCCTTTTGGTTTTGTTGTGGCTTGATCCAATAATCGTACGTGCGGGTACAGTCTGGTTTGTGGCTCTACTGCTATATGAGGCGTTTAACATCGGGTCTGCTGCTCTGGCTAAAGTGGATGGGCCGAAGGGGGGCGTTGTGTGGCAGTAGACGGGTCAGTGCATTCCACCGACCTGTGTGATCGTGTTTTTTTGTGCTCCGACAACAGCGTGTTCTGCAGTGAAGGACAGCGAAACAACAGAGACAGCAGAGGACACCTGAAGTTGAGCATTTACCTGCACTGTTCATTATCGTTGTGTGGGGTTTAAAGCCGAAATGGCGAACACGCGTAGCAACGTGGTACAGTGTGGTAGCTGTCCGCGTCGAGTAGATGCAGAGGAGTTTCAGCAGGGTGGCGCCAGGCAGACGAAGGGACAGGTACGTGCCGTTTATGCTTAGAAGTGTCGCGGATACAACGCGTAGAATCGGATAACTCGGCGTTAGCTAAGCGGAGAGCAGAACTGGAGGCAACGCTCTGTAACGAGCGCGATGAACGACGGGCCGTTGAGGGAAAGTTAGAAGCACCTCAGAGTACTACAGAAATTATCGTCATTAAGCGAAAAAGAACAAACACATCAGCCTTTGTAGCAGAGCGGAGGCATGCACCGAGGTGGCACACGTGGCGGAAGGTACCAAAGGGGACAGCTACTCCCACGTGCTCAACGGTAGGCAAGCCACACCAGTCGGAAAGAAGGGTGCCAGTAAAGAGCAGCACGTCGAACATAGCGTGGTAATCATTGCGGAGATTTCAACATGAAGAGGAGTAGTGCTGCCGTAATGGAAATAATAGAGGGAATAGGCGTGTGAAGGTTGGGTGGTTCCCCTGTCAAACGGTGCAGACGGTGACGGCAAAAGCGAAGGGGCAGCTGGCCTTGTGCAGTACCGGACGCAAGTAGACTTGTGGTGATTGCCGCGGAGATAATGATGTTCTCAAGGGGGAGGAGGCAAAACTATGCAGGAGATAGCGAAATAGGTAAGGGACGCGCGGGCACCGTGCCCAAATGCGCTGATTGCAGTCTGTACCGTGGCGGAGGTGATGAAGCACGGTGTGCACACCGAACAGAAGTATACAGTCAAATCTCGGTATAACGAATCACGCTGGACCACCGAAAATCGTTCGTTATTTCGAAATACCGTTGTAATAAAAAACTGGCTGTTAGAAGCCATGGCTGAAACCTAGATATCAAAATGACGTAAGTTAGCAGTAGACGTGTGCGCAGACAAGCAAACTCTCAAATTAAATGATGCGCTCACTTCAAAGCCACTTGAAGAAATCAGTTATTTGCTTCTCGCGCGTGCCGCACGCACAACCAATTGGGAATGTCTCTACTTATTCCACCTTGCGCGATACCTCATCGGGTACCCCTTACCCCGAGCAATGACAGTGCGGAATTTGTTAATGTGCACTAAAACATCAATGTTCAACACGATCTCATCTGTGTTCGATGAAACACAGTCATCTTCCTTCGCCTCGTCATCGAAACTAAAACAATGAATGGTCTCGCTTCTTCTTTGCTTGGTCGCTAGATGCATTCATCTTTATATCTCCCACTAACTCCGTAGCAAAATACTTACAACAAAGACATACCTTCGCGCACACGTGATTAGTGTGAATAACGACTGATCGTCCACCGTCACAGAACACGAGTGAGAAAAACGGGCAAATGTGGCTAGGTCTGTTAGGTTACTGTCCATTAAACCAACCACAGCTTTGCGATTGAGCGAGCTGTTGGCACTCGCCATGGTGATAATAATACCTACTGCACAGAGAAACGGCGGTTTATGTTTCAAGTGAGAGTAGCGACGCTGCTACTTTTAGCCGAATTCGTAATACTGACGTTCCTTAAGTATAATGAGGAACATAAATTACGTGTGTTATCCGGAACTATGCGCTCTACTGAAATTCGTAGTTCCAAAATATTTTGACATTGAAAATGTAGGCAATCTGGCGGGTATTTCTAAAATATTCATGGATTTTGGGAATTCATTAAGGCTGGGTTTGTAGTACCGCGATTTGACGGTATACAGGTTTGCTGTATACAGGCAAACCTGTATACGCAATGCCTACTGACCGCAATGGTTCCGGAATCTTGGAAGAACGCGAACATCATCCTAATCCATAAGAAAGGCGACATGAAGGACTTGAAAAATTACAGGCCGATCAGCTTACTGTCAGTCGTCTACAAGGTATTTACCAAGGTAATCGCTAACCGTATCTCTGCAACCTTAGATTTCAGTCAACCTAAAGAACAAGCAGGGTTCCGTAAAGGTTATTCAACAATGGACCATATTCACACGATCAATCGAGAAGTGCGCTGAGTATACTGAACCCCTATATATAGCCTTCATAGATTATGAGAAAGCATTTGACTCGGCCGAAACCCTAGCAGTCATTCAGGCATTACAGAACCAGGGGGCAGATGAGCATTATGTAAGAATACTAGAGGATATCTATAATAGGTCTAAAGCTACCATCATCCTTCATAGGGAGAGCAGTAAAATACCTATAACGAAGGGTGTCAGACAAGGAGACACAATCTCTCCAATGTTATTCACAGCATGCTTACAAGAAGTATTCAGAACGTTGGATTGGGAACAGGTGGGAGTAAGGGTTAATGGAGAATACCTCAGTAACCTCAGATTTTCTGATGACGTTGCCTTGCTAAGTAACTCGGGGGACGAATTGCAAAGCATGCTTTCTGCACTGGGCGAACAGAGTAGAACCGTGGGCCTGAAGATTAATATGGAGAAAACTAAAGTAATAATCAATAACCGCGTGACAGCACAGCAGTTCGAGATAGATGGCGAGGCAGTGGAAGTGGTAAGCGAATATATATACTTAGGCCAAGTTGTGACCCCAGATCCCAACCATGAGGCAGAGATAATTAGAAGGGTCAGAATGGGGTGGGGTGCATATGGCAGACATTCTCAGATAATAAATAGCAGCCTACCATTGTCGCTGAAGAAGAAAGTGTATGACAGCTGCATCTTACCGGTACTCACCTACGGGGCAGAAACTTGGAGGCTCACTAAGAGGGTTCAACTTAAATTGAGAACGACTCAGCGGGCAATGGAGCGGAAAATGATAGGTGTAACATTAAGGGACAAGAAGAGAGCCGACTGGGTCAGGGAGCAAACTGGTGTTAAAGACATATTAGTAGAAATTAAGAAGAAGAAAATGGACGTGGGCAGGGCAT
The DNA here is from genome assembly GCA_013339765.2 of Haemaphysalis longicornis. Classification (NCBI taxonomy): domain Eukaryota; kingdom Metazoa; phylum Arthropoda; class Arachnida; order Ixodida; family Ixodidae; genus Haemaphysalis; species Haemaphysalis longicornis. Next base: position 18,028,172 of record CM023458.1, read on the forward strand.
GTAATGCGAAGGCAAGATAACCGCTGGTCATTAAGGGTAACAGAGTGGATCCCTAGAGAAGGCAAGCGTTGCAGGGGGCGGCAGAAAATTAGATGGGCAGATGAGATCAAGAAGTTTGCGGGGTAAATTGGTCACAGTTGGCACAGGACCGAGGTAATTGGAGAATAATGGGAGAGGACTTTGCCCTGCAGTGGGCGTAGATAGGCTGGTGATGATGATGATGATGATGATGATGATGATGATGATGATTTGACGGTACTCATTGCTAACAATGAGATAGAGAGGCGCGGCAGGGAACTTGAGCTTGAATTGATACACGTGAACAGAGGGATGGGCATCATTGGACATAGGCAAGCTTTTCGGTGGAACCGGATTCACTTCAGCTCCAGGCTAGGAAACAAGGTAGGCGGGTGCTGAGGTGTAACACCGGTAGCTTTTTTAGGGCTCCCCGCGAAGCTAAGGAAACAAAAAATAGGAAACAAATGGGAAGCAAAAGACGTATGCACATGCAGCGCTAGGAGAAAGCCAGGCCGAGTACAACTAAAAACGGTGGTTGCGAGACCGGGGTCATGGCTGCCCGAAATGGGCGGATAACTTTTCTCTCACGGTAAATTTACATGATGTTGATAATGACTGGCGCATAGCCAGCGGAAAATTTAACATCGTCCCGTCCGCGCAACGTTCATGTCCGCCGGTGTGCCAGCTCTGTACCGCACACCGTACTTTCTGACTAGTAGACAGTTTCTCCAGCTGGCACCGCGACTGCGTATCGGTCAATTCCAACATGGTCCTATAGTATGTGTCTTTTCAGATGATGTACGCACCGAAAATCTCGCAGTTAATCCGGAAGCTTCAGGGTCGGGCGGGCTTTTATCACTGTGCTTTGCTTGCTTTGACGTGTCTCGAACACTTCTGCCCCGCGGCACAGCTTGAACGTGAGGATACAGTTCTTTGGAGCTTCGCAACTTTGGATACGCTGCAACTTTTGCACGGCGGCACCGCGCATATCCGGCTGGGTATTTAGCATTTTTCCGTGCCCTCAAAATAGTTCATGGTGTTGGAAAACTAATTGATTGATTGATTAATTGTAGGGTTTAATGCGCCGGCGAAGCGCTGGCGATGAGGCACCCCGCAGTGGAGGGATCTAAATTAGTTTTGACCACCTGGGTATCTTTACGTGCGCCGAAAGCTCACACACACGGGCGTTTTTGCTTTTCGCCTCCATCAGAGTGGCCGCCGCGGCCGCTGCGGCCGGGAATCGAATCCGCGTCCTCGTGCTCAGCAGCACAACGCCTTAGCCACTGAGCCACCGCGGCGGGTATGGTGGGCATACTATAGGTACACAATCCTAGCAAGTTGGTTTCAGTCCATGTCAATACTGCGAAAGCTGTTGGCGAAGTCTGGCTCCTTTCCCGTTTCCAGCTGTGCTTGAGCCGTCTTGCCGTTCTCAGGACAGCCAAGTGCCGACAAAGTGACGCGGACGACAACTGAGCTCTGCTCCTTTGTTCCCGAAAGATTTAATGTACTTCAGTCTTACTGCGATTATCCTGAAGATGCCAGGCAACCTTGAATGTTTTGGCGTCGAGCGGTGTTCTTAGAAATCGGTTTTGTGCTCTTCTTGGGTTTTCTTTTCAGTACCTCCCGTTCCTTACGAGCCTCATTTTTTGATAGGTGTGAGGTCCCAATACGGTTATTACGCTTCTCGATCAGGTCTGGCCTTCTGCGCGCAATGACGAGAAGGGGTCAGGAAAGTTTGTTCAGCGTTTCTGGCCTCATGTACACTGGAGGACACATATTCGCGTTCGGTTGCCACCTCTCGAACTACGTCTGATTGGGGCCAGCCGGCTTTCAGTAAGGTCCTGTAACGATTCACCTTTCATAAATTCGGGAAGAAATATGTACTCGCACTCATACAAAGCCGGCTCTACCATTTCCTTCACGTCATTTACCTCAAGTGTTTTATCGCCCGCTTGGACGGAAGTACCCGAGTTGTCCTCGCCTGCGGCAGGCGTATCCTCTTGCTCTTCACACTAGTTCTTCGGCAGGACGCTCGACGATGCTTTGTCATTTCGGATAAGTGAAGGTTGGTTGGAACCATGGCTTGTTCTTTGACGGACTCTTCGGAGACACTAGTGGACGAAATGCACAGGATATGGGTCGTTGTGGTTTTGTCGCATTCCGGTAGAGGCAACAAGCGCTTCCCTGCGTCGCACGTGTAGTTGAACGGAACGGATTCTCTCACCGCCGGCCTACAGCAGTTTTCCTGCGGACGAGATCCTGCCCTCACGTTATCATTATTCGCGATTCCTGGCGTCATGATGTAGGGAAAACGGTATAGTGCGTTTTCCACTCGTTTTCTCTGAGTTATGAACGTGATTGTCGACGTATCTTCTGCACGTTGTCCGTATCAAGCACCTTCGGGTGACTGTGGTCCACCGCCTCAACTGGGCACCGAAACCCCTTGCACCCACGTGGCTCACCGTTGAAAGGTGAAACCTGCAGCTTCGGCAGGACAACTGCCGACGTTGGTGGGCGTGAGCCGCAATGAGGGGGGTGGTGGGGATTGATTGCCGGGCGAACACCGTTGTACACTATGTTAAATAGTCAAAGGCAATTTGGCTTGCCGGCAGTGCCGTTGTTCTTAAGTCTCATGCGTTTGTCAACCATTTAGCAACCTTCAACCTTTGGCAACTTTTCGTGGCGCCTGAAACGCTCAGGACACAGATCAGGCACCTCACCCGCCTGCCTGATCATTACCTCGCGGGTATGCCAGCGACCCGTACCCGGGCGTCGTTCGCAAGGGTAGTAGTTGCCCACAACACGAGTATGCTTCCAACTATACGCTGGCGATGAGACCGCTCCTTCCGCTGTAGTGGGGATGCAGCCTTGAGTGTGACTAAATATTTCAGGAGAAAAAAACATGATCTTCCAATACCAGGCCGGCAGCAGCTAACTTTGTCGTACCTGCACGAGACATTCAGTGACCGAACTCATATAAACACCGATAGAGCGGGCACACCGCCGGGTTTTGCCGACGATGTTATTATACCAAGAATGTACCTGTCCAGCAAATGCAAGATAGCCAATCTTACCACCTCCTCTGCTGCACAACTTACTGCCATCCGTAGCGCTCTTCACACCATCAAGCAAAGTTCATGCCGGAGATGGGCTATCCTCTGTAATTTAAAGCAAGCACTTCAATCACTCCCGCCAGCCCTGTTCTGGGGACCTCATGAACAGCTACTGACAGAAATAAGAAACGAGAATGGTGTACGACCATGATGAGCAAACGGGTCATGATGTCACCCTGCAGTGGCTTCCCAATATCTGCGGAATTATCGGCAACGAAAGTGCCGCCGCTGCCGTCGGTTGGCACATCAAACCGCGACGAACCCATCAAACCCATTCCACTGTGTAGGGCGAACGCAGCTAGGGCCCTTCGCATACTTTCCCGGGAAGCAACAATGTCTTAATGGTGTACAAAAGCATTCACATTTGTACGTATTGGTGCCCTTGACCCGCATCTGCAACGTCCCATTCCAACTCTTCTTTGCCGTATCTGACTGGGAGTGGCCTTCGCAAATGCTTGCTCATACTTGATAGGAATGGCAGCAAGTGAGGAATGCAAAACGTGCGGCACGCCGGAGAAAATACGCCAAGTTTTAGGGGAGTGTCCGCGCTACTCGCCTCAAATAAAGACGCTGTCGTCAGCACTGAGGAAATTTGGCTCTCGGGGGCCATTTTCGGAGGAGAAGATTCTATTTCACTGGCCGTCTCTGTCGTGCGCTCAGAAGATGTATAAGGAACTCTTGCGCTTTGTACGGGCGACGAACGTAAACACCAGGTCATACGATGAAAGACTCCAGCTACAATCACTGAACTTGAACGTTAGGTGCTTCAGCGCTAATCATACTTGTCTCCTCCATCTTTTCTTCGTTTCCAACATTTCTTGATTCCTTGCTTTTTTTTCTTGCCTATTTTTTTCACCTTGTGGAGGATAGCGAACTAGGTTCTAGCCAGGTTAACTTTCCTGCCTTCCTTCTACATTCTTCCTTCTTTCCTTCCTAGTTAAAAGGGAATTAGGTTTCATTTTAACGCATATGTTGGTGGTATAACAGCGTATTCCGGGAACGTTATACGCAGACGAAATTCTTTTAGCTTACAAGGAGAGCGGTATGCAATGGGCTCTTAAATTTAGTAGTGAAAAAGCCACAGACTTGGGGTTACATTTTAGCTGTCAAAGATCGGGAGTAATGGTTTTAATTACCCTAGGACTGACGCTGCGTCAGTCCAGCATGGCGGATAACCCGGAGTCAAGGAATAAAAATATATCTCAGTGGGGATAAGTAAAGAGAAAAACTACATACGGACTTTCGGCGCGCTAATTGGCTTTCTGATAAGGCCGCCGCGCTAACATGTTCGAGGAGTTGGCGCAATCGTTATCTCCTTGCGCTGCTCAAACAAAGATTGCGTTAGCGGCGTAAATTAATAAAAGGAGCCGTCTGGTCAGCAGAAAGCAAGCGATCCGCTCCACAGTAACGGAAGAATACCGAACATAACAAGAAACGCACAATAAAAGAACTGAGGTGCCGAGTGCTTCGCTGCGTTTCGTAACACCCGATGCGGGTAGCGTGGCTTTATGAATACGTCGTTTGCGGCTTACTCGATACTTTTGCCCATCGGTTCAAACGTGGTCGCAACTTTAGCGATAATAGCGCCAGGTTTAAGCAGAAGGATGGTAAACTTGGTTTTTTCGTGACTCTAGCGAACAATCAGCAGAGCGACAGAAAAAAGGAACCAGATGCACTCCACGTTCTTAGCCTCCGGCTGTAATTGGAGCGCCACAATGAAGGCGCGCTTACTATAAAGCCTTTGAAAGACCCTTGGCTAGCTCAAAACGGATTTCTTTTTACGAAAACAAGGAAGGCAAGGCGGTGAGTGAGTGAGTGAGTGAGTGAGTGAGTGAGTGAGTGAGTGAGTGAGTGAGTGAGTGAGTGAGTGAGTGAGTAAACGTTTAATGAAGTCGGTTAAAAACAACTGAAAAGGACAATCGAAAGGTAGGGGTCCTTTTCTTAGTACGGAAAGTCGCGAGCTGCCGCCGTTTCTCCTGCCCGTGATATCGAATGTTCTTGATCTTGATCACTGCGCGAGGTGGTCAGTTCGCCCTCCCACTGCTCCGGGCACGGGCACGGAAGAGGCTTTCGATTGTAGGCGCACTTCCACACAAGGTGGAACATGTGGATCAGTCGGAAACGCTGTGTACGTTCCTGTTATTGAGCAGCGCTTTATGAAACAAACATATACATTAGCGAATCTCGGCTGGTTGTATTGCTTGCGTGAATTTGGAGAATTACTCGTTTTACCTCAAGCCGTTTTCAGTGCCTCTGTAGGAGCGTTTCTTGCGGGACAAGCGCCGTGTAAAAAAATCTATCAGCAAGACATTTCTAAACTGCTAGAACTGGTAGGCCGACTCAAACACAGCAACATCACTTAGCGCATAGCTAATCTTGGGTATTTTCGATGCAGAACAGGTACGAACACAACAGCCTTGCTTTATTTCAATGTTTGTGTCGGAATGGGATTTACGACAATAAATAAACACCTGAGTTAAACAATGGCTACGTATTTGCTCGCTTTTCTGCAAATGTGTCGCCTCTGCAATGTAACAGACTCTATCTCCCTCCCCCTGTGCCGAAATGAAATTAAAATTTGCTTAATTTAATTCAATTATCTCAGGTGTTTTTGCTCTTCTTACTTTTTGATGTCTTTTCCCGCCAACCGCGTTACCCATTCTGGTGTACGGGTTATGTTTAAGCTTTGTGAGCGATCAAGTTTATTGAGACAACGCACCGTGGGACAAATGAGAAAGTGAAAACGCGGATATGTAGCGGCTTGCATAGAATGCGCAAAACCTCGAATAAATACTTTAATTCAGAGGAAGGAGGGCGCATAAACTTTTCAATTAAAAGCCTTAACGCGTCTTTTCGTTCACTTCATGACGACAGGAACTTGCTTCCGCTCACTGCTCTGAGCTTTCTTGCGCACCGGGCCGCTTCTTTGCATCGGAAAACAGAGGGGGTAGTAGAACGAAAATCGAAAGATGAACAGATATAAAACTACCTTAGCGTGGGGTAAAAAAAGTGGCGCAGCTTGCGCTAGTGGCACAAAGCTGGAGAAGCAACAGAGCTGGCGGTTTCTAACCCTTTATACACAAGCCTTTATACCGTTTGTTCTGCTGTGAACTCACGGTTTGACGGGCGACGGTGAGGCTTTGTGGAGCCATGCCTGGGCTAGAGAAGCGTGCGAGAAGCTCTGCACAGCTGGGATAGGGGTTGCAAGGCAACGCTTGGTGATCGACATCGCTCCGCGAGTTTTTTTGGCGCGACGTACGGGTTTCGCTCGTCTCAAACTGCTCTGCTAATAAAAGACGCCGGAAAAGATGTCGGTTTTGAAGATAAAGGCAACAGGCGTCGCGCGGTGGAAGAATCGCACGTCTATAAGATATGCAAGAACGGCGACAGCAGTCTTTTCCGCCAAAAACAACACCAAATTGTCATACCGTGCGCTTTAACCGGCTTAGCAAGAGCGCGTAACTTTTTGGTAAACCATGAGCTTCAATACTGTCCGCGGTTCACTTGGGGAAAACGCTAGGGATTTGAAACCGCGATAAGAAGTACCAATACGAACGAACTTCACGGTCGTATTACGCGGAGGTGATTCACTTCAAAATTTCGCACTATGTTGAACGCACTGGGCCGTGTTGTTGCAAGAGCGCGTAAATCAGCCAAAAAGGTGTTGGAAAGGTTGATTGTTTGGCAGGCCAATAGAGCAAGATTACTACTGATAAAATGAAGATCATACCGACGTACGTGAAATCCCTAGCCTGCGCTAGGAAGGCATGTCGCAATGAAGGCCTACGCTCGCCCTCTAGAAAGAAGCAACGCTATCCTGCAGTCTTTGCACGGGGAGGCTGCCGAAAACACCTCACAAAAAAGACCAAATATTACTGTAAAAAGAGAGAAACAACGAAAAAAAGACCACAGCAGAAGACAAGTGCGAGGCATGAAAATCTGCCGCCAGGCGATGGAACTGAAATTTCGCCAAGAGGGACAGATGACCTTGGGAGTGTTTTGTTCACCTCCGGTTTTTTCCCTGTGTATATAGGGAGACTTTCCTCTCATGCCACGAGCCTGAAGGCGGAGACCGAAGGGAAAGCAGGACATGTGAATAGCATATTTCAGGTGAAGAATGTGGTCTGTCCGTTGTCGGAGGAGCGGGACGTTCGAATGCGGGGTCCGAATCAAAAACAGGGCAAGGAAGGAGGCGACGTTGCGTCTCGTCACCGAGAATTGGTCGCCCACTCTTGTCACCCCCAGTCTGCCCTCCGCCATTTACATTTCTACCTTTTTTTGGAACGTGCTGAGCTGTCGCTGTCGCCGGGAGGAAGAAGCTCAATCAAGAAGGAAGGGATGAAGTAGAAAAGCAGGCAAGGGAACCATTTTAAGGTCGGTGAGAAGTTTTGTAGCACACTTCGAAATAAACCATACCACTTCAGTAAAATGTGCTGTTTGGCTAGTTGGCGCATTATGATAGTTGTGAGTGTCGCATTGTTCGTCTTCCTTGTTCTGCATGTCCAGTTAGCGCAATTTTTGTAATTCATAGGCCATATCACGAAGTGTTCCCCGCGGGCGTTCTTGACGTTTTTGTGCAGTGAAGTGGACATGGAAATGAAACACGGGGGAAACTGTACATGTCAGGAATGCAGGAAACTCACACTAACGCCTTAGACTTGAAGGTAGCGAAGCTGTGCGCAACCTTCACGACCATCACGATGGTTTCAGTCCACGATTGCAGCCGTTTTGCTTTTTCTTCGCTGCCGCAATGACGTTTACTCCATCTGCGTTGTATATAACGGCGAATAAGAAGCAAATCTCAGAAGTATAATGGACGAGGGGAACTCGCGCACTTAAACAAGGCGCCCGCAGGTCCAACGTCTACCCTATCACGTGTTCTGCGCCGAAGAGGTGGCGTGATTCCTCTCCCCACAGTCATTACTGAGTGAGTGAGCCGTTTGACTCTAAGGTGCTAACTCACGGTCGTAGCCGATCGGGTAAAGCGACGTACTCGAAGCTTCGTTGATCTACCACACAGAGGTTTGTATCGTGCCGGTGATTTCTTTTTCTCTACACGGTTATACTGAGTTTGTGAAACGCTGGAATCAACGCATTGTAAACTGCTAAAGAGCTTCGCTGTTGAAATGATATGGGCAGCGGATTGGATGGAAATAAAGATGGCTAGGGAAAACTGTATTAACCGCACTTTTCGGAAATGGCTACAGGTTCGTTATGTGTCTTGTTGAGTTTTCCCCCCCGCAATACGCTTTTCGCTTTACAACGTAAGTGAAAGACCGCGTGAAAGACAGCCACAGAGCAAAAGTTTAATTGCTCCAGGCCTCGAACAATACACAGGCCGTAATGGTCCACATGGCCGTAGTGCGCCGGAAAAGAAATCTTGTCACAAAACTAAATAACAAGCAGAGGCATATGACCACAGAACATGAACCAATTGTTTCTCACCTCTGTATTTTCAACAAATGTTCGCCAGTGTTTCATTTGTTATTTACTTTTCAAAAGCCTGGTAAAACCGTTAATGTTTACGTACTGGGACTCCGTGGGCAGCTGTGGCATATCAGCGTTGTCTTGCCAAATGAAAGTGGGCTTTCTGTTCCGTGTAGCACGTCGCTCTTCAGCGTTTTCTTACCTTCTTTTCTTCAGGCTTTGTTTAGAGACAATTACCACAAACCGGAGAGTTGGCAACTTGCTGTGGAGGAGCGTACTATGACGTAGTTCATTCAAAAGTGAGTTTCAAATACTTTTCCACGAATAAATTACTGTCACGCTACTAAATTTGCCAGTTTTGTTGAACAAAGTACACGTACCGCCGCGACTAGGCCTGACATCTGATTACATAAATAACTTGAAGGACTTTCATTCCGAACTTGTCTACCCGTTTCCTCCAGAAATACAGTGCGCGAACAGATGAAAAACAACCGCTAGTACGAAGGGTAGGGGGTGGGGCACTGGGTTTTTTCTCTATTCAATCAAGAAATACCTTCAATATTAGGGTGCTGCCAGTTAGGAGCCCGTAAACCAAGTTTTGATCAGGGGCGACCTTTGGCCTAAGCGGTAGCAAAAGACATTTTACGTATCAACACGAGCCCGCCACTGTTGATCCGGAAGACTTGGATTGGCCTCAGGCACCCAGAGTGTGGGGAATAATTTGCATATATGGTAAATGAGGCAAAGTCTCGAAGTGCTTTCTGCATAGTTTACAAGTACCTGCTATATTTAAACGCCTAGGCTCACCACACGCCTTATAGCATTGATCGTAAGATGAAATAAAAAAGCTTGCATGACCCGTTCGTTTCAATGTAAATGAAGACCTCTTTTAAAATTGCTTGCATTCATGGCCGCCAACATTCGTTCAATGTGATACGGGTCGAACTAGGGAAAGAGAAATGGTGAGCTAGGGAAAATGGAGAAAAGCTACGGGAAAGATTCTGGACGGGGAACGAACAACGAACAGTTTCTTAATTAAAAAGAAACTTCCGTAGTAAGGGCGTCTGATGGCCTCCTCTACTGGTTGCTTGTAACGTTTCATTTCTTGCGTGTGCTAGAGAGGCGAGTGCGCGTACTGCCTCGTTATTTTACAACACTGACACGAGCATCCACTAAATAGTTCTATTGAAACAGCGTAGCGGAAAACTCTCAGACATGGGTCTTGAGGAAGGGTCTACTTGACGTATTTCCGTGTCGTAAGGTGCTTCAGCCAGTTCTGCGCTAAATCAACACAAGAACACATATTTTGCCCCGATTTCCCTCCGTTTGTGTCTTATCCGGGGACACCGTGCGTGACAAATTATTGTTGACTCGATTTTGTTTTAGATGGTCCCACTGTATTACATTGGTAATAACAGGACATAAGCTCACATCCGTCTGGACTGCACTGGAAGGTGACATTCTCTTTAGTAAGCATTTAGTTTGCATAGAGTGCTGGTTTTGCGTTTCTTTGGGTTGACGGGGATTTCAGAAGTGTTCGTACTTCCGCCTCTGCGTTATTTCGCAAGCCGTCTCTCCAACCATCCCTGCAATTTAAACATAAAAGAAAGCTTTACACGTCAGTTGTTGTAGTCACGAATGGCCTACTTCTACCTGACTTAAAATTCGGCAACGGGTGGTTCGAAGCCCGCGCCACTAACGAGACCGCACGACACCACTTTATAGGTCATCATGATCTCTGCACCAATGAGACCATCATTCATCGGTGCCCGTATTGGCGTGAGCAGCTCTAGCTCGAGCTGTTTTGCCTTCCTCTAGTCGTCATATTGTAAATAGAAACACTACCGTGTCAGCGGGACGTCGCGGCCCCTGGTCTTTCTTTTTATTTTGCAGAGCTATCGAAAATATCTCGAAAAATAAACTATGTGACAAATAGCCGCTCATACGATTCTACCATTAGGCCGAGTTTCATTAACTTGTCTTGAAAAGGTAGTTCAGCAGTGAACTCGCAAGCGTTACATAATTACTGCCTGCTGTCAATACAGGGCTATCTGCGGAATAAGTATGGTTATAGAAAACAGCTGTAACTGCTCTTTTACCGAAAATATCCGGAAGAAATATATCACAAAGACGACTAGTATTACGCACAAGAAAGAAGCCAAAGCCGTTGGAAATATTTGGAGATATTACCCACAGATCCGCTTTGTAGCAGATTTCACACTGTTTGGGAGTAGGTTGAATTTTTATTTCTGTTTCCATCGCCGCAACGGCCATCTGGTGAGACAGGTTGGCGGTAACATTTATAACCTTCGCGTCACTGACGCTGTGCACTGCGGCGACAATAACGTGACCCCTCAACGCTCCCAAAATGAAAGAATTTCGTAATGAGTAATAGCGAGTATACGAACCCAGGGCTCTCTTAGAACCACAATTTCCGCCGCACGCTAAGCCAATGATTGAGAGTGCACACTTTACCGGAGCGCTCACTCAGAATGGCTTAGCCCTGGAGGTAGCTTAGCTCTCCGCGAAAAGCTTGATATACACGAATGGGAGTGTTTTTATTTTTTCTGTAAACGACACATTTGGTGCATTCATTTTAGGGCTTCAAAACGTGACACTCAAGGAGGGCGACTAATAACCGTCGCTTGTGACTAAACAGCTTCCAGGTAAGAAGGTATGGATCCCGTCCTCCCAAAACCACTGTCTTCCTTCTCCCTTCGCTTCTCTGATAATGTGTACGTGATTTAGCTTAAATTCAAGCAATCAGTAATTCAATCATTATTTCAATCAATCAATCAATCAATCAATCAATCAATAAGTGTGGCACGCCATCTCTCGATCATGACGAACACATTCCAAAACAAAAGGCGCTCGTCACGCCTTCACCCCACTACCCTGTTTACCCTCTCCACACGTTTTTCTGCCGACGTGATTGGCAAGCTTCGTCTCCGTGCCTTGCAAGATTTCGTTCGCACACTAACGCAGCAGCCAAATCCATAGCGTTCATTTATTATAACCGCAAGCCTAAACAGGATCCGTTAATTTTGTTTAAGTATTTCTTCGAAAACACCAGGGTTTAATTGGCTACATGGACACAGTTCTTTATACCGAAAAAATAGACACGACCTACCTGCGAAATCACTTGGTCCACTCTAATTGCTCGTATTGGTAATTGATGGGCTGTATGCAGATGTTCCCAATAAAAGAAGCGACGTCAAGGGTGTCACGATTGCCATCTACGAGCAGATTCTCTCGCTGAAGAAAAAAATCGCTTAAGAAAATATAATAGCACACGCGGACGTCCCAATTGAAGTAGTCAGGGGAGCTTTTCCGTGCGTAAATTAAGGATCGCTCCGTAAAATAGCATGTAAAGCTCAAAGAAGGCCACTAAGTAATCAGCGTGCAATTTCACACCAGTGAAATTTTTTTATACAGCGCGAACCACAGTTTTTTTCTACTTAAAAATAGTCATAGCCGTGGCGACAAATAACGTCACTATGCGCGCTTGAATTTCTCTGTTCTGATCACAAAATGAATCTGAAACCGTCGCTCACGTATATCTCGATTTGGAAGGAAAACTTTTACTGAATGGAGTGAGTGCGGTGCGGAGTTTGCCACAATAAAATATACAATAAATGAAAACACAAGAAGTAAGATATAGAGCGTGGAATTTCATTCCTTTTTTTCCTCCCCTTATCCGCATTTCTCGGAACGAGGAAAAAAATCCCCCACGCTTTATGTCTCCGTGCTCGCGATGAAAGAAAATCTGACCTGCATTATAGCCTCTCCCTCCTTCCCCCAGTAAAAAAAGAATGCCTTTGTAAGGGCGCAGCACATTGACGTCCCGGGCTGCTTGACCAAGAGCTGTTTCTGAGAACCGCGCAGTGTCGCGGCGGGTAGACTGTTTAGGCACTTGTCGCGATGCAAGGCCAGTGCTTTTTGCTACGAAAGCGGTCCGAACATGAAGTACTCTCAAGAGAGCGCTTCTGCTGTCCGCATTCTTCAAAAGCCCATTTTTGGCTATCGTGCTGCAAGATGAATGTGCAGCCGCGGATAAGGAAGGGACATGAAACTCTTTTTCCGCTTTGCCATATAAATGACTTTTTCTCCATCTGCATTTTTATGAGCAGTACGTGTAAAGGCTACGCGGAAAGTATTGCGCATGATTTTTGTAGAGAAAGAGTCGGATCATTTGGTGCAGGGCTCCTAGTTCATTTCTTTTTACGATGACAATATTTTTTTCCCTTACGGCTTTAAAGAGAAGCACAACATCTGAACGTACAAACGCAAGACGAAACAAGGCCGCGTGTCTGCTGAAAGTTTATTATCTGGAGTTTTATAGAGATAACTAGGGAACAAGTATTGACACAAGGCCGATTAACCGGAATTGTTGCTGTGAGTTCAGTATATTTATACCCACATGTCGTAATTGAAGCGAATAGGCCACCCAGCAAGAAACGTGCAGATTATGTACTACAAGCAGGTCTGCAGAGTGGTGCGAAAAGAGAGTGTGTGAAATGAAATCGAGTGGGAATTTACGATTAGGAAATTTCCGGACAAGGTGCCTTCTTGTGCTCAGCTGTAGAGATGTGAGAGATTAAAAAAAATCAGTGGTGGTGTTGGCAAAAGGTTTATTGAGCGAAAGGGAAGAGGTAGAAGGGCGTGGTTAGCCTCCTAAATCCAGGAGGCCTCTTGTCCGGGCTGCTTCCAGTGCACGCTGCACCAGGGCGACCTGGAGCTCCGGTGCAGAGCTGGTCAGCTCGGACTCCCACTGCTCAGGGGAAGTGGAGGGGTGAGGATGTGGGTGTTGGGGGCAGGAGAAGACGAGGTGGTAGGTGTTGAGAGGGACGTGACAATGTGTGCAGTCGGGTGGAAAGAGAGAAGGGGAAATGTGGGATAGGATGATGTGGTTAAAGTAGATTTCAGTCTGTAGTCACCGGAGGATGTAGGCCTGTAGCGTGGTGAGGGAAGGGAGGGGGAGGGGTACCGCCGTCGGGAGTTAGTGTGGTCGCAGAGAATGAAGTAGCAAAGAAATCAAGTTTTTTTCAAGTTTTTTTCAACCAAAATAATATTTAAACAACAAACCGGAACAATTTGTTCTCCGGTGATATTTAATGGGATGCGACCAATCTGCAGTGAGGGAAACGCTTCCTGAAGTGAATGCCTCGACGTGAAATCATGCGGAGATTTTGGGAGCGGAAAGTCTGCTGGAGCTTTTGTGATGCAGCATGTAACAATTATATCCTTTTCAGGGTTAAAGAAAAAATGTATCGAAAATTAAGGGAATTAGGGTCTTTTAAGTAATTTGAAGGCGAAAGCCAGCGATCATTGAAGACTTCTTCACTGCTGCATCGTCTTTGCGGTCCCGTCAAGTTCACCTGTCATGCTGCACGCATCCGGATAATTCTTAATCCATCCTGACACGTCAAAGGGTTAGGGCTGTAGTTACCAAGCTTGGCTGTGGATCTTGAAGACCCAGTTTAACATCCCATTTGGGCCCAAATAAGTTTTTATGTATATTTTTTACCTACTTTCTTTTCACAGCAGCCGTAATTGGGTTTCATTCTTGTTGTCGCCAAAAAACTACGGTCACTTTTCGCGTTTATTAATACACCTAAGAATTTCGCGTTAAGAAGTCTGTCGAATTTTCATAGATCTGTGCGGAATCGCCTTATTCACTGTTTTATATTTTTCTAAAAAAAACATCAAACAAACCTGTTTTTTAACGCCTCTAAAACTTTTATTAAAACTGACACCTCTATTCAGCTGGTTTCAAACGGTATTTTTCGGGTGGTCTTTAATTGGCAAGCAGAAAGTGCAGTTGAGATCATTTTAGCTACCCAGAGTACTTCTCTGTGTAGTTCGCAAGCACTGAACATGTCAACCAAACAATTTCTGCCCCCTGAAGCCTTCGCACTTACTGTGACACTTAGCCGAGTGTTCCACATTCAGAGATTGCGGATACCAGAGACGGCAGAATATACAGCGCTCGATAAAACGGCTATTCAGCTTATTTTTTGCAGTTCGTAAATTCAACCCAATCAATCAATCAATCAATCAATCAATCAATCAATCAATCAATCAATCAATCAATCAATCAATCAATCAATCAATCAATCAATCAATCAATCAATCAATCAATCATTCAATCAATCAATCATTCAATCAATCAATCAATCAATCAGTATATTCCCCGACCCTTCATCTTCCTTCTGTTGAGCGCTTGTTCAAAGAGCCCGCCTAAAATAGTTATTATATAGGAGGTATTCATTCGCGTGGAATGCGTGCAGGAAACCATGTGTGTGCGCCCCCATATCCGTGGCCAAGCGCCTATTGCAAAGACGACGTTGTGCGCACGGCCCTCAGATCCGGCACCCCCTTCTCCTCCATGCTTTCATGGCGGCCAGGCAGGCCGTGGGCCGCGACGTGAGCTTGTGTTTTTGTGCAAGGCGTGTGCGAGTAATTCGATAGTCAGTTGTACCGCGATTGCGTTGGTTAGGCAAAAAGCCATGGTTTCACTCATGAGGGCGACAACCTGATCTGCAATTAAACCCCTACCTCTACGCACACCTACGAGCGAGTGCGAGTAGGTCGTGGCACAAAGGTTGAAAATGCGAGTGCAGTTGTCCGTTTGACAGCAGAAACTGCACCTTTTTAAACTGTTGCCTCCCGAACGCAAGGTAATACCTCGACGCCAAGTATTGTTGCGTGCAGCACAGCACGATATACCCCTCTCCAGACGCGTATGAAGTCGCCGCCGCAGGTCAGCTGATTGCCAGCCGCCGCGCTCTAATGTCAGAGGTTTGTTGTTTTGCCGAGTGTTAAAGGTTTTAGCGCTCGAGAAAGCCACCGCTAAATCGACGTACGCGTGAAACATTTCTCGAGAGAAATTATTTAGTTTTTGTATTCAACCACGTATCTGGGGCACTTGAAATTGTGGATACGGTGCGGGTGCGCCTGCGTCGACATCCGCGGAGGGAGCCAACTGCAGCGTCGGGCTATGCGCGCCGTTGGCAGCCACTGTTTCATCCTCTGGTGATGTCAAGGGCTCGAGGGCAGGTAGAGCGCCTCCACATAATGTTTGCACGAATAATAATATATCGTTTGACGCCACTATCGATAATCGGGTTGCAACGCAGCAGACGATGGGCGCTGGTGTGTGTTTTATTTTCTGCGAGATGCGGGCGCAACGGGCGTGCGCCGGCACAGTGGCCAGGGACATGGCGATCTTAAGTGTTGCCAAGGGAAGAAGTCGCCCACTCAACTTTTCAATGAATTCTACCTATAGGAGAAAAAACCTTCCAGACGACTAAACAGCCCCAAAGTTAAATCCAAAAGTCCGCGCACTCGCTCTATCATGTACATCGTTCTAAACCTCCATAGAGATCACCCAAAAGACGCCATGGCAGCACAGAAATTAACTGCACAAGAAAAAGCTGTGCGAAACGAAGCTGTAATAAGAGCTTCCATATACTTTCAAAGACCTCTCAAATACAGGTACTCATATTCTACCAGCCGCAAAGAAGACTACGTCTCTTGTTTTCACCTTTGCAAGTAACGATGGAAGGGGTGGCTACGCAAAGCAGTATCTTAGGAATGACGTAAAAGGCTCCTTCACAAATTGAGCACATAAGAAAATGCCCTAACCTGTTCCTTAAATAGAGCGGGTAATTGAGGGGGGCGGGGAGATGATGCAGATACATATTGCAGAATCGACCAGAGGTAAGAGAAATCCCCGATGTTTTGAATTCCCACCGCCTTGAAATGCCACGGGCACGTTGGGTTAATAATAAAACGTGAATAACACGTCAATCTTGTCCGCCGCCGTCGATGAAATTGGGAAGGCTCACATGAATTATGAACTATGCGGACGTGACCGAACCGAGTGCCCTGTCCTAGCTAAACGTGGGAAGGAAAGCTGAAACCTCGGCAATTCGACAGCACTGATCGCAGCCTGCAGCCGGTTCACGGTTTCCGTACTGGAATTCAATATTAACTACGCTGAACTGGAACGCAGTGAAGGTTGTTAGGACACGTGATTTGTAGTTTTTAGGGCGAAAAGTTCCGAAGATGCCTTTTTTTTTTCAAAGTTGTACTGTGGCATTACTGAAATGTGCACGATTCTCGCTTTATCACGGCTTATCTGCGAGCGAATATACCGAGATGATTCTGTCCAAGTTTTGAATTCATATTTAATATTCACCCCTTACGAACACTGCATAACCACCGCCATTGCACTGACCCGCGGAGGCAACCCAATAATATTGCTGCATATTAGATGCAATATTGTGTATTTAGGTTAATTCTTTGTAACACAATCACGCCTTGTGTGAGCGTAATTGCCTCGATTTCTCTTTTTTTGCCCCTCTCTACCAAATGTAGCCAATGACCTGCAGGATCACTTTTAAAGTTCACCTAATCTGCTCTCTTTCTGTTAACGCCTTTTTCAGGGATTCTCAAACTCGTGTCGTACGCAGCTGTGCTCACTCATCGGCACCACCAACGACGATAAGAACGTCTCGGTGTTTTCCCCGCTATGGTTGAGGGATATTCTCCGCTCGAGGACGTCCGCAAAATCGGCGCAAAGCGCCTCATTAACTTCCGTTGTTTCGTCAAATGCGCATTCGGGCATGGTGTTGGCAGAAGTTGGTGTACACTTTTGGGCATGTTCGGACAGTTTGTACGTGAAAGCAAAAATCCCCACTCGCTGCAGTGTGCGAATGACACTTGCTGCCAGGGCACGTTTTTACGAACTCCTTTCTTACTCCCCATTCTTACTTACTCCTCCCTTTCTACCCACTGCAGACTACTCCCCACTTACTCCTCCTTCTCGGTCAGGCTGTCGCGCGAAGGTAAATTATCGCAATCTCAGTTACGCTTTGCACAGGAGAAGGTAACTTAGGTATACAAGCCGGGGTGCTTATGTAGCTTGTTGTACATACCGCATTTACTCGTGCATAAGCCGACTTTTCTTATAACCGCAATATTGCCCTTGAGAACGATTACTTCTCGCTTTCATAAGACGAGGTTCATTTGCAGTCCGAATCAAAAAAACGTTAAGGGGCCATCCTGTCCAAGAGCAGATGACCGTGAATGAAGCTATTCGGAATAACCTTATTTGTAATAACTATTTGTGCATACATTATTAACTTCAAAGAACACCCGAAATTCTCTGCATTGAGGCATTGGAGTTTGGTTGCAAACGTCATTAAAAGTTACCCGGCAGAGTGGAACGAACATCGTGATCGGAATACCTGCCATGTACCGTACAGATTGTTGTGTTAGCTCAGTGTGACGTTACATCCTCTCCATCTTTTGTTTCATTTTTCCAGTTACACCTGCTCCCCAAAAGGTTGTTCTCACACAAGGTCAATATGAGCGGTGTTTGTCTTATCGACTTAGAGTTGTAAAAATGGTATTGTAGATATCATATACAATTCGATAGATGAAACGATGCGCTAAGGAGGAGTGAAAATGTGAGCTCTGCCGCTGTCCTAACACTTCAATCTTAAGAATTGTTTGTTTATCCTAGTTAAGTTCATATTTAGTCAACCTCTCCATGTCTCCCGATGGCGTGGTATTTCTCAAACGTACTTCAACAGAGGTCTCTTGGTTTCACGTGTATCCATGATTCACTCCGTGCGATCACAGCGAAACTACTTCCGACACGCTGGCGAGAATCTCTTTCAGACTAAAAGCCATGTATACTTTTTTATGAATTGCCTAGGCTTAGGACACCAAGAGAGGTCATTTTGAACTTAAGCCGAGATTTACGAGATATTCTGGCCTCCAGCAAGAAGGAGGAGAAAGAGAAGGGGAAGGGGAAAAAGGTGATGCGAGAAAAAGATGACCGTACGAACCTGGAGGTAGAGGAGTAGGAGAAGGAGGAAAAAACGCATAGGAGAAGATAGGACCGTTAGAACATGTTAGATACGAGGCGCAGTCGCATATAATAGCACTGATTAAGCCTACAAAAGAAATATTTATAATTCATCCGGAAGAAGACGAAGTTAAAGTGGAGTGGATCGCGGTCTACCACAGTCACTTAGACTATAATTACAGGATCTTATGCCAGTTTTCACGACAACACGTAAGTGAGGACTTTAAATTTCCTCGGAAATGCCCGAAATTTCATTCAAGTCATCTGTTTCCTCATCTATGCATTTTAATGCATGCAGCCTGCTCTCGACAACAGTGCAGTAGGCTTAGTGCTCCAGGTGGAAGAACTGGTGGCTGTTCTCGCTATGGTCCATCATTATGTGTTTCTAACAGACGCAGTACGCCTCTCCACAGCTGCGGCGACCCCGCCACATGGAAATTCCGTGGGCCGCAAGCGACAGGCCCCACCACCGGATGACCCTACAGCAATGGACACCACCACAGGCACCGACACGAGCGCGGATGCGGAGTTCACTGAACACCAGCGCAAGGCAGGAATCTGAATGGCCGATTCTAGTTCGAACGACGCGGATTGTGCAAGTTCGAAACGCCAACGCAACGACAGCGATGATCTTAAGGTGTCGTGGTGATCGCACGAAGCGGATCGTGGGAGAAGCCACGGAGTCGTCGGCAACGCCAGATGCAGAAATTGGTTCTACCTGTCCTCTCACTTAAACGAGCCAGTGATGAAAGCCGTGAGCTCGGCACCCACGTCTTAAAGATTCAACTGATGGAGCACACCGACGTGACATTACCTCTTCATCTCCTTCAACACGCTACCTGCCGCCACGCTGGGGACACGCAGCTGGCGAAGTTTATAATCAAAAATAACAATATGAACTAGAATAGCCTTAGTGTGACCACATGCGACTCTGTACATGCTGAGCGACTGGTACGAATAAGCGAAATCAGTATTTCGTCTGACATGCGTCTCCGAGTGCATGTATATCATCTTTCTACGTGCAGCATTACACGAGATGTCGCATATAAGTGCGACCCCGGAGCCGACAACAATACGCTCATGAGTGCTCTTAAAGCTGATGGCGTCGATATACTTGCTGCGCACCCCATGCGTCGTAAAGGAACAGTGCTTCTCCCATAAGCCTCTCTGTTCGTTCCATCGTTCCCAAGAATGTAAATTATCGTGGTTTTTTTACGCAATGTGAGAATTTACTCGGCAAAGTCACTAATCTGCACTCGTTGTCACAAACCAGGACATTAGGCATGTAGCTGCTTTTCCCCACCTATTATAACGAATGTGGTCGATACCACGAGCTCAAGGACGCTCTGGGTCTGTGTCCTTATAAGGAACAGGCACAGCACTCTATACGTTGGAAAAGGACGGGCACCTCGCAACTAACCCAGACTGACCACCTCACTCTCACTTCGTCAAAATTCTTAAAACACGTCAGCGACAAAACCGCTTTCAAAACCGTTACCAAAACGGCAACAGACAACGGCGAATTATAGACCACGACGACTCGCTGTTACCAGTTGCGTCGAAAGCTTTGCCCATGCCAACAAACAACAAATGTATTCCATGGCCATCCTATTTCAGGGATGAGGACACATCCCAAAAAACTAACTAACCAACTTAAAAATAGCGACCCAGAAGCACACTATCTTAGTCAAGGCTCCACGCAGCTGGAATTTGCCGTTAGCTATGAGGACGACCCCATAATTGTTGAACTACAACAAGCCCGCCAAGAAGCCGAGACGAAATTTGCGTAGAAGATTGCAGACTTTGTGAAACAAAGTTTATCACTAAAATTCAACCGTGAGCAGCAAATGAATGACATAAAAAAAGAGATTATCACACAAACAGAACATCTTCATCAAGCAAGCATCACGCAAGCCTCAAGCAAGCGAAACCCTCAAAAAGCAATGAACCACCTCATCTGTCAGTTCTCGTAACCGGGCTGATACCTCGCCGGACAAAACACAGTTTCGGGTTGATTTACAAGCCCTCATGGTGGTGGTTGTGGTGGGGATTTATTAACAAAGAGAAAGGCCTGGGGATATTGTTGAACTCAACGGGGAGTTCACCCTCATACAACCCAGTCCAGCGAAGGTGATTGGGCTTTAAAGGGTAGGAAGAGACAAGGGGGAAGAGAAGAGCGGTGGGAAAGTTGGGGATAGACTATATCGCGTTCGTTTCGTCCATGACTCGATTGCTACAAACGCAGCGCTAGTCCTGTTGTAATTAGGAAGATAAATAGGTGCTGGAAGACCTCCCGTCGAATGGCGTCCGGTCCCGTGGGGAACAGGAAGTCTTCTAGCTTGTGGCTTGGGGCACCAAGTCGCTGAAGTGCGGCCCGGAGTTCTGCCCTCGCAGTGTCGTACTGGCGACAAGAGCACAGTAAGTGCTCTAGCGTCTCGGGCTCTGGGCAGTCGGCGCAGGTGGGGGACTGTCGGCGGCCTTGGTGGTACAAGCGCGCTCCCACGTTGCAGCAATTGAGCCGCAGGCGAAGCATGAGCGACCGGGCGTCTCTGCTAATGCGTCCGGGTAAGAGCTGTCCGGGCAATCGCTTGCAAGACCTCCGGACAAGACCTCCACCACTCGTGCCAGGATAGTCCTTGCAGCGTCAAATGACACCCCATCCCGGTAGGCTGGGACCCCTGTCTGGCGAGCAGCACCTTCGGCCAAGGCGTCTGCAACCTCGTTGCCCGTGATGTTCACGTGCGATGGCACCCAGTGAAGTCACACTGGACACCCCTGTGCTTCCACCGCATGAAGCTTGGCCACCAGTGACCGCTCAACGTAGCCGCTGGAGCTGGCTGGCTGGTCGGCGGCACGCAGACGGAGGAGGGCAGACCGTGAGTCAGTCAGGATGATGGCCTCCCGAGCCTGGGTGCCCTGCTTGAGAAGAAGATCCGCTGCCAAGTGGAGTCCAGCCAGCTCTGCGGGGGTGGATTAGGCAGGGAAGGGCAGGCTGCACACCTGTCTGGTGCCGAGTTCTAGGGCCGTGCAGGTGGCTCCGGCTCTGCCTACCGACTGTACCACAGATCCATTCATGTACACTTGCAGATGTCCGGCAGCGTCGTCCTGCAGCAGGGCAGCAACCTCTTGGTGGACGGCCTGGGGTGGAGTCGACCTCTTACTATGGACCCCCGGCAATGTGGTGACGATGCGTAGAGCCTGCACTGTACCTGGGGGTGGTGGCTCCAGGCGAGGCCGCTGCGGCAACACGATGTGGCTCTCGTATGTACTGAGCGGCATGCCCATCCGAGAGTTGGGCCGGCTGCGGTATGGCTCGAGGAGTGCCGCGCCGTCCGGTGTGCCCTGCAGGCGGTGGATGTGGTGTAGCCCCACCTGCAGGGCCCGCATCTGGATAGGCCAGAAGTCTGCCTCCGTGTATGTCACCGCCACCAGAGATGTCTCGGAAGGCCCAAGCAGAGGCGGATAGCCCACCGCTGATCCACCTCCAGCTCCTCCCACCGGCGCGGCTCGAGTTACACAAAGGCAGAGCATAGAGGACGGCGGACGACGCCATCTTATGGAACACCCGCAGGGCCAAGGTGTGTGTGCGGCCCTGTCCACGCGCCAGAAACCTCCGCACGCCCTGGTGGACCCTCGTTGTGCGTTTCCGAAGCGCCTTCACCGCAGGTAGCCCTCATCCATCCACCCTGCCTACCAACCATCTTACCCTCCCCACCTAGGCCGAGTCCCCATCCTTATGGTAATAAAGTTTCATTCGTTCATGCATAATTCATCCCGAAGTATCTCGCAATTCAGCGCGGTAAGAACAGCTCCTCCTAGTCTCTTCTTTCCACTTCACTCCTTTCTATGAAGCCCCTTGTTAACATAGCGGGCCGCAGGCAGATGCGCGGAGCAGGATCGTTTCGACATCACCCCCTATGCACCGCTACTATCTCCGGCGGAAATCGAGCACCACTTTCATAACACCAGCCAGAGTGAAAGCCACCACCACCCCTTTGCCCCCGATGAATACTTAAAAGGCAAATAAATTTTGGTATGCCAAACTCTTCGTACTCCGAGTCATCGGGCAGACTGTCCCCCTCACCCAAAGCTGCCCGCAGCAATGCCCCGCAAAATAAAAGAAAAACATAGGTTTGCGCGGTTTCTGTTTGTTCGGGCAATCCAACACGGACGTTGCCTCACCCCCATGTCGCTCGTTTACGACAACCTGTTTATGAAAGTTGTCTCGTCCAGTACTGGGTCTCCTACATAAGAGCCTGCTTTTAGTTTCACTCCAGGGCGTGTAAGATCGGATTCCGTGCCGTAAACAGCGAAGATTCTATGGAAATTTTAAGTCGAAAGAGAAACAGGAGCGCAATAAATTGCAAACGCCACCGTCTTCAAATTTCCATCATGTCGCAACGACAGTCGCGACGGCAGCGCGACGAATTCGTGGGAACGCCAACGAGGCTGACAAAAAAAGCAGGGCCAATGTATACATAACTCGGAATGTAATAATGCAAGAACAAGGCTGTTTGTAGGTTTGATGCAAAAGCATTACACGATTGTTTTCTTTGCCTCTGGAAGGCTCAGCATAAAACAAATTGCCTACCTTTCTGAGCGTAATTTGAGGGGTTGATATTTATATGTTTTTCTCCCAGCTTTCTACTGGAGCAGTTTCAATAAAAATGATTTAAAGAAACAAATATTTGCTGTTTCCATGTTAAGGCAGTATCGTAGAAATTGTATGCGAAATGCGTGAGCACTGAAATCCCAACCAGCAGGTTAAAATAAATTGCGCTAGCAACGCAACTGGAACTCGAACTCGCTTCAGTTTTTTTTTAACCTGCTCAAGGACAAGTACTGAGGCCCTCGGCTGTCGCTGTGACACCAGCAACAAGGGCTTGTCTTTTCTCTGTGAATGCGGGTTGGGCAAAATTCTGGGAACGATTTTCCTTAATCTAACCCCCGTGTGGATTTAGAGGGCGTTCCGGCGTTGTTTGGTGTTTTTGTGCGTCCAGTGTGCCTTTCTTGGTGAGGTTAAATGCCAGCGTGGTACACCTATTTTTAATCTATCATTTCCAGATGGAGCATGAAGACAAACTCGGCGTTATGTGGACGTATCTATATCTTTAGTCATCTCTCTCTTCACCTCTCTCTACCTCTCTCTCTCTCTTAACGCTTGAGGCGCATTGCTTCCGCATCGTGCAGTGAAGGCGTTTTGCAATCCTGCAGCTGGAGACGCCTTGCTTTGCGATCCGCCTTAACGTTTTCTAATGCCTTCTATCTGTCTCCTGCGTGTATCGCCGCTGCTTGAAACTGAATCCATGTGGTGAGAGAGTTGACGACAATGAAGAACTTCGCTGCCTGCCTGTCAGTTCATTTGGCTACGTTGTTCGGCGTCCCTAATCTGTGGTGAACAAGCGTCGCTGGCCGCCTATCGCTGCTACCGAGCATGGGCTCACGCGAAAGAACGTCCTGTGCAATGGAACACTTTCCAGGGAGCCGTTCCGGTATTACAAGCGCTGACGCTGGCTTTTGTTCTCAATTCGCTATTCATGAGTTTGCCTTGAAGATAATGCTCGCTCCTATGCGTTTTAGTACAACAGGGAATAATCTCG
This sequence comes from Haemaphysalis longicornis, assembly GCA_013339765.2. Classification (NCBI taxonomy): domain Eukaryota; kingdom Metazoa; phylum Arthropoda; class Arachnida; order Ixodida; family Ixodidae; genus Haemaphysalis; species Haemaphysalis longicornis. The sequence continues at coordinate 18,052,210 of CM023458.1, forward strand.
AGGCTGAATTACCGCGGTGCTGAACTAAGGAACCAAATCCCTCTTCTTTAAACTTGCTGCTACTTTTTTGGCGACCACTTGTAAGTGCACAATTTACAGCTTTTTGTTTCCACTCTATGACTACTTCCATGAAAAATTAAAGCGCTCAGGTATGGCTTTTAGATATCAATATCCAGTTGTCTGTGCTTTTAATTTTTAGAGTTTTGTTGCTACCTGGGAATCCAAGAATTATTTCTTAGCTGAGCGTTTTAATGCTCTGTCTACTAGTAGAACATCTGTGAGCTACGGCATATTTTGTAAACTGAAGAAATATCACTTCCTTGTGCGATTGGTTGGGCACAACTACCAGGCGTCATTCTCCAGTTACGGGCAACTACCTGGAAATAAAGGAGCCCCATCTTTTCTTGTCCATTGCATAGCTATCACTCAATCTGGCCTTGCCGCCATTAAACTCAGAGACGAGAATTTTCCGTGCTCTAAACCCTCCACGAATTTTACCTGACAACCGTCAGCAAAAATGCGTTTCCTGCGTACCATATACGCCATGTTCTAATTCAAGAACTCGACACGAACCTTTATTGAACGCGCAGAATTCACATATTCTAAGCTGCAATGGTCGATCGCGGAGGCACGAAGAAAGGAAATACTCGGCTGCGGAAGTTTCCAAAACTCCTCAGGAACTGCACGCCAGCGTCCCTCATTTGAGTGTTCTTTCTAGGAACGAGAGTGACCGGGTACGCACTTAGTTCAGCATAGATTCTGGAATACGTCGACCATGGCTTTTTTACGTACTGGGAAAATCTATACTAAAGAACGGAGGCATTCGCAGTTGGTTCAAAGACTCTGAAGAAACCAACCAAATTGTTGCAGTGTGCCAAGTGACATTCAGAAAAGTTTGCGAAGATTGGAAGTAAAAACACGGATGTTGTGTTAGAATACTCGGAAATTCTCGCGATGCCTAGTTTTCCTAAGGCATGGCTTTTATTTTCGCGGTATGCACAAAACCTTTTGCATAAGTTAAGGAACCCGAAAGACGGGGGGGATTAAAAGACTGACGTTTCAAGGATGCAGGTTTCATGCAACCTTTACATTAAACAAGCCAAGTTAAAACATGCAAGGTAGCATATCACAGTAATGACTCTCTGCAATTTCCTCCAAACTTGTAAACCTCACCTGAAAAAAAAAAATCAGCGCCTTCCGGGATGTATTTAATAGAAACCTGGGCCGGAACTAACAAACCCGGGGCTTGTTCCGATAGAGATGCTGCAAACGAAACGAGTAATAACGTGATAAGAAAGGACGTAACGCTATTGACGTCTCCCGCTTTTGCTATAATCAAGATCAAGTACCGAAAATAAGTTCGTAATTAGAAAAGAGATATAGTCCTACCAGCGGCAATAAAAGTGTAAATCAATGGTTTTACAAGAATATTGACACCTGCCATAGCCGACGCCAGAAAGTATCTCAAACAATGTAATAAGGAAAACATTAATGCACTAATTGAATCCAAATCTCGGACACAAATTCTTAGACGCTAACGAATGTTTGACACTTGGGTCTCGTTAGGCAACGTGACTTCTCTAGTTTTAGAGAAACTTTAATAGGCGTAGTATATGATGCATCCGTGACCGAAACTGACATGTAATACGTTGAATTATTTTCCACATTTCAGCGAACTGCGGAAAGGGCTTCATATGACCTCCAATGTACGTGCCTTAGAGAGAAATTTTCGCTGCACCATACCTTGAATCTAGTACACTCCTCGCGACCTTCAAAAAAATTAAAGCCACCCCACTACATGTGAAAGCTGTCGGAAGTGCAGAGCGGTGATTCGCCATAATGGGCTGTAGCGCCGGTATCGGCTCACGGCTACCACGCAATGCAATTCAAATTTACCGCCCTCGCAGTGCTTGCGCATCCCCCTGCCTGAAACTGCGCCAGCGGGAGTTCTGTTCTGTTTGTGCTTAATTTTCCTCCCGCACGTGCCGGCGTTGCACTGCCAATTTTATAGCGTGCGCTACACTGGCCAAGGTTCAGAAGTTTCGCGTGGCTCCTGGGGAGCCGTGCTGCGCATGCGCGAAGAGCGGTTACGTCACAGGGTGCACAGAACGTTGCTCGCTGCCCGGCTTCTCTCACACACCCCACGCGCCTAGCGTCTTCGCCGACCTCCGTTTCGCACTTGGCGCCCTGGTTCACTTGATGATCATGCGAGGGGTGGTCGGGGTGTGGAATCGATGGCTCATGCGCCACAGCAACACCTCCGTCCGCCTGTGAGAGCAGCTTAGCTCTCGGGCGATTGGTGACGCTGCGCAGAAGCAGCTTGATAAATATACATGTGTCACATAATGCGTATACCATGTGTTTCGTCATTGAAGCAGCCGTGAGCATGATAATTAAGCTAAACCTAGACAACCAGGAAAGCTACGAATAACCAGCTGAACCTTAGCTCACGCTACGTATACCCTGGCATAGCCGAGCTAAGCCACTGCTAATTTGTTTCGCTTACTACCGTAAATACAAACCCAACGAGCGTTACCAACTAAATTAACCGCGCCGCTGCCGGTTAATTGCGTGTATTTCGCGTCAAATGTACCCGCATTTTCTTCGCGTTGAACAATGTGGAGATGTATGACAATAATTAGCGGTTCAGGAGGTTCGAACGCTTACGACTCTATAAACCGCTTGGCTTTCGAAGCCTCTGGGTGACCCCGGTACGATGAAACGCCTTGTGGTTCTACTTGGGCCCAGCAAGCGAGCGGCGACGAAAAGGCGAGCTCCTAAAGTGTTTTGCACTTAAAAGCGTGATACCGTTTCAGGCAATGAAAGGAATGGGTGTGTACGGATGGAATCGAGACCCTCTTATCCAAAAAAACTGGCCGCGTATCTGCTCCTTTCATTGCAAATGTCGTCAAAAGACGATAGGCTTTACCGATTTTGCCAAGTAAATGCCTCCCTTCGCTTTCCCGCTCACCTCTCATGTTATTCCTCTTGCGCCGCGCTCCTCCCAAGGTAAAGACGCCAAAGGTTTGCTTAAATCATTTTAAATTTCCCGCGTTCCACTGATCCAAACCGGGTGTCTCGATGCCAACGTTGCCGTACGGTGAAGACGCGCGTGAATCGAGGCGCCCTACTTCAACGTTTATAGAACCGCGTTTCCCTACTCCACGTGCGTTGCAAGCAGAACGTGAAAACCTATCTAGTGGAACATTTCGTAACTGTGGCCGGTTGATTTCTTAAAATGGAGCCAGAAGATATAGTGGCGCGGGCCACAGCAGGCGACGGCGGAGGGATGTTTTTTCTGCAGTTGATGAAGTATTTAATTTCGCAAAAGTCAAGCATATATGATTTTTGATAAAGGAGCACTGCAAATATCACTTCTGTGTTAATTTGTTGTCTTATATTTGCGTAATGCCTTCTTCTTCTTCAACAATGTTGATAAGTATGAACATTACACCGGACTTAGACGGGTAGATTTAGCTGTGACTATGTGAGACTATTGCGCATGCATTGTTTTACTTTGGCCGGGTGGCTGAATCTAGTCACAGACAACAGACAGACAGACAGACAGACATACATACAGACAGACCAAAATTTCTGGCTTTAAGTTGCCCAAGAAAGACTATCGTCTTTAAAATACGAACTCGTTCTGGAGATTGTACCTGTAAAGCATGCACTGCCGCAGTGTGTTGGCCACCGAGGCAGAGCCGCTTTTAAGGCGAAAGCCTAAGATCTCTTGGATGTTCTATTGAGAGGTACAGAATATCGGGAGGTGCAGAAAATAGGAGCGCGAGCCGAAGAGCGCTTGCCTGGAACGGGAAACCGCTACGTCGAAGGTGGGTATAGGTCGCTGCTGCCTGTACAGTTCGAGGCGCCTTCAAAGGTGAAACAATTCACTGGGCAAAGAGGTAGCGAGTGATGATGAAGAGCCAGCTTCAGAGAGTGCTGTGCAAGATAGAGGGGGGTCAAGTGGGGACTAACGTGGCAGCAACATTCAACAGAAAGTTGAAAAGCACACCAACATCCGTCCACATTCTTGAAAAGTCCCAAGCATACAACGAGGATTTTTTTCTTGGTTACAAGTGTTTGTTTTTTTGTTTCTTTGTTAAGTTGTTTCCATAAACGCACACAGTTTATGGCGGTAATACGGTAAGAAGTTGCAGTCCGAAACTTGACTTAATTATTTCATGCTATTTTAGACGCAATTGCAGAGGTAATGACATCTTATTGTTATACCATTAGAAAATAACGCATCTCATAATGCGTCAATAGCCAAGCGATACTGCCTGGTCCTTTTCAAATAATGTAAGGGGTTTCTTTTCAGTATTGGCTGACGCCGGTTTAAGTGGATAAAAAAGTGGAGCTAAAGGTAACGTAATTGTAACGTCAATTTTAAACAAGGCTTTTCCCTACAGCAAGAAAACTTGCAGAAGTAATGAAATTGCTACCGTGAACTAGTGATACTTTCGTGTTGACGAGCCTGCCTGACATACCGATAGAAAAAGCACAGCGGCGGGGACTGGTGCCATCGCTCGGTGTATCTCGTAACAACCAGACAATTTCAATCGAAACGGCTGGAGGCAGGAGTGGGTGTCCTATTTACTCTCCCTTGATTACTTTCCATTTCCTCAGCTTTCATTTGAAACGGTATTTTTTTTATTAGGATTTCTCAGACTCGAGTGCTACGCATTTTTCCTGTCAAACGTTTTTATTACTGCAAACTATTGCTTTCGTTGTTTGCTTGGCGTTGAGATAATAGTATCAAAGATATGCTGCTCAAAATAAAAAAAATAGAACGCAGGGAGGTTATTTCTCTCGTATTGCTCTTTCAGCTTTACTAGTAGGCTAGTTCTCCTTACATTGTTGTCGGTGAATTATCTTCTGCTGCGATAAGCTTTTACAGCGTTCCCAATGTCAACGACTGCGCCAAAGTGCACAATTATGCTTGGAGATATTCATTCCAATATGCGGTCCGTAGTTGTGTGGAGCGCGTCCTGCTTCAAAGCCCATGGCGCATCTACACAAGACATCCATCGTCATTGTGCATGTCCAATTCGACATTTGCGTTTGCGTCTGTAAAAGGCCATGGTACACTCCCTTCGTGTTTCGTTTCTTTCATCAAAAAATACCCAACTTATCACCGTATTCCTTAGAATGGAAGGTTACTTTTATTCTTCAGCCCGATCTATCATTCATCGTTGTGTTTGCTCATCTCGAGTACAACGAGTTTTCAGCGGTCCATTCCTAACATAACCTGCATCACGGCAAACTCGCTTTCGCCATTTTCAGATATTTGTGTTGTTGTTTTTTCCCCCTGTTTTCTTTGTAACCACTAAAAAACGCAATTTCGCGGCCAACACATCGGTCGCAGCTGTCGTCGTTTTTATAAATCGGGGCTGTTCACTAAAAAACGCAGCCAGTAGCATGATGTGAGAAGGCAAAATGTATGAAAGACAACAGGAGGATGTAAAGAATGCAGAATGCCGGTTGGCGAACAGCAAAAAGGAACAGAAAAGGAAAAAGCACGGCAGTCGAATACAGCCGGCTAGGCACATTCGGCTTCGTTTCGGCTTGGCTCGGCTCGCTACATGCGGATGCTGGCGGGATGCCCTACTTGTCGTCATGCGATGTTGCTGCTTTCTTGCGCTGCTCCGACGGGTGATTCGTCGAACCACCGATCTCGCTGTTCAGCAATGCTGATGAAGGGGAGTTGTGCAAACAAGCGGCGACGCTCGCTCGGGCGTCACGAGCTGTATGTCGAACGAAGCGTTTCATGCCATGTTTGCTTTCCTCAGCCCGCCGATGTGGAAAAGAGTGCGTTGCGAGGGCAGAAATATGTCTGCTCCAGTGTAGCGAGAAACCCGTTGCTGCATCATTGCGCTAAATAAATGCGAAAGTTTTTCTGTCTGTCCGTCTGTCCCTATGTCGCTCTGTCCTGTCCTGTCCGTCCGTCCGTCATCGTCTGTAAGCCGTCCGTCTTCGCTGTCCAGCTCTTCGTCTGTCCGGTCCGTGGTCCGTCGGTCCGTTGTCTATGTCGTGTCTGTCCTGTCGTTATCTGTCCGTCGTCCGTCCGTCCGTCCGTCCGTCCGTCCGTCCCGTCCGTTCTGTCCCTGTCTGTCCTGTCTGTCTGTCGGTCCGCCCGTCCGTCCGTCGGTCCATCCGTCCATCCGTCTGTCTGTCTGTCTGTCTGTCTGTCTGTCTGTCTGTCTGTCTGTCTGTCTGTCGTCTGTCTGTCTGTCTGTCTCTCGCTCGGTTGCTCGTTCGGTCGGTCGGTCAGCCGGTCGGTCGGTTGAACCTCCGCACCAACGTCATGATGTTGTTCTAGTGGGTAATGTAAGAACCACGGTGTTCGCAATAATTGTGATGATAATTGTGATTGTGCTGGTAGTGGTAAATATGAGAATAGCGAGCTATAAACTAAAGCAGGAAAATACTGTGAACTAGGAGTACTGCTATGCTGAATTATAGTAGAAGATTATGCCGAGGGCCACCAACCAGATGAACATTTTTACTACACAAAATATAGCAGTTCCGCTGAACGTAAAAGCTATCAAGTGCGTCGCAGTGATTCGCTAGAGGTGATGTGGCACCCGGTCTTGACTAGTTTCAGTACCAGCTTGCAGTTGATACCGTAAGTAGTCAATAGAGGTCGCTGCAGCCCATGAAAACAGCTATAATGAAAGACTGGATTGAGCTTCTAATAATGTCGGGTAATTAAAGCATTATTTCATGACTTTTTTCTTATTTTTATTGTATATACTTATTTACGACCTAGCAAGTGTGGTCCCGGTGGCAACGGCGCGGCGAAAAGATCACGCCCAACACTCTGCCTTCGACGAACGTGTGGATCTGTGGTACGATGGATTTGGCATCGACTTCGTAACGCGAGCAGCCCGGGTTCGATTCCGACCAGGAAAACGGGTGGTCTTTTTAATGCCCCTGTTTGGGTGCGTTACGCGTTATGCCTCACTAGCGTGACTTCGTACCGCGACCCCGGACGAGTTACGACGATAAACCGGGGCCCCAGAGTGCTCCGCACTTGTTTTACCGTAGCGCCTATGAGTCCCATAAACTCCTGAGAAAACAAAACACTTAATCCAAGCGTTCACTTTTCAGTTCGGTCATGATACCGGCCAAACGGTCTTTAATGACAAACCCTCCTCCGGTCAAAGAATGACCCTGTTGCACAACTCTTTCTTCCCTACTACGAGGACTGTACCAAACGGCCATTCGCTAATCCGCTGATCATTACATCCGCTGAAAACTATTCCCTAGGCCACTCCAAGACCATGTTGAAACGGACGCGCAAGAAGAATATCGGGCAACTGTCCCATTCACACGGGTCGCCATTCATCCTGTCACAGACAACACAAAGGCATCTCCGTAAGGCGCTTACCATTCTCAGTTAAGTCCGCTTCCCCAGCCCTTCCGCCAAACCCTACTGAAAACGTCGACCTCAGGTAAGAGCGAATGGTGAGCTTGTGTTCGCGTTACCTGGCAACTGAAGCATCGCCCAGCGTATTAGTACACGCCATCACATCAGAGGCACTAACATGCTTCACGCCTTTCTCGTATACTACAGGATGCCTGCGGTAATATCTTCAGTAGCATTAACTCAACAAACAGGAAACTCGTGCCGCCGGTAATGTTGTGGTTAGAAATAGAAAAGGAGCAGGCAAAACCGCACTAAGGGCTTTCATTTCATTCTGGGCTGTGTTGGCTTCTGGCCGACTGACGTCGCGTAAAACTTCCGCAATGAAGAAAAATGGCTGCACTGTCGCATGCAGTCTTCGTACGGGCCAAGATTAACGAACGTGGCCAGGACCCGATGTGCCCTACTCCCAGAAGTGCGACACGGCCTGGCATAGGACAATAGATAAAGGGTTTAAATGACTCTCTTGTGGCTCTACGCGTGGACAGTCAAGTGCCGTATGGTGGGAGACTGATGGAGGAGTAGCCAGCTTGCCGAGCAAACCAACGAAAGTGTTGCTGGCGTGTGCGTGGCTTGAGCAGCAGAAAGGACCCACTAACGCGGGCTAGCCGGGCACTGACAGCGTGTTCGTGCACTTAGAGGTGAGGTCCAGGCAGTGGTAGCTCGAAACAGTCGTAGCTTTTCTTCATGGATTAGCAATTGCAGATCAACAGTGAGGATGTTAGTCAGAGACTCGTGCGTTTCTGAATGCTTCCTATGAAATCTGCCTAAAAAATAAATTAACTAGAAAAGAAGGCAGAAATTCTAGTTCCAGGCAAAGTACTAACGTCATATTATGTTATTGTCTGCTTGCAAAACGATGCCACATAATAAATGCTGTTGGTCAAGATGTTACTTGGCTGTACTACACATTAAAGCTCGGATAGCTAACATATATTATGTAAAACGATATAGGACAAACGTTTCCCGTCGTTTTCCTTTATGAGAAGTGCGTGAAAATTAATAGCAAATGATTTGCAGGGCTTAAATTTTCTAGATTTAAAAGACATCAGAAGAGTTCAAAAAAGCTCGCCGAACACACAGGGAACACTGACGATTAATCGAACACTGACGAGAAATCGTCAGTGATCGGGCTTTTGGCTACTACAGGCCATGTCGCAGAAAGAAAATAACACCTATCCTGCTCACTTAACAAGGCGTCCATTCTTAACAAAAGGCTCTATCGACCAGTGCATGGAATAAATGAAGCCAAAGTGCTTGTTTTCTACTGCACAAAGCAACGGACAAGTTCTTCCACCAGAATCCAAAACGCATGAGCTGTAAGTCGCCTCGACACGCACCATAGTAATCGCTCCAAGAGCAAAAATCCTGTTTCTTCGAGACAAGTACGCAATAGCAAAAGCTAACTTCGCGTCCTATTGTCTCGGCGGCTGGAGTCCGGAATATGTGAGGCACCAGCCGTTTATTCGGTTGCCCCACTTTCGACCGCCATAAAGCGACGGCGTAGACCTGATTATGTCTAAGAAAATTGTATCATCTGGTCTTAAACAAGACCCGAGACCCTCCAGTGCGCATCATTTGAACCAGTATTTTAGGCCTAGTGCTAAATGTACGGAATAGAAAATGTAATGCTACTAATGACATAAATGCTTCTCTGATGATATCTGAAGACTATTTGTTACATAGCTGAAAATTTGGGTCTCGTGAGAAAATGCACGCTTACAGGTGAAAGGCTCTGTAAAGGTTTGCTACACGGATGCGGCACAATCAAATGTTGTTAAAGCCCTATCAAAGCCAAGATTTCTATGTCTCACTGGTGACATGTGCCGTGTGAAAAACGCACTGCAGGAAAGCCAAATTTTTCTGGCGATTAGGATAATTGCGGGTTACGTTACTCAGGTTATGAAATTTGGAGCGGAACACAATATTTTTCATAGTTTTGAGAGAAAATACTGCGCAAACTATGAATTCTCGCCAAACAAACAAGTTCAATTCATAAAATGTTACGCGCACTCACGCTACCAATCAGGAAAGCCGTCGCCAGTCAAGGCTGAGGCGCTCAAGCCTTGACGCCAAGCACACTTCTTCCGCAACGGCCAACAACAAAAAACGATGAACCACTAGCAAAGGATCACGAATGACGTAACCCCGTCTCTCTGACCGACAAGCACAGGAAAAATCGAGTAAGTGAGGAGAAGGCCTTCGGACCTTGTTGCGAAGCGCAAGAAACTTTGTCTTGGCGGATCAAGAGTGTGGAGACAGGAAAAGGGAGGAATCTGTTCAGTGGGAGGCTTTCTTTATTCCCAGCGCCGACGGAGAGCCATGGAAGCGACGCCATCTTTGGGAGTGCAAGGGAGCACGGTTGGTGATTCTGAGTGTTCCCGGAGTAATACACTTATCGTTTTGGTAAAGGCATGTCTGCGAAGCGTGAGGAAAATAAGCGCGGGAAGAATTCATCGAGGAAGAAAAAGGAATGCGCACGAGAGCGAGAAAGCGGGCCGATATCAAAGAGCTTGGAAGACGTGTGCGTGACGCCGTTCCGAATGGCGTTCCAGGGCGATGGTCGGCTGCACGCAAGGCGATGCTTTCTTAGCCTGACTGCACCGATGTGGTTGGCTGACCAAAGCTTTGGCTTGCTCGATTCAGAGTGAGATGGCCAATGTGCAGCCCTCGATACAAATGCGACGGGACAGGCTGGGGTCTGGCGGGTCGCTTCTTCTTAATCCGAAACCCATTTCTCGGGCGGCCAAGAAAACAAAGAGAAAGATAGAAAAGGCGGGAGTAAGAGAACAGAAAGAAAATCTGAGTAAAGAAAAACAGAATGCCTAAATATATAAGACGTATCCTTAGGGCGCTATTCTGAGTTCGTAAATACCATTCGCAACTTCCGCGCTTCTTCGCATCTCGCTGGCTCTTCCGAGTTTTTTTTTTCGTTTTTTTTTGCTCCGTCGTTTATCTTAGTGGTTTGTTTAACAGGCACGGATGGAAGGGAATTTCAGCCATCATTAACTTGTGTTGTGCTTGGTCAGAAAAATATTCCCACTGTAAATTCTGGTCAATTTGCCCGGCAGCCGGCAAAAGTGCGGATGGGCACGTTTGCCGCAGAGCAAGCTACGCTTCAGTATTCGGGCTTAGACATGGGGACGAACGACTGCAAAAAGTGAGCGCGCATTTCTTGGTGTGACGATTCGTGAAATATTATACGAGAACATGCAGCGTTATACATATGACGTGCAGGTAGACATATACCATGCATGTATGAGGATATATAAATGCTTGCAGATCTACATACATGAGCGCATATCTACATTTACAGGCACAATGTTGCCACAGCATTGCAATATGGTAACTTTGTTGGCCTGGTGTGATTGGGTAATCGCAAAACTGCGCGTAATTTTCACACTATCGGATCCAGTAATCACCTCCCGTCTATTGCCGGGCAATTAAACAAGTCAAAGCCCCTTCCGTCACTGAAAGGTGGTTAAACGTAAACCTTGCTTCCATGCAATCTGACTGAAAATCTAAGTCCAAAATTTGAACTGCTTCTTCCTTGTCTGAATTGCGCAATCGGATAGAACTCCGCTGCATAACGCGAGGGACCCTGGTTCGATTCCGACCAACGGAATGTTCTTCTTTTATTTTGAGGCGCTGGATGTTTCTTGGCGGAAACTCATCACCATCATGTTTTTGCGTCTGGTCTCCATCAGTGAGCAAAAAAAGCTTTCGCTTTAAAAAAACGTCTGTTGGATTTAATGCAGACCACTATTTTCTTCATCTGCCGAGAAGATGTAGGATAACGGCTTTTTTGTTGCTGCAGTGACAATATAAGCCATCTTTCGGACCTACAAATATGACCGCATCCTGTTGACGTACAGCTCAGGGGAAACATGCCAGGCCCGCTGAGAGACCACAGCGCATTTTGCGTCCATCATGCTAACAACTGGAAATAAAATTTGTATGAAATAAGAAAGGAAAAGAAACAGCAAACACCGCACAGCTTCACGCATGCACAAAGTAACCGCCCTTTGGTGCAGGCAACATTGCTGAAACCAAGTCTTTCTGTTGCTGCTTATTTCTATTCGTTCCATTAAACCTTTGGCACCAGCTAGGTTTTCAAATTTGAGGTGACTGCCATGTCTGCACCGTGGGGACCAAAGAATTTCTGAAACTCCTATCGTAAAACGAGAAACGTTTCTCAAGAAGCGAGGCACCGGTGTGTTACTTTCGTCAGACACGCACCTTTTTCCAAACTGGAGAGGGCAAAGAAAACATGAGATGCTGTGTTTTCGTCATTTTAGTATTGAATACCTTGTGTGCTGTAGTATGAAAGAAGAAGAACAACCAGAATTCATCAGCGATTGCAAAATGTTCCAGTTTTTCTACTTCTTGGGAGACGCCTGTGTGGAGCTAGTATTTGCCAGAGAAGCGACCATGTTCTTATAGCCGCCTCAGCGTCTTGTCGAGGATCGGAAAATTGTTTGCGCTTGGTTCTTCTCCAAGCGAGAAAAGATACAAGATGCTTTCCGTTTCTTCACTAGACTAGAGCGACTGTCATTCACACTCTATCTCTTTCCAACAAACACTGATTGAGCTTCGAAAAAAGCTAAAATGTCAGATTTAACAGCGAAGATTTATGGCAGAAAAACAGAAGGGAACCAAGTGCAGGCAACGTGAACCCTTAGATATGTTTCATTGTTGCAGGAATTCCTCGCCAAGTGACTAGAAAAGGCAAATTCTGATTTTTTTCTTAATGCCAAGCAGTCCTTCATCTTTCTATATTGACCTTCTCAGATTCACAAACACCGAAACCGATCAAGGCAAGAACTAGGACCAGTTGTACATAGTTCACGACTCTCATCGTGTTTCCATAATTTCACTGTTCACATTAAGCAGTTCGAAGTTCTGCGTAATGTGGATTGGCATAGGATTTGTACTTTTAGCACTTGAATGTGGCAGTTTTTGCACAGTTATTTTAAGTGTACATTGTTGTGTGGACCCCGACAAAAGTCTACTAAAGCATGATTTATTTATTTGTTAGCATGCCACTGAAGCTGGCGACGAAGTGGTTCACAAGAAAGCAGTAATCAGCAGCTACGTTTCATTGTTCTCTCACAATAAAAATGGCACCGGCACTCTCCTCTCCCCTCCCCTCCCTGTGTACCAAGGTATGGCCTCTCTGTATTTACAGCGGCCAACCAACGAATTTAGAACCACAATAGGCGACCGATGGAGACCTTGAGGCAGTGGCGGGAGCACATGCGAGACTAGACACCGCAGACCACCGACCCGTAGTAGCAGACGATTCATTTCAGACGAAACCATTACACACGCACACAATCCGGGTACTAGATGGCGAGGTGCTATATAGGGGTTGCTTGCTGGGACCTAGAGTTAGAGCGGGGAAATGTTTGCGCGGAAGTTGACGCACTTACGTCGCCAAAGGCACTGAAAATGAACAATCAAACGATTTCTCTGGAGAGCGTGTGCCATATACGTCCACGAATGAGATATCACGCTGATCGATTATCCCGAAAGCGTTTCCATTGCGAGATCTGCACTTCTCATTGCCAGCTGCCTCTCTTTTTGTCAGAGCTGGGGTGTCAAAGGCGGTCAATCCAACCACTTTGCTGGAAAATGACTCTATGGCGAAATAGGGGTGCGGCGGTGTCCTAATGGCCACAGACGTGAGTAGTCAGTACAGTGGGCTAGTGAGAAGGGATGTCGACGTTTAATAAATATATTTAATGTAAAGAATAAGCGTCGCCTTATGGACGCTCGCTGAAGCGACAGAAAAAAGCCGGGAACCAGCCTGTTCCCTTCGCTCGTTATTCGTACACTAACGGTTGCAGTAGCTGCCGCAAATAAATTCGCATATTGAGGGGGGGGGGGTTAAATGTTTGTGGATATCTCTATGGAACCAAAGGAAGTGCATCTTAGAAAAAACAGAAAACTTAGTTGATAAAGGCAGTGGCAGCCTGTGCGTTTATCTTAACAAGCAATAAAGGCATAACAGTATTTTTTTATTACTACTGCCTCAAAAAAGCTCTTGTATGACATGGTTTTTGCATGTACATAGAATGCTTAGAGAGAATAAGATATATTCTACAAATATAGATGTCTGTATAAGTAAACAACAGGTCGGCAAAACGGAGCATCAGCATGCGACACGAGTTCCAAGGACCAAACTACTGGCAGGCAACGATCAGCCCAATGGGCGGTACAGCCGCCATCCCAATAAAACGCCTTAAAGAAAGAACCATTGGCACAAGGAGCACTAGGTTCTGCCTCTACGCAGAGGAAAAAAAGCGTTGGATATTATGGTGCTGAAAGTTAAGAGCCCGTAAACCGATTTGTGGGGACGGCCTATTGCCAAGCTGCAGTGAGAGCTCTTTTATCGTATCAACAACCTACCGCCAGGTTGACTTCAAAGAATTGAATAAGGCTCCGGCACCCACATGCAGAGACGAATTTGCATTTATGGTAATGAGAACAAACTCGGAAGACCTTATCTGAAGTTTACAATTTTAACTATGTTAAACAGCGTTAGGCTAAGCACACGCCATGTAGCAACCTCTGTGAAAGAGAAAGACGAAAACTAGCACAGTCTTCCAGTTTTAATTCATTGTTAGAATTCTTTGTAATTTCATTTACTCCCTGTCGCTGCTTTCATCGAATTTGCCTTACCTAGGACTAGAAACAGCGGGAACATTCTTGAAAAGGAGGCGAGCACGACGTGTGTGGAATGAAGCTCAGTGGTAAAGGTGTCCAGTTGTCTCTCCTGTGTGTTGCACGTACAGTACACTTTTGTCCCGAATCTTAGAGCTCAGTATGCGTATTCATTCGACTTAGCTTGATAGCAGTGTCCCAAGTTTAGGGCGAGAAGTTTTAAATAGGTGGCGTGAAGCTGAGACGGGGAGAATAAAGGTGTCCCTTGAAACCTTTTCTCACGGCGACGCGGCGATGATGATAATTGAGGTGGGCTGGAAAGCAACAATAATAGCCACTTTAACGTGCTGTCACGCACATCGTGAGCAGTTTTATTTGAGTTAAGATTAAGGGAAAATTGAGGAGGAGTGCATTTGAACCTTTTGTATTTATAATGACGACGAGGCTGATGAAAATGGTTATGAAATGATAACAAAGATCATGATGGTGATCACCGTAATGATCACCTTGAAGGATCCTAAGAAATGCGACAATAACAACTTCGCTGCACTTATGTCTCCGACAGCGCGGGAATCAAGGTCTCAAAATCGTTGAAGAACGCGATCTGCTTTGTTGTTTTTTTTTCTAGTAAAAAGTTAATAGGTGATTCGCCTCTGCCCAGCAAAAGTGCTTCACGGGCATTTTAATAAAACATGCTTGAAACCATAGAAATACTTACCGGAGTTTTGCGCACCCAAGCTTCGTTTTGGCAATGAGGCGATGTATTGTGGAGGATTGTTCGTATTTACAAAAACAAAAAAAAACACTAGGCGTTTGTCATTCATGCAAACACTACGTGTTCTAGGGATTGACAATTCTGTTTAAAAATCCTGGCGCATCTCCACTGAGGATTCGAAAATTTTGAGCGAGCTTTTTTTCTGAAGTGACACTCAATCACTTCTCGTCTGCAAGGGCAGGAGGCTAATGAATTTCTCACATTGTATACACTCTCATGCTCGGGGTACTTTTCTACAGGCAAAATTATAGGAGCGCTGTATACAATGTCACGCGAACAGAGCCTCATACCCGACGACCCTCGCACAGAATTTATCACGAGCAATAAAAAGCATGGTGAACCAGGGCATAACGCTTGAGAACAAGAACATGCTCGCAGTGGATAATACATTTTAATTTCCTGGCTTCTGGCTACGGTCCTTTTAAACAGCATTTAAAATTCCCAGGTGACCTCGTGGTCCCCTCGGAGGTTGCGACCTTATGCCGTCCTCGATCTATTTCTTTCGCCCTGTTTTGATGTGGCGGTGAATGCGCCTGTAAACATACTTTAAAATGCACATTTCCCATAGCGTTTACTTGTATTTGAAGGATGCGACGTTATTCGGCTATTCATCGTTTCTTTTCGCAATTTTGTAAGGTACCGGGTAGTTCGTGTGTTAATTCACTTAAAATACAAAGGGTTCATTCCTCTGCCAGTCTCCTGAATACGCGACTTTCTTAAGGTATACATCATTTTTGCAATACTCCCTGTCGGCGATTGCTAGAGCAATTGTAAAAGCTCTAGGTGGGTTAGTGGGCTGTCTTTTTGTTCTTTGTAGAGTCCCAAATGTCGTCGAACGACACCTCCTCAGAGAAGGAGGGGGTATTACTGGTGGGTAAGTTCGCTGCTGGAAATAGTCGGGTTGAGAGAAATGTCCGTTTAAGCGCCAGTTTTTCTGCACCGCCTGCGTACAGGGGTAACTGTTTGTAGAGCCAAGGTAATTCACACCAGTTATTTAGGCCTGGCTGGTCGATGTAGTGTTCTGCTACTGCTGAAGAAGGTAGCATGAGGCCCGAAACATTGCGATAGAATTAACGCGAACTGCGAGCGAGACATGGAGCATAACTGTATTTTTCTAGAGGAGAGATTTATGATTAAATAGTACGACTAATGAACATAACGCCACCCACCCCTCAAAAAAAAGAAAAACACACGCCCGTATGTGCACTCGCACGTGTCCAAGAAAGCCAGCAGAAGAGACGCGCTGTGTCGTAGCGTGCAGCCACTCCGTATCGATCGAGGCATGACACGCGCCTGTTTCTGAGACGAGCAACAAGCTATAGCCACAGCAAAGACGCAGAAGCGTTTATGTCTCAACAGGCTAGCCGCAGCCGTCGCGGAGGGAAATTGAAGCCTCCCTATCTCGTCGAACAACGTCGGGTCGTCGTACGGGGGATTGCTGGTCTCCAGTGTAAGGCCCTTTGTCTCTGCGCTGACGTTTTCTGGGTGGACTGTAATGACTTTTGGCAAGCCGCAATTCTTGTGGACATTCCTGTCCTCTCGTGTGGGCGTATTTCCCAAGCTGTAATAATACATTCTCCTGTTCCTGCGAGAAGTTGCCGCAAAAAATTCTGCCGCAGGGACCGGCGATGCGCTTGCACCATGAGACATGTATAATCGATAGATCCGCGTTTGTCTAGCGGAGACTGACGCGATCGCCACGTGTCACCTCTTAGGGGCTTATTGAGGCAGGGGCCGCACAAATAAGGCGCCGTTGTGTTAAAACTTACATCTTCGGGAAAATTAGAAATCGTCATCGTCGACGTAGTGACAATGGGGTGGGCTAGTTCAGGTATGAGTTTCGGTAGGACAGTGTGAAGTTGCTTCAAACTAACTAATTTATGGTACGATCCTATACAAGTAATAGTAATTCAGTGGTGCTTCATTTCTTGCCAAAACGTTCCATCTGAAAAGCTCAGAATTAAAAAAAAACAAATTTTCGATAATACGAACAAATACACACAAACAAAAAAATAAACTAAACCCAGTATTAATAATGGTAACTACATTGTAGTTTCAACTTGGGGTAAAAATTATTGCACCATAAAGTGGGCCCTCTTAATAAAGTTAGCCCTCTTAATATTAATGTGCAACATTCGTAAACCGTTTCGCCCGTCCCCTCTTTATAATGTATTAGGCTCTCAGGGCAAATGAACGAAAGGAATTATTCATACGTACAGTGCACCTTAATACATCACTGCAAGTTGGCTTAACCGCAACGCTTCAGAAGAAGAAACCTCCCACGACACTTCCCAGGCCTGGCCCGAGACCTACTTCCCGGCAGAGGACAGGAAAGAGCGCCATCAGGAACGAAGACCGTATATGAAGACACTCCTAATAGCCCGCAGAGAACTCCCCAGACCACCACATTCCCTTCCGAGGAAGTACACGACACTCCTAAGGCAAGCACAAACACACTCCCTACCAAACGACTGCACTCTGCATCAAATACAGAACAATCCAAGCAAACCGCATTGCCAAGTGTGCGGCTCCATGCCCACCTCACCCACACTTACTGGACCTGTCCCAGAGCACACACACCGCAACGTCACTCACTACCCCATCACATTTCCTCCTGGGAGGACTGGGTTGCCCACCTCGGCAAGACGACCTCTTCGTCGACAGCTCTACTTCAGCACCTGCTCACCATCAGGGGGGAGGTAGTTTGAACGCAACCTCCGAGAGCGCGTACCCAGACATGGGTCGTATTATAAACGTTTACTCTCTCTCTCTCTCTCTCTCTCTCTCTCTCTCTCTCTCTCCTCTCTCTCCTCTCTCGTCCTCGGTCTTCATCTCTCTCTCTCTCATCTCCTGCTCGCTCTCTCGCATCTCTCCCACTGTGGTGCTAATCAGAAATTTGGGTGAGTGGCGAGTCCCAGCGTAGTATATGAGCATAAAACAGAATCTGCGAAAAGACCACGGCGTAAATCCACGCCTTGCAGCACTGTTTTAATATCAGGCGCATCTACCTTATAAACTTGGTCTTGTCGGGATGAGATCTAAGGCGCAGGACAAATGTATGAATTATGCACTCAGAGCTACGCTAACGCACACTTCTACCTAGTGCTTAATTCTACATTTCAATAACGGTAATACACGGGAGAGTAAAGTGATGTGAAGTGAAGAGCAGTGGAGAGAGGTAAAGTGAAGATTGTATTGGATTGAATAAACTTTATTTAGGCCGGAAGAACGCCGTTTTTACGCGCCGCGCCGCGAGGGCTCGGCGTCGTCCTGGTGGCTACTCATCCCAGACGTGAGCTCGCCGTTGCCGACTCGTGAGTCTCATGCCTTGCGAGCGCCCGCAGGACCTGCCGGACGGCCCAGCGTCGATGCTCGTAGGTGTAGCTCTTAGCGGCTTCTTCAAGCCTTGGCGGGATGGTTCTTGACGGGGGGCTTCTTTAGGGTTAAGAGCTGGCACTTAAGAGCTGGCACTTGTCGGTCGGGTACGCCTCTAGATACATTCGATGCATCAGAGCCGTGGTTGGTAGGGACCCGGTTTGAAGCTGCCTTAGTAGCACTGCCTCCGACCGGCTCAACGCCGGGTCCGGAGGTTGGAAGGTCCTACGAGCCAGGCGGTAGGCTTTGGTGATTCCGCAATAGTCTGTTATTCTGTCCTTAGCACCGAACCACGTTGGAGGGTCAGTTGCGGGGGCGCGGTTGGTGAACGCTCGTGCCTCCGCGTGTACCGTCTCGTTGTGATTTGCGTTCTTTTTGTTGCCCTGCGGCATAACGGTGCACAATTCACCCGTACACGAACAAGTTTGCTTCGCGTATTTACTCGACGTGTCCTCGCCTGAATGCGCCGGGATACACTTGACTCGAACAGTTCTTGGGCCTTCTAGACGTGCATTGCGTAGCACCTGCAAAGCGTCTTTAGACAAACACGACAAACTCCTCCTCTGTATCCGCGTCCTTGGCCCTTCCTTACTTTCCCTTGCGTCGAGTCCTTTAGCGTTAGAAAAATGTCTTCATTATTACGTAACCCACAATCCGAATTGTTTGCCGTAAAATACCTATGGCAAAGCGTTTTACCGAGCGACGCTACGTTTAATCAAACGGGCTTTACCACACCTGCGAAAGCGCCCGTTTCCGAAGCGACCAACTTTATCAGTCCCGCCGGCCTCTCCAAAGTTCTCGTACGGCTGAAAACTAACTCCATGTCTGTTTGCCAATGAATTCCTTAATTTCAATCAGAGCGTCCGATTGTTTGCGTAGGGCGTCTCGGTGCCCTGTAAAGTAGGGCCTGGACTTTCCTGTCACTCGAAACCACGTACATTCGTTGAAACCAACCTCCGTTCGCCTAGTTAACGCCGACTTCCGATTACTACATCTTTGGGAGCAATCCTTAAATCACATGCCAAGTTCGAGAGCGGCCGTGCCCTAACCTCTGCGAGGAATTTCGCCACCGTGCACTACTCGTTCAATGCAACAATTGCCGCTACTGGCGAGCTGCAGCATAGGTGCGTTGGTTTCATTATAAACACGTTCGTTATAAACGTCGCACAAATTTAAACGTTCCTTCAATTTGATTCTAGAAGCAAATTTTTCGGAAATACGGTTTTATAACGAACGCTTATGAAGACGCCTAAACCCTCCCTGCAGTCTCTTCGCTCTACCGATCCCAACTTTTAGGTTCGGACGTCGAATGGTGTTTAACGTTGGGAAAAATGTTAGGCAGACACCGACAGGACAATTCATTGAGGCACACCAATTTTAATGTCTCTAGTGATAGAATTACATTTTAGAGATAATTTTTTTACCTCTTCCAGCCAAGGGTTCTGTCGCGACCATTCGCGTCAACAGAAAACGCCCGCGAACAAATAAAAGAAACTACTGGAACCACTAGGAATCGAACCTTTAATGAACAGAGAAACGGAGTGAGAGCCCGTTCTCTTACCAATTTATTATACTTATGTTTATTGTTTTCGCTGTCACTCGCAACAGGCCAACTGCCCGACGCTTGGAAAAAAGGGAAGGTCATTCCAGTCTTGAAAACCGGTAACAAAAACTCGCCTCTAAATTATCGTCCCATCTCCTTAGCTTCAGTGCCTTGCAAAATCATAGGACACGTCATATTCACTCACATTATCAGTTTTCTTGACAAGGTTAATTTTTTTCATCTTGCAAAACATGGCTTCCGAAAAGGGTTTTCATGCGAAACTCAACTAGCACTTTTTGTCCATGACCTTCATTCCAATCTAGATAATAACTTTCAAACCGACGCCATATTTCTGAGCACGAGGTCGCGGGTTCTATTCCCGGCCGCGGCGGCCGCTTTTCTGATGGAGGCGAAAAACAAAAACGCCCGTGTGTACGAGATTTCGGCGCACGTTAAAGATCCCCAGGTGGTCAAAATTAATCCGGAGCCCTCCACTACGGCGTGCCTCATCGCCTGCGTTGCGTCGGCGCGTTAAAGCCTACAATCAATCAATCGACGCCATATTTCTAGATTTCACCAAAGCATTCGATAAGGTACCCCATAAACGCCTGTTACTAAAACTTTCCCACTTAAACTTACACCCCGCAGTCTTAATCTGGATCCAAGAATTTTTAAATAACCGTTCCCAATCTGTCCTTGTAAATAATCAGCTCTCCAATTTTATTCCAGTTACATCAGGTGTCCCTAGGGTTCCGTCCTTGGCCCCTTGTTATTTTCTAATATATATTAAACGACCTCCCAACGAACTTAACTTGTAACATACGCATGTTTGCTGATGACTGCGTTTTGTACCGCACAGTAACTAATGTATCCGATCAAATTAGCCTCTAATGTGACCTTAACCAAGTACACAGCGTTGGTGTGAACACTGGCAAATGGAACTTAATCCTAACAAATGTAAACTTAATGTCGTTTCAGCGTCGCCATAACCCGCTGACCACTTCCTACATAATTTCTAACACTAATGTTCAACTTGTGCAATCATACAAATACCTTGGCCTAACTTTGTGCAGTAGCCTAACTTGAACTGAGCATATTCGGACTATCATCGCAGCTGCTAATCGTACTCTCGGCGTCCTAAAACGTCATCTGCGCAACGCACCTCGCCATGTAAAATTACTAGCTTAATCAATCCCTCGTAAGAAGCAAGCTCGAATATGCGTCGTCAATTTGAACCCACACCACGCGTATCTTATTACTGCACTCGAATCACTTCAAACCGGGCTACTAGATTCATTCATTCCTCATATGCCTATCACATTAGCGTGTCATCTTTAAAAGCAGAAATTGGCCTGTCCCTTCTGTCTTCCCGCCGTCGCATTGCTCCCCTTTGCTTGTTTCATAAACTTTTTCACAGTCCACTTGCAATCGAACCTTACATCTCCCCCCCATTTCGCAGATCACATCGCATTGGCCATATCTTCAAGTACCCCGTCAACGTTTCCCGCCCCGTTACTTTTGCTGCCTCATTTTTCTTCGCTGCAGCAAAAAGACAGGAATGACCTCCCCCACCATATTGCAGCAATCACCTGTCCATCAACATTTATGATAGGCGTCACAGCCATTTTTTTCAAACTAATTCATGGCTTTTTTGTACGTTTTTTTGTAACCCCACCCCTTATATATTGTCCCTCCGGGGACCTTTAAGGTAATGAAATGAAATGAAATGAAATGATATTGAGCTACGAGCGCACGCGGAGACGAGGGAGACAGACGGTGTACTCAGCGAGCACGGCTGCGGGTTTGCCCCCGGCGTTCCCGCTGAAGGCCACGTGATAGCGTCACACGACCTCTCTTGATGCTCTTTGTAGAGCCACGCCTGTGAATTCGAGTGCCGTCGCATGGGTAATTGTCGTGGGTGTCGTGTACAGCTTCGCTTTCCAACCACTTTCACAGGGTTTATTGGCACGCATTTTTTTCGTTTGCGTTATATATTTGTGTTGGGGAGCTCAGGAACGCATTAGGTGAGTGCCAGTGCGGAATAAGCTAGCGCCATCTGGTAGCAACTTGCGTTACTTTATTAAGAATGGGGAGAATGCAGATGATCCGCGTTTAGGTGCTTACAGACGTTCAGACATAACACCAGACTTGATCTGACCATAGAGAAGATAGAACAAAGGTCACTGACCAAATAAACAATACACATTGACGTTTCTGGAGTGCTACGACTCCGTTGTTCACAACGAAAAATGAGCATGTATGAGCATATATTGTTACCGTGTTGTGGTATTCACACAGCATACGGAAACAAGAGAGTAGGTTTTCTGAATGCTTAGTATTTTTGAACGTCCACAAGCTGTTCTCCGCCGTCACCATATTTTTTAAGTTTCTGCTGAGCTTAGTTAGGCACCGGAAAAATTTAATAACAGGGAAGTAGTAATTAAGATATGCAAAATCTGTCCTACAAATCTGACACATCCGAAACCGCATTACTGCATATATACAATACACTATCAATATTCATGATAAAACAGAGATACGTGTATCTCGATGCCATCCTTTGTCAAATGCGCAAACGCAGTCAGTTTCCAGCAGTAACAGTTTTTAGTTACCCTTTCCACCACTGATGATGTCAAGGATAAGTGTAACGGTTGAACGCCACTCATTCATTATACGCCCACCACAACATGTTCAATGCCAATCCATTTTACGTAGATATTTATTCCTCGAATTAGAAGTTCAACTTAACACTGAATTTAAACTTTGAATTCCCGGTACAACCTCCCAATATTGATGCATTAAACCAATGTTGCTTCAATTATACCGACAAAAGCACAATAAAAATCGCAGTCACTTCTTAACAGAAAGATGGTACAAATGCAAAGCTTTACCTAATGCCACGTGATCCAAAATCACAGTCTAAAATCGAAACAGCTTAAACGACGTCGAAATGGCGGAATGGGATAGACGTCGGCTTCATAACCCGAGGGACGTAGGTGCCATCCCGACCGCGGTATGCGTTCTTTTGACAGCGGAGCCGTTTAACTGGCCGTAAGTTCGCCGTTGCAGAAAAAATACCAAGAATATCCGAGTGCTTGTGAGCGCGTGCCTCGCGGCGACCGCCGAACATGACCGCCATGCACAGTGGATTCAGCAAGAAAACAACTGGGAAAAACTCCGAGGGGCGAGAACAAGCCAAGCGCTTGTGAGCGCGTGCCTCGCGGCTACCGCCGAGTCCCCGGCTCGCGCAGTGGCTTTAGAAAAAAAAAAAAAAAACTTCAGAGCTCTCGTCAGGGGCTGCGACCAATGTACAAAATCTCTAGCACTAATCCTAAAGGCGAAAATACACCCTCCTTGGGAGAGGTCACCGCTGCCGCCGCATTCTGTAGAAGCCATTATGGAGGCCAATACGCAGCTTTTAGCCCTGGGAGCCTTTCCAGTTTCTTTCTGGAGTAAATATTTTTTGATTGATTGATTGATTGATTGATTGATTGATTGATTGATTGATTGATGATTGATTGATTGATTGATTGATTGATTGATTGATTGATTGATTGATTGGAGATATGGCTACGTGTGTACCAATCCTTCCCAAGACGACTTGCAGATCGCGATACCGCTGCCTCGAGTCGATAACGAAGAGCTGGTGGAAGTCTACAATGCTGAGAATGATTTTACATCCACCACTCGCCGCAAAGAAGATTACGATCTCTTCGATGCATATGACTACGATTACTAGCACCGCTTCGACATTCAAGTCTTGGGCGTGAGTGCAAGCTTTCCTGAAATTTTTTTTGTTGAGGCGCTTGATGTGCCTTTGGGAAAAACCATGGTGTAAGTTGGATTTTCCGCAGTGTGTTCTGGGCGTAACAATATGAATTTTGAACTTTGAAGTTGGACCTTGAAGAGACTGGCTTTTGTTCAGAAGAAAGCTTCGCGTTTTAACCATCTTTCACTTCACCAACGATCATCCCGAATCATCGTCAGAGAATGTTGGCTTTTCTGCAGTGCGTTTTGGGGCAACGTCCTCGTCGGTGGGGAATAAAAAGCTTCGCTTAAAAATTAAAAAAAACAGAATTAAACAGGACATGCTGCGTTCTATAGTTGCCCGCCTGTCAAATTTTTGCGACCGGCGAATTGGCTTTTCAATATCTCCGCCCCGCTAATAAACTAATTAGGCAGGTTATTGAAATTGTTCACTCTGGCCTCGGGGTCAACAAGCGATGGGTAAATCATGAAGCAAATCAAGATGGATGATTAGCCCCAAAGAAAGGTTTCATCAGCCGCACGCACAAAAGTAATCCCATGAACCCATAACAACCTTGGTGTCGAGCGCTTCGCTGCCCATCAAAGCCTTAGAGCGCGATCACCCGGCTTCCAAAAAAAGAGAGATCACGTTCTATTTAACCTTTTCACATACTAGGCCAAACACAATCAGAGCATTGTGTAGATATAATGCTCGATTCTGGCTCCTCCTGGGCGAAGTCAGAGCTAGTAATGAAAGCGTGCTTTTTGAGCATCTTTATTTGAGCGCCCTTTGAGGGAGGCCGATATAGTTCACGACAAAAAATAAAAACAAAGTGGGCTTATACGCCCATTATTTTAAAAACAGCGCCTTGTTTTTCTGGCTTATCAGTCAGGTAATCCAAAAATGCCGAAGCACACCTGCAGTTTTTCGCTTGAGAAACCATTAGGAAAACGTCTGAAGTGGTTTGTAATGCGTAATTGGAATACACTCGAATTGCTTCAATTAGGCATTAAAAAATAGGGGTTAAAATCTAGCAATTCAGTGAGGGGATAATATTAAAATAAATAACTTATAATCAATCAATCAATCAATCAATCAATCAATCAATCAATCAGTCAGTCAGTCAGTCGGTCAGTCAGTCAGTCAGTCAGTCAGTGTTTCCGTAAGGGTACGAACAAGAAAAAGGCAAAGAAAAACTTATATCAGGGCCTGGGAATCAGAACCACTTTTTCTACATGTTTTATTCTTGCTAACACTTTTTATGTCGAACAATTTGCGTTTGTAAAATTTTTCTTTCCCACCTTCACCGAATATTGTAGTTTTCGTTTCTTTGCTTTAATAGGCACTAGGAACGAACAATGAAACAATCAGTTTTTGTGCAAATCCTTGAATTTCCATAATACGACTGTTTGGGCACACCTTCTGAGCCATTTAACAGGTTTTTCTGCAGTTTATTTTTTTTTCTACAGAATTGTCCTCGTCACCCTGATCGGCGTACCGAACTAAGTGTACGAGGGATTCTGTGTTCTGGTGCAGCTTTAGGACAAAGCTCGCCTCGAGGAACTATGGCGCGCAAGTTGGTAATAAAAAAAATTGTCGCGTATCTGCTGACTTCTCTGCACTTGCCATCACAATGCGATAGTCTTATCAACACTGGGCCGTTCATCAGGTCCTGCGGGCGCTCGCAAGGCATGAGACTCGCGAGTTGGCAACGGCGAGCGGACGTCTCGTATGATTAGCCACCAGGACACGCCGAGGCCCGCGTCGCGGCGCGTAAAAACGTCGTTCTGCCGGCTTAAATAAAGTCTATTCAATCCAATCAATCCAACCTGAAGTCCTTGCCAAATAAACGCCTCGATTCTCCCACTTCTTTTTATCTTCTCTAATGCTCTTCCCCTTCATTTTGGTACCCCAAGAATTAACACGTGGGGGGTTGGCTCAAGTCAATTCAATTTTCCCCCTTTCTCCTGCTCCCACCATTGTCGGGAACCTTTTGCTACTGTGATCGTGGACCACTTCCACGAGGTCGAGGTTAGCGCGAGCTCTTTTATTTTGGTGTCAAAATATTTTTTCCTATTCGTATTTTTTATATGCTATCGCAGATACAAGCACATATTTATTTTCAATTGAAAGAACATTGCGAGGGCCAGTTGTGCATTGAAGTTTTGGCTCAAATATGCCAAGTTGTTTTTTCTCAACAAGGTAGAATAGTACGAAATATGTTTAAAGTGTTCCGAAGCGTTTTTGCCCTTGTAAACATTGCGTTCCAGTATTCTTTAAACTTTCGAAGGCTTAATTAAGGGACAGACAGACATCTTCGGGTTGAAGTAGCCAAGGAAAAATCATGGTCTTTAAAAACGCCGGTCACCACTAGTTCGCGCGCAATGCAAGAAGTGCGACAGTTTTGCCTTGTTTTGACTATAAAAAGCAAGGGAATTCACTCAGTACAAAGCAGCCGTGGCATTCTTTCCAGACAAGCTTAGCGCGTCCTTCAGTCCCATTTACGACTACCGACAGTTACTTCTGCTGCCGGGGTTTCTTTGTCCACCTAAACGCTTTTTTGTAAGCAGAGAAAGCGGCGGTCTGACTAACTGGAAGCTGCAGAAAAGAGAGCCAACGATGAAGATAGGTTAAAGGGCGAGTAAAGAACCAAAAAAAGTAAACTAGAAATGTCGACGGTTCCAAATTTCACCAGCTACATTAACGCGATAGGCAATAAAGACAGAAAGTTGAGCTAGTTGGTTATTTATTGGATGCTACTCAGTGCCTTTAACTATCGAAAAAACAGACGGACGAAGAAGAGAAGCAGACAGGACGCTCGCTAGCGTCATGTCGACACAGGACGCTCGCTACACAGGGACGCTCCCTAGCTAGCGCACACAGAACGCTAGCGAGTGTCCTGTGGGCTTCTTCGTATTCGTCCGTTTCATCGCTAGTGAGATGCAAGCCCCGAACTTTATATTCACAAGTGCCGATTCGGCGGAATCAGCTGTCTGCAAAGCCCAGTAAAACGAAGGCCCTAATTCTCCCAAAAGCCTTCACCAACTGGATGGATGCGTACTTCCTAAAGGGCTATTGTTTTAACTCTTCAGTACCCACCACCACCACCACCACCATCATCATCATCACCGTCGTCGTCGTCATCATCATCGTCGTCGCCATAAGCCTATCTACGCCCACTGCAGGACAAATGCCTCTCCCACAGATCTCCAATTATCCCCGTCCTGTGCTAACCTGCGACCACTTTATCCTCGCAAACTTCTTGATCTCATATGCCCATCTAACTTTCTGCCGCCCCCTGCCACGCTTGCCTTTTCTGGGGATCCATTCTGCTACCCTTAATGACCAACAGTTATCTTGCCTTCGCATTACATGCCCTGCCCGCACCCATTTCTTCTTCTTAGTGTTAATAATATGTCCTCAACACGCGTTTGTTCCCTGATCCACTCCAACATCTCTTCTTGTCCCTTAATGTTACACCTATTATCTTCCTTCTCATTGCTGGCTGAGTCGTCCTCACTTTAAATTGAACCCTTTGAGTGAGCCTCAAGTTTCTGCCTCGTAGGTGAGTACCGGTAAGATGCAGCTGTCATACACTTCCTTCTTCAGGGACAATGGTAGGCTGCCATTCATTATCTTAGAATGCCTGCCGAATACACTCCACCCCATTCTTATCCTTCTAGTTATCTCTGCCTCATGATGGGATACGGGGTCACAACTTGGCCTAAGTAGATATATTCGCTTACTACTTCCACTGCCTCGCCACCTATCTCAAACCGCGGTGCTCTTCCAAGGTTATTTAGCATTACTTTTGTTTTCTGCATATTAATTTTCAAGCCCACGGTTCTGCTTTGCTTGTCCCTAGCGGACTAACTTTAGCGACTATCCCTTGCAACATGACGGTTTCCTGTAGACGTGTTTAAAGTCCGTCGTAAAATGCTGCAACCTAAGAGACGCAAAATACGGGCTTGCTCCTTTTTTCTAAAGGAAAAAGCGAGCTCACGAAGCTAAAGAGCTACATGTCAAGTAATCACGAACAAATGTTTGTGAAAAATATCGTTCACGCGATCTACTTTCCCAATCAATATGAGCTCGTTTGCACGTGGCACCGCTTGACGTAGGAACCGCATCGGAGATTCACATGCAAAGTGTCATTTGCATATATGGTAATGAGCACAGGCTCGAAGGTTACCGTAATTTCGCAAGTAGCAATATAAAACAACGTTTAGTTCAACACACGCTTCGTCTGCATCCGCTGGGCTGGATAATGAAGGAGCTGTCACTGCCGTTATATTTGGATTTAACTTTGGTGATCTCTTTAAATTATTTTTGTATAATGCGGCTTTCTATTAGTTCAAGCCAGCCACAATGAATGTGTCAGTGCGCTATCTCATTCATACATTCTTGGAAGTGTGTTTATATCCAACGCTACGCACTTCGGCCTTCGTTGGAGGGTTGGTACGGCACGCCTTTGTAGCCGCATTTCTCTCTGCGCCCTTGGTTCCCGTAGGGGCTACCAGCCACACTCGGTAACTGTATTTTTTTTACTGCTACAACTATCTGGGGGCTTTCTTCTCGAAGGAGCAACCTCAGCAACGTCCAAACAATTCCTCATGTTGCCCCCCCCCCCCCTCAACTGATGCGTTTCCACACTGTTGGGCGTATTTGTTTCAGGTTCTTTTATTGGTACTTCGCTTATCACGGCAACAAATTCATGACACTCTTAATGTCCTCTCAAAGCCTGAAGCCATCAGAATATTTTATAGCGAAGCTGTTAGCCTCTCATTGTGTGGGAAAATTTTGTGTTTTAAGCAAAACAACCCTAGCAAGACCCAGCAGTTCTCGCTATGGCGGCCGAGCGCACGCGTCACGATAATCATGCGTCCAGCTCAGAGCACAGTATTCATGTAAAGTAAAGAAAAAAACCACAAAACAAGAATCCAAACCGGATGACGCAATCCCCCCTCCCCTCGCATGTGTTCTGGTAAAAATTAGGTTTGCAGCTCTCTCTAACAAGGAGTGGGTTAACGCCATTTGAGGGCTACCGCATGCGGCGGTTACGCAGGACCCAGGCAGCTCTCGGCCAAGACGCCGAGCGCATGCGATCAGGACCCAGCATTTGCCTGCCAGAGAAGCCGAGTGCAAGCGACAAGCCCGCCTGAACTACAAGACACATTTCATACCCTCCCCCATTAGCATGTGTAGTGGTTTACAACAGCTGCGCTGGGCATCCACTTTCGCAGGGCGGGATGCCGTTCATTTTTTGTTTACTTTTAACTTGTCCAGTTATAATAAATGTCCGTTATTAGTCAGCGCTCTGTCCGCATGCTCTCGTATGTCATGTCATGTTTCTCACCCTGTTCCAAACTCAGACATCTGCCCACTGAACTGAACTGAACTGAAAATAAGTTTTATTTCAAACAACATGACATAATATATGTACAGAAAGAAATGCCCGAAGTCTACAACGCCAAAGAAGGAATAGGGGAATGGTTAGACCACTTTTTACCGTTAGTAAGGGTATATATATATATATATATATATTATATATATATATATATATTTATATATATACATACAGAAGGAAATGCCGGCAGTCTACAACACCAAAGAATGCATAGGGGAATGGTTTGGACTATTTTGTTACCGTTAGTGACGTTACATTATTATTATTATTATTTTATTAATTACGTGATAAAGACAAAAGAAAAACACGCGCCCAGAGTGGGGACCGAACCCACGCCTTTCGATTGGATCTCGAATGCCTTACCAACTCGGCTATCTGGGCGACTGTGTTCTCCTTCGCTTTCTGGTTATTTATATTTATTACACTGTATCTGACGCTTGAGGAGGTTGGAGCCAGCGCCACTCAGACTAAACGGGGAGAAGGGGACCTTCTTTTCAACCCCCGGGGCGTGACGCGAACGTCTACAGCCTGTCATAAGCGGGCAACTGGCGGGAACCCTCTTATGCTACCTTGCATCAAGGCTGCCAGAACCGAGCCCTCTTAAGCTTTCGCACGATAATAGGGTTTAGAAATGAGGGGCTCGTTTTTGGAAATACAGAGAAATGCGGCAGTCTACAACACCAAGAAGCATAGGTGAATGGTTGGACTATTTGTTACCGTTAGTGCGTTACATTTATTATTATTTTATTAATTACGTGATAAGAAAGAAAGAAAAACACGCGCCCAGAGTGGGGACCGAACCCACGCCTTTCGATTGGATCACGAATGCCTTACAATTCGGCTATCTGGGCGACTGTGTTCTCCTTCGCTTTCTGGGTTATTTATATTTATACAACTGTATCTGACGCTTGAGGGTGGTAGCCAGCGCCACTAGACTACACGGGGAAAAGGGGACCTTCTTTTCAACCCCCGGGGCGTGACCGAACGTCTACAGCTGTCATAAGCGGGCAACTGCGGGAAACCCTCTTATGCTACCTTGGCATCAAGGCTGCCAAAACCGAAGCCCTCGTAAGCTTTCGCACGATAATAGGGTTTAGAAATGAGGTCGTTAGGAAATACAGAAGGAAATGCCGGCAGTCTACAACACCAAAGAATCATAGGGGAATGGTTGGACTATTGTTACCGTTAGTGACGTACATTATTATTATTATTATTATTTTATAATTACGTGATAAAGAAAGAAAGAAAACACGCGCCCAGAGTGGGGACCGAACCACGCCTTTCGATTAGATCTCGAATGCCTTACCAACTCGGCATCTGGGCGACTGTGTTCCCTTCGCTTTCTGGGTTATTTATATTTAACTACAACTGTATCTGACGCTTGAGGGTGGTAGCCAGCGCCACTCAGACTACACGGGGAGAAGGGACCTTCTTTTCAACCCCGGGACGTGACGCGAACGTCTACAGCCTGTCATAAGCGGGCAACTGGCGGGAAACCCTCTTATGCTACCTTGGCATCAAGGCTGCCAGAACCGAAGCCCTCGTTAAGCTTTCGCACGATAATAGGGTTAGAAATGAGGGGCTCGTTAGAAATACAGAGGAAATGCCGGCAGTCTAAACACCAAAGAAGCATAGGGAATGGTTGACTGTTTGTTACCGTTAGTGATACATTATTATTATTATTTTATTAATTACGGGATAAAGGCTTATGACACGCTTATGACAGGCTGTAGACGTTCGAGTCACGCCCCGGGGGTTGAAAAGAAGGTCCCCTTCTCCCCGTGTAGTCTGAGTGGCGCTGGCTACACCCTGAAGCGTCAGATATGTTGTGGTAAATATAAATAACCCAGAAAGCGAAGGAGAACACAGCGCCCAGATAGCCGAGTGGTAAGACATTCGAGATCTAATCGAAAGCGTGGGTTCGGTCCCCACTCTGGCGCGTGTTTTCTTTCTTTCTTATATCACGAAATAAAATAATATAATAATAATGTAAAGTCACTAACGGTAACAAAGTCCAACCATTCCCCTATGCAATGTTTGCTTTTTAGACTGCCGGCATTTCCTTCTGTATTTCCTAACGAGCCCCTATATTTCTAAACCAATAATATAGATATATATATATATATATATATATACAAAAGATAGGGCAGCAGTCTACAACGCAAAGGAGGCATAGGGGTGTGGTAGCTATTTTCATTTCAATACGTT
This sequence comes from Haemaphysalis longicornis, assembly GCA_013339765.2. Lineage (NCBI taxonomy): Eukaryota > Metazoa > Arthropoda > Arachnida > Ixodida > Ixodidae > Haemaphysalis > Haemaphysalis longicornis. The sequence goes on from CM023458.1 coordinate 18,083,361, forward strand.
AATGAAGTAAACATTTTTTTAATATACAGAGAAAGAAAAACACGCTCCGAGAAGGGGACCGAACCACGCATCCATCACACGTCGCCACTGCTGGGGCGGGTTTCTTCTTTGATATTAAAAAAATGTTTATTCATTAACCGTAGTAAAAAAAAAGCCTAACCACACCCCTAGCCTCCTTTGGCGTTGTAGCTGCTCCTATCTTTGGTATTTCTCAACGAGCCCTCAAATTCCTTATTGCATATATATATACATAATATATATATATAAGCAAGGAAATGAGGGCTCGTTGAGGAAATACAGAAAGATAGGTCGCAGTCTACAAGCCAAAGGCCGCATAGGGAGTGGTTAGGCGGTTTTTTTTTTTTCTATGGTAAAGAAGTTAAGAGTTTTTTTGAAATATATGGGCCAAAAGAAAGAAAAAACACGCGCCCAGACGGGGACCGAACCCACGCCTTTCGATTAGATCTCGAATGCCTTACCTCGGCTATCTGGGCGACTGTTTCTCTTCGACTTTTGGGCATTTATATTTACTAGAAGTGTATCTGACGCTGAAGGGTGTAGCCAGCGCCACTCGACTACACGGGGAGCATGGGTACCTTGATTTTCAAACCCCGGGGCGTGACTCGAACGTTACAGCCGTCTGAGCGGGTAATGGCGGAGGGAACCTCTATGCTACCTAGCATCAAGGGCTGCCAGAACCGAGACCCAGCTAGGCTTCGCAGTAAATATAGGGCAGGAAATGAGGGCTCGTTAGAATACAGACAGATAGGTCGGTTTTGAACTAATATGAGATATGATTCGCCAAATTCCGCGTGTTGGGCAAGGGTGTGGTTGGCTATTTTTTTTTACTATGGTAATGAGTTAAGATTTTTTTCAAATACGTGACGGGAAAAGAAAGTAAAGAAAAACACGCGCCCAGAGTGGGGACCAACCAAGCCTTTCGATTAGATCTCGAATGCCATATTATGAGTATTGTTGCAAGGTAGGCCAGACTGCGGACCGGTGACGATGAAAAGGACGTTTATTCCTTGTTTCATCCTAACGAAGGAGGCCCCAGGCCTTTCGTCGTTCCGACGAGCGTTCCGTGGACAGCCCTTCGCTACCGTTGCCCAAAGACGACTCCCCCGTTTCTCTCTCCTCAACGAGGTCCCGAGTCGCGTGCACCGCCACGACCCCCGCGGTTCCGAAAAGCCGGCCTTCGGTCACCTCTAAAGCCGCAACCCTCTCTCCCCCGATTCCTGTTTGCCCAGTGTTCCTATTTTACCGGGACACAAGCCGGCGGTCTCAATCACTAGCTTTGTTCGGCCTTGGCTCCCCTCCCAATGTTTTCCGACCGACAGGGATGCGCAGGCGCCAGATCCCAGGAACAAAGAGTTTATATAAATTTTTTCTTCACGCTCCCATAAAAGCCACAATGCAGTGTAAGGAATTGACCAACGATAAGGGAACCCCTCAAGGTAGAAAATGTTTGTTTTGTTTTTGAGACTTGGGCGGACTCTACTTTTTGATATTTTTTCTTGGCCATTGAAACTCTTTTTCGACGATATATATATATATATTTATAAATATATATAAATATTATAATATATATATTGTTCAAGGTAGGCCAGACTGCGGACCGGTGACGATGAAAAGGACGTTTTATTCCGTTTACATCCTAACGAAGGAGCCCCAGGCCTTTCGTCGTTCCGACGAGCGTTCCGTGGACAGCCTTGCTACCGTTGCCCAAAGACGACTCCCCCGTTTTCTTCTCCGTTCCAGTTCTGTTCACCCCCCCCGGGGTTCGAAACCGGCTTCGGTCACCTCTAAAGCCGCAACCCGCTGTCCCCCGATTCCGCCGGAGCACACACTGTTATACCCAGGCCACCGCGTTTCTAATACTTTTGTTCGGCCTTGGCTCCCCTCCCAATGTTTTCCCACGAATGCGCAGGCGCGCCAGAGTCCCGCAGGCAACAATATATATTTTGAATAATAAACAATAGACGAAACCATATAATAATGATATATATATATATATCATAATAATATATATATATATATATATATAACTATATATATAAATTTTTATTATTTCAGGAGGAGCTCCGCAATCTGTTTTGCTTTTGGTTCGTTTTTTTTTTTAAGAAAAACGTGTTTCTATTTTCCTGGGTACTCTTTTCTACGCAGCGATCTTGGTAAGCCGTAACAATTCTTTGTTGTTATTCACCCAAGTACAACCTACGCATTTATTCATATTTAGGACTATTTTCAACTGTTTTTGTTTCACTTTTTCCACTGTTTACGCACGAGACTTCCAGTGCTTTGTAGAAAACTTCCGTATCCATCACACACATAGTACTGTCATAACCCCGTGATGCTTGAAACATTTGCGTTTATCTTTGAAGTTTTCGCGCACTTTATATGAGTGGAATATTGGTGCGTTCCAGTTCCTTCACCTGCTCTCACCTGGTCTTTCTACTACTGTTACAAAATATGATCTGGTTGGTTGGAAGACGACAACACCGAAGTGCAGACGAGCAGCCACCGCAGGAGTAGCAAGGCTCGAGACATCTTCTTCATCAATCGAATAACGCTAGCCGCTCGAAAGTCGTCAATGAAGCGGTGTCCTCTTACCCGCGCCGGCTTATTGGTTTTCAACAACTACTGTTTGACTTTCTGCTTTTTTGAAAGGAAAGGAACAAAAACGCAACGGTCAGTCAAGATGTCGTTTCGGAGTAACGCAAAAAATAGAAAGAAAAAATGGGCCCATCTCCCCGCGAGGGGGACTCGAGTAAATGCGTCCCATAGGGGGTGGGTGTATTGCGTTAACGTTTAGTGTTTGGGGAGTTGGTGGTAGTGAATGCGTTGTATCAGCAGCTTCTTGACGTAGTTTGAATGAGTCAAGGATATAAGGCGCGTTCGTAGCCTCCCATTCTGTGCCGGCTTTGTGGCGCAGTGGGTAGAGTACCGTGTACATTGCGTTCCGCCCGCAGGGTCGAGGGATCGAAACCAGGCGCCGGGTAGTATTTTTTTTATATAGTGTAGGGGGAGGGGTGCGGACTACGACTACGGACGTCAACGCGGGTGACATCGTGAGTTACTGAAATGCTCTGCATTTAGAAGAATTGAGAAATACGAATGCCGAAAATCGATCACCTGAACCCCGGTCTTCCTATCAACATTGAGAATGTCCATTCCCTTTCGTCCTCGCACGCACTAGAGTCGCTTCACAGATTCCTTTTGTTTCTGTGCTGAAGCTAACTATAGCCACGCCCTGAGGTTCGAGGCGCGCGAGCGAAGAAAGGGATTTAGAGGATTCAAACTCTGATCCCTCCGCTGACAGTTCACGAATGAAGCTCTTACCACGTCAACGGTACAACATTTACTGTAGGAGAGCCGTGAAAAGAAAGGTGTAGGAGTTCCTGAGCAGCTATACATTCATGAAAAGCTATGTTCTAACGCTAGCTCTGTCTCGACAAACTTGAAGATATCGACACATTTTGCTCTGCCGTGCTTGAGTCGCTCGGGGAAGCCGCCGTGCAGTAGGGATTTTCAACAGACCGGTTGCTCTTCGGAGCTGCTTGCCTGTTTATTTAACTTCCTGCAGTTGTCCCCGTCATGATGGTTGCTTTTCGTGCTGCGGAAGCCGACTATAGGCAAAGAGCGGCAAATATAAGGACATTTTATGACAATCCATTGGTGAAATAATACAAAAATTGCTCAACCAAAATAAGCGTGAAATGAATAAAAAGGCAATGAGGATGGCTGGTTTAAGGGGCTACATTGTGATTTTCTGAGGTATAAAGCGATGCGTAAATGCTCCCCTTACTTGCAATCGACCGATGTACGGCAATGTGCTTGTGTGCGCGCGTGTTTGTCAATGCAAGTGTTTTCGCATGTTCGATGGGGGGTGTGGAGGGGGGGGGCAATTATGAAGTTCCGTGAAGAGATTTGCCGCTAAGCGATGCATTGGCACGTGTGATCAGTCAAACCAAATGGTTTTCTGTTGTACTAATTCGAAGAAAGCTAGGAGCACGTTTGTGACTTATAGCAGTGAACGCGAATGCTGTGCATTATTTATTAAGGCCCTAAAGGCGTTTTTTTAAGTAACTTTATGACCGGTAGGTGGGGATACCATGATTCATACACGTCCTGGCACGGAACATGCCGAATCCTGTGATATTTTAATTGTTGCGTTACTTTGCGGAAGTCATTATTTGTAGCCCCTTCCAGCGAGCCCTCAAGCTGCGTTTGTATTAAATATAGATTTCAACTACATGCCTCGGCTTCTAAAACCATTAAAAGGAATTACACCATCTTCCGTAGGGGAACCCTGAGTAGTATGCAAAGCAGCCATGGGGTCTATTCAAGTGACCATTAGTTTTCAGTTCGTCGTTTCCATTAGGTTGAGGTACGTAGCTACCGTTATATATTAGAGTTGGTTTCATGGTAACTACCACACTTTTCACTTACCTTAACACGAATGGGAAATTGCGTTGAGCCTATGGCGTTTCTCATACTACTCAGGGTTCCCCTCGGGAAGATGTGTAATTTATTAGATGCGACGGGGCTATGTCCCTCCCTTGTCGTTGTTGGGGCCGTCCACAACCCCACGCGCATGGTCTGCTTGCTGAACGCCCGTGGTGTCTACCCTTATGGCTCCTGGAGCGACAGTGTTAGCGGTGTCTTCCTGGACCGGCCCGAGATGAGCCGAGCATGCGCAGGGGGGGGGGGGGGGGGGTGGTGCGGACGGCGCCACAACAGGGAGGGACTAGCCTCGACCATGAGTGCTGGAGCGACATTGTTGTCGGTGTCGTCCTGGGCCGGCACGAGACGTGCACGCTTCCCCTCTTCCCCTTAAAGGGTTCCTGGAGCGGCAGTGTTGCCGGTGTCTTTCTGGGCCGGCGAATGGATGGACGATGGACGACGGACGATGGAGACGAGAGCAAGAGGTGCTTTGCATCTAATAAAGAGCGCTTGTTACGAACGGTTCACTCGAGCCGGGCCGGTGTACCTTAAAGAAGTTAGGAATATTGTGAAATTATATGCGCAAGATGATAGATTTTCGATTACAATTTCCGTAACTCTAAACCTATTAAATAAATATTGCGTAGCAAGCTCATAACACTACGTTGTCAGATTTTATTTTATTGAAATTCCAATTGCGGCCAGGTAAAGATCTAAGCGTAAAGCCATAGACAAGTAAAAGTACCCGTAACAAAAGTCGACGAACATAGAAGAACAGAGAAACATATGCTTGACCCATGCCCAATCTTTTGTCCTCCATCTTTTGAGGCAAACAATAACAATATCAACAACAAGGTTAGAGGCATTTACTTTTCATTTAGTTGGTGATATTTCCTTTAACCAATTTGCAATAGTGTGGCTTTAACCAGCCTTGTATGGCTTCACGTTTGCCATTGAGTGCTTTAACTTCATAGGATGTAACTTATCAGTCATTTCGGTCTTTCCTTTTAATGGCCGTAGTAGCCTTTACACACTCTTGCGACTATTTTTACTACTGTGTCATGTTTTCATGTTTTCATTACTACGTTGTGTAAAAGTTAAACATAAGTTAGCTCTCATGAAAAAAAAAAACGATAAACGGTTGTGGATCCCTTTCTTCTTTGTCTGCTTTACTGCTTGGCCTGCTTTACTGCTTTACGCAGTAGGTAATCGAACATTTTTGCAATGGGCATTATATAATATTTCGGGAATAAATGTTCTGTAGGTGAAGGCGTAGGAAGGTTTTCAAGAACACTAGTAAACTTTTTTTGTAATCTGTGTGTACGATGTTGATTCCTTTGCGTAGGTGGAAAATTACCCCTAAAGTCATTATGCATGGTACAATCTCCACAGTAGTTGATCTTAAAGATATTGTGTTGTTGATTATTACGGTTTTATTTCTGGCCCAGAAAAGTGCAGCTTTACTCTTAGCAATGTTTATTTTCAAACAATTTTTTAGCGTTCATGCATCTAGTTTAAGTAAAATTAAGTTTCCCTCGTCAATTAAATTATCGGCTACACTGCCAGTTAAGAAGATAGTGGTGTCGTCTGCGTAAATGACGAATTTAGCATGCGGCTCGATACTGACGGTGCCATTGACGAACATAATAAATTCGAACATATTGTCACGGGACACCTAGGCGGCCAATGCCCCATACAGCCACGGCTCATCAGAGAAGACGACGAGGGCGACGTAGAGGTGGTTGGGTCCCAGAGAGCGCGGTTATGGCCGCATTCCACATTCTGTAAATAGATTGTTGCTCATCCTTCAACCATCGTTCGAGTCATTGGCTGTGCCGCCACGTTCTTGTGGAAATGTAACGTGGCGGCAAGCCATGACTCGAACGATGGTTGAAGGATGAGCACAACTTACAGAATGTGGAATGCGGCCATAACCGCGCTCTCTGGGACCCAACCACCTCTACGTCGCCCTCGTCGTCTTCTCTGATGAGCCGTGGCTGTATGGGGCATTGGCCGCCTAGGTGTCCCGTGACATTACCCCCCCGGTCGAGGAAGACCGTCTCGTCAGAGTTGCACCGCGGTGACGATAGTGACGCAGATGAGCAATGTGGGAACACGCAAGCCAGGCAGCATGCCCCACACAGCTTCGTCGTCATCGCAGATGCTTGTGCGTGACGCCACATGCGGCTGCTGTCTTCATTATCGTTGATGGCGTAACATGCCCCTTTCCACGAAGGCGACCAGTCCCGGTCGAGGGCCGCTAGTAGCATGATGAGCCTCGGTGAAGGTGAACGATGTGATGAGAATATACAGTGAAGCTCTTGCCACCACGGATGTAAGCGATGGGTGTGGTGAGCTCCGGCCCACAGCAGCGACACCCACAATGGAATGACGAACCGGTGAGGGCTTGCTACCACGTCGGACCACAGGGCTGGGGGCACGTCGTCGTCGTCGGCAGGTCAAACGTCGTCGTCGGATCGTCTCGTCACGGGCTGGGGACGCGGGGTGGGGGGACGTCGTCGAGTTCCTCGTAACGGTGGGGCTGGGGCTGCCCGACGCGGTTCACACACCCTAGATGATTCACCAATGCCGATGAGGTGGCGAAGCTGGGCCAGGACGGGGATGATGACCCGCACTCTCCAACAAATGGAACGTGGGCGGCCCAGCCAATGACTCGAACGATGGTTGAAGGATGAGCAACAATCTATTTACCATAGAGTTTCATACTAATACATACTAGAGGGAAATCTGGCGCTGCATTCGCGGGCCGCCGTGGGCGGCGCCATTGCAGCTAGCGACGTTCCTCGCCTCCTTGGCTTGGTTAGCCACATGGCTTCTTTTTCGTCTTGAAGCCAAAAAGGGTAACATTGTTTTTTTGTTCATCTTCCATGAAGCTTCTAAATAATCCCTGACAAATACATCTTTCTGGAGCTTTAGTTTTATAATTACAGAACATATTCTATTAATCTTCCGCAGTAATATTGTTGCATTTTTGCAGCCAAAGCCAACTTTCAGCCTGTTCGTGAGCCATGCCAAAGACAAGTGGAACGTGCCTGCCCAGTACATGACGGCACGCTTGCTGAAGCGGGGCTCCCCTAGACAGTGGCGCCAGATTTCCCTCTAGTATATATTAGTATGAAACTCTATGCTATTTACAGAATGTGGAATGCGGCCATAACCGCGCTCTCTGGTGGTGGTGGTGGTGGCCCGAAAAATGGCGCATACCCACTTAGGGGGGGATTGGCCAAGAGAGTTATGTTTCATTAGAATAAATCAGCGAGGCAAAATAATGGAGCAGAAAGAAAGAATTTTGGTCTAGGTTATGAAAGAGAGAGAGGAAACACGAGAAAAAAAAACACGAGAGAAGAATAGGAAAACTATAGTAAAACATCTGGGACCCAACCACCTCTACGTCGCCCTCGTCGTCTTCTCTGATGAGCCGTGGCTGTATGGGGCATTGGCCGCCTAGGTGTCCCGTGACAATATTAAAAAGACAAATCGCGTGGTTTTCGTGCGCTTGCCAGATCAGATGGGGTTTCATCCAATTCCCCTCTGCAATCGTCTGTGTAGGCCTGCAGAGCGAGAAACACTTTATCCCATAGTTCTCACTTCCTTTTACGATAGTTTTATTTATCTCTAATGCATACACAAAGAACTTCTTTTGTGTCAACTTGGATCCTTCACACGGTGTTGTCATTACATGGACGACAGCTCATCCCTAGCAAGCGCCGCATATTGATAAACGTATACACAACCTTGTATACGTAGAGAGAGAAACACAGAAAGCGACAGAGAAATGAATTCGAAGATATTGCCGATTAACCGTAAAAACAAAACGGCCGGCAGAAAGAGGGAATGGATCCTACTGTTTTTGAAGACATTAATCAGTCTTGCCTGATTTCGGTGGGCGTACAAGACTGAGAGGAAAACATACGAAGCGGAGGATGGCCATATCCGCCATTTTGGCTGCTTTTCTGTGGAGTTTTGTTCCTGCGAGCGATGGTGGGACACCCTGTTCTTCCTCGTCTTCCGTGCTTGTATTTTTTTCTGAGCTTGTCCGAAAAGTTTGGGTCGTGTCAAGGCTCGCTGTTTAGCAATGCTAATCAGGCTTCTTTTGTAAACAAGCGAGGACACGACGAAGATCCGGGAGACACGAGTTTCTCATGGGTTGTTTTTTGTTTGTTCATTTCTAGCTTATTTCTGAAGCTGCAAAGACAACGTCGTTACGGGGGCACTGGACGGCATGTTCGATGGAGCGACAAAGAAGACATTGGTTACTTGGCTATGCGTGTATGGACAAAACTAGCTGAAATCTCGTTAACTTTCCTACCCTGAGCGAATATTTGGCGTAAGTAAATGCGTAAGGTAATACCCCCCTTAATAAACACGATCATTAGCCTTGATTTGGAATGTTTTCAACGATCACCTGCGCCCTCTTTCTAACACCTCTGGTCATTAACATGACAGCTGGCTCATTCTTTGCGTGATCACGCGTCAATACAAAAAATAACACTGACATGTCCATTTGGCGTAGCCCATCATAAACAGAATCACCATATCACTCGTATGACTACCTTGGGTAACTGTAGCCGTAGTCCTTGGTGTTCAGGTTTAGGGCTAAGGTATGGCAAAGTGAACTGAAAGCTGGAAATAAAACTAGACGAGAAATTCGGCTAAGACGCAGCAAAAGGCGCAAAGGTAAAACACAAAAGTATTGGTCAAACTAACGGCTACACGGTTTTCTTTTCACCCGAATGATGGTGTTGCCCCTTCAGTTACATCTCAAAGTTTAACAGCAACAAAGGACACAGTGCGTGGATCGCTTCTGTTAGAACGGCGTCCGTAAAACTGAAAGAGGTATACAGAAAAATAATATGATGTATGTAAAGCACGCAAAAAAGTAGGCACGAACGTCGGTGACACATCAGAGTGCACAAAAACGTGTTGGTAGTGACTAAAGTAACATATTTCCTTCGTGACGCCCTGACCACGTTCTTTCAAAGCCCTTAGTAACGCACTTTCCGCCATTCCGTCGTAGCTCCTGTTTCTTGCGTTTCGAGGTGTAAAGCAGGAAAAGTGTTTTTTGTTTCGGTTCGACAAGCAACAAAGTTAACAATGTAGACTTTCTTTTCGCGTTTAATGGCATTCAGATTCTCTGGATTTTGGCAGGTCCGTTATTTTTAAATGGCGCCTTAAAGGCAACTGCGAAATTTGCAGATCTTTTTGCGTGACGATTGCCTCTTCGTCGCATCATGATAAAGCCAGAAAGCCAGAGCTTAGGCAGGGTGGGTGCACTGCAGATAGACCATGTAGGCGAACTTAAATTACAGGCATGGAAGTATCCAAATATTTTGCAATAGACTTGTTGGAGCATTGGGTCATGTAGATAGTGTGAAGCTTTATGAAGACAGCTGTGTATTTCTCGCACGGAAAGGATGGTATCTTTCATTCCCTCGTATTCCGAGGAGGTGGTGGCTGGGGCTTTAACTTTCACTGATGCGATGGCTTTCTCAAGTTTCACATAATCCCCCATCGCAATTTTTACCTGCTTGGAGTTGCGCTTCACAGCACTCTTACGCAATCCCGTGGTTCTGCGTCACCACAATGAACTCAAGTAATCAATTCATGGCGTGAACAATGTCAAGTCGGAGAATGCCAGTGACACGAACACAATTTGGCTCAAAAAGTGGGATCTGCGCTGTGGCAGAGCGCGGTGCAGAACGCCGTGATTGCATTGCGTTGTCACAGAGCGCCGGAAGTACCTTTGAGCCTAATCTTGTGCTCGACATTGTCACTCGCCAAAATTTATTTGTTGGCTGCAGGGATTTGCCAAGCAGGTTTATTCTTGTAAAGCTTAACTACAGGACCTTAGTGTTCCACGTCATAGCCAGGGTTCATGACAAAGAGTGGGCAGCCGACAATTGAAAAGGGTCCAAAATAGAAAGGCCCTAAGAACAATCAAACGTGTCCACGACGGTCTGCGTCCTACTCAAAGCTGCATCAATACACTTGCTGGAGATACCCGAATGCGTTCGAATCAAGGGGCCAAACAAATAGAGTGCCATAAAAACCCGGTTAACCTGGTAGAATGGTTTCCCGCACGCCTTAGGCTCCCCATATCATAATAGGCAGTGATAAAAAATGGGAAAATATAGGCACTGGTACTTCTACGTAGGAATGGCTTCGATGAAGCGGCAGTCGTAGAAATAAGGCAGCGGCTTGTTTACCCACACAATATCTTTGCATTGTTCATACACGGAGAGCGGAACTACGCTAATCATAACAAGGTTAGGACTGCACTCCACGAGCGCCAGAGGGAAGAGGTCGCTGGCACAAATACGGAGTCGTTCCACTAACCGGACGATCAGCCATACATAATTAACCTTGGCCTTATATCTGTCTACGCAGAAAACCACCCACATGCGCAATATCAGGGTGGAAAGACGAAAAAAAAAAGATACAGATAAAAAACAGACGTGGTATGCAATAAGACGTCGGAAGAGGTGAAGGTTGAGTGCGAATAGGGCAGACAAAAAAAAAGGAGCCCTTAAGGAAAGGAAAGGGGGTGGGGAAAGAAACACAAAAAAACAGCAACAGGAGGCTTAACGTCACAAAATCCGAGAGAGGAGGAAAATAAAGAAGGATAAAGATGAGGACAAGACAAGGATGTTTGAGATGACGATTGGGCAGAACCCATATTAAGCTTCATGGATGTTGATTCGGATGGAGGGAAAGGACGAGAACAAAAAAGGTTCTCGCAAGTACAAAAGAGGAAATGGAAAAGACGATCACTATTGATGCAGCGAGGTTTACACTGGACAATAAGTTGGACGAAATGCAAAGAAGAATTTCCGATTTAGCTATTCGTTGTGCTCTACCAAAATCCGCGTCAAGAATCCTGCACTTCTCATAAGCCCATTTTTCGGTCACTTTCAATTAATGTGATCAGGAAGACAAATAATGTGATCAGGAAGATGGTTGAGACTGTAGGGGGGATACTGACAAGGGCGACGACGTTGATGATTATGATAATGACAAGCAGAGGACGGAGAGCTGGAAGGGCAATAGTATAAAGTCCCAAGAAAACGGGACAGAAGTACCTCTTTACGTTATGTCACAGGAATAATTACCACCTTGCATGACCAAAAGCAGGACAAAACCAGAAGTTAGCTGCAGAGGTTCCGCTTTTTAGTGTACTTTTTACATCTCCAAAGTTCCAATTTACAACTTACGTTGTAATTCCATCCGGATAACCTGTGGGCAGTTTTCCACAGCAACCCTTTTGCTGGAGAGATAATGATTCCATCAGCATGATAAGCTCGCTTTTTGCGCTTAAAACGAGTAATTATTCAAAGGCGCCAGTTGTCAACCTAAATCAACGACCCTTACAATAAACAAGAAACGCGAGAAAGAAAAACTGGACGACCTCTACAATGCGCACCACGGCATCGCGTAGAATGCTTCTCGAAGACATCTCTGGGTTGTGTTCTAAATGCTCCAATGGCGCTTGTTATCTCCAACACCCGGTCGGGACAGGCAAGTCACTGTTCATCCTTGTGGACCTTGGCCGCAGACAACACAAACGTGCCCCAGTCCACATTGTGCGCTCTCGGCTACGCCTACCAGCGCAGGCCTTCCCAAATATATCGCCGTGGGCCAACATTTCGTCACCGCGTGTTAGTGTACCTCCAGTGGCAGTCAAAACCCCGAGAAGACAGAGTCAGGCATCGCCTGCAAGGTTTAAAGATGCTTTAGGCTTTGCTTATCGCGGACAGAGTGGCGGCGTGGCAGTATTTTATGACCAGGTTACCCGAGAAGCCGGTAATTCAAGATTTAAACAGCCCGTGCATAAAAAGAGAGGTCATGGTAGGAAGAAGGCCCGAAGGCTGCACCTTTTTCCTAACCGTGTGTGTCCATTAGCGTAGATCACGGCCAGTCTCCCCAGTCTCCTTGTCCTCGGTGAAAAGGCTGCCGGAAGAAAAATGGCCGCCCTTTCACGCGTGGCCTTCGTACGGGTCGAGATTAACGAGAAACCCTGTCCGCTCACTCGACGTGACGGGGCGAGGCCCGTTAAGCGGTGTACGATGGGAAGTTAATGGAAACGGCGAGCTTGCCACGTGGACCGCAAGAGGAACTGCTGGAGATAGCGTTGAAAATAAAAGTAGCCATTGCAGCTCGGTAGTCACGCTCACCTAAAACGTTGGTGCACTTGGAGTCGAGGTCAGATTAGTCGAGACTTGTCTAAAATAATGAGGACCGCGTTGCCATTCAGCAAGTGGAAGGCCCAGCTTATGTTGTGTTTGCGAACTCTGCTTTTTGTAGGCTGCTATGCAGTGTAGCCAACTTATAGAGAACCCAGTGTTAATGAAATCCCG